>OZ036001.1:2890879-2923379 GCA_964035015.1 Corallium rubrum
TTTTAACTCTACCAAAAAGGGGCAGAAGGGGGGTTAAATTAACTCCTTGAAAATAACAGTGTGTTCAAATAATATAGTGATGTCGGCTATGCAGGCCAACAACTTTACAACAAGGCTTTAAATTGAACATATCTTCGGAATTAAACAACAAAATCACTTGACACTTTTCATGTGGATATACAGACCACCAAACTGCAGAACATCGTTCAAGTTTTCTAGTCGCCGTAGTAACGCGGACTTTAAACTGACGTTTTTAAAGCAAACTTTTCGCTATATTTGGTCAGGTCTCACCACTCGTTTTCTTTGAACTACCTTCTTTCAAGCTTCTCAAAATGCTTAAAGCATTAAACGAAGTTGAGTTATCACTAAAGTTCTATTTCGCTGCCTCTCCCCATAGTTTGTTTTGGCGAAATTTGGGCTTCTTGGTAACAATGCCTTATGACGTACGCAGATGGATCATTAATAGTGAAATCTATTGTTCTTATGCATAGTTGTCCATCTGCGTACGTCATAAGCATTGTTCCGAAAGCCCAATTTTTCGCTAAGAACGAACTAGCCATGGCAAACTTTGAGAGTTAATATGGCGAAAACTACGCATTAGATTCTCTTGAAATTTTCAGTGAGTGCTCCTGCCATGCTCCTCTGTACAATAAAACAACAAAAATGCCAACGAATTTTTCATTTCATAGACACTTTAAGGTCCCTATTACAGGATGGGTGACCGCTTGGGAATGACCCGTTGTCGAGCTTGGAACCAACGTGAGTAGGGTTTTTAGTTGATCTCTCCTGTGCTTCGAGGGTTTTTCGCTGGGTTCTCACCCTCCGTAAAATCATCACCTACATCCTAGCTGTGATCTGTGGTCTGAATTGTGTCGTTTGGCGGCTGCCTGGAGCACCTTTGATATGTCTCGCCTCGGCCACGTTGATCTGCGTTCTTCATAATTCGGCTGTTAGCAAGGATGATTAGCCCCCAGTCCTTTACCTTTTGTCTTCTAACCATAGAAAACTGAAGTGATGTCCAAAACGACCGCGTAGAGGCCTGAAACTGACGTTCCAAAAGGTGTCCTCTTCCCCCCAATGTGCTAATTTTGTATATTTAACAAATAGATTACATTTTTCCATGTGTGTACTATATAATACATCACAGATGACGATACAACGTGTAAAGAACAAAACAGTACGACACGAAACGGAGTCGAATGGCGTGACTGTTGTTCTTTACACGCTGTGACGTCTTCTGTGATCTATTACAGTATACACAGAGAGGAAAATGTAATCTATTTGTTTTATACAATAAAAATTCAAGTCAATTACTGAAGGATTTGGGGGCATGAAAAAAGAAAAAAAGTATATTGCTGACGTGATCTGACCAACCTTGTTCCCAAGGGCTGAGTAATGTCAGTCCCGTGGGAGAAGTTCATTGTAATGGCGGTCTCATTGGTCCCGTTGAAGCTATTTGATCATATACCTAGCACAAAACTATACATAAAAATATTTCACAAGGAATGTTTAAGAAAAGCAATCAACCGATGGAAACGCGGACTCCATGCACCGGCTGATGCCAAGGCCTTTTCCCGCCCTCTCAATTTCTTAAAGCTCTCAACAATCAATGAAAATGCACGCAAAATTCATGTTATTTTGTAATATTTTTTCACAGCAACAAGAGATGATTCCAGATAGCTTTATTGTCCACCATGGAAACTACCACACAGTAAGAGAAGCGTTAGCGAAAGCCATACTAACAGCTAGTACAGACGAACTAGATCTCGTACTCCAGGTAAACGGTTTTTTTTATAAGATTCTACAAAAATCTCTGCCGTATACTAAGTGCTTTTGCAAATATAGACAGAGTATTTTCGTTTTCTCACATCCAACTTCGCGTTGTCTTCCGAACAGTCTGTCGCTTGTCGATTTTTTTCCGGTTTAAAGACCAATTACCACTTAGATTTCGATCCCGTGTCGTTTTCAAATTTACGTGCCGATGCTGCCAGGCATCGTATATTGGCAAAACATGCCGACTTCTACACACTAGGGAATCGGAACAATGGAACATATGGGTGTTTCGGCTTATACTGGAAAAGCACTTTCTCTTTCTGCAATGTCAAGCATTTTTCCCTTCAAGATAAAAACCGGTCACGACTAGCGATGTTTCTCTTGATGACTTTTCAATTCTATCATCAGGTTCTACACAATTAGATATACTACTTCGAGAAAGCTTGTTAATTTCTAAGTTGCGCCGTGAGACGTCAATTAACACAATAACGCGGCCACAACAACTATTTGATGTCACATGGTGGATCATTATCATAAATTTGTTTGGTCTTGATCCACCTTGTGACGTCACAAATAAAGCACTTTCTAAACACATAAAAACAAAGTGAGTATATGTAGTAATATCAGCGATTTCTGTATTTTTGTATTGTGAAATAAAGAAATTAGCAAAAATTTTGTTTCGTAAGCACTTTAATTAGATCTCCGCCTGGTCCATCCATTGCGACTATTAGGCAAAAAAAAGTTTTCTGTTTCTGGTCAGGGCACATGTCCAAGATCGACGCGGTGACGCGTATTTTTTTAATTTATTTTTTTTGCTAAGGCAAACCTTTATTGAATTGACATGGTGAGTATTCTTCTATATAAGTGTCACATTGTAAACTGAACATGTAGCATTGAATATGTTTTGATTTATTTATGTATAAGTATTTGCGTCAAAATATCAACATGCATACTGAATAACATGAACGCATGGTTGAAATATGAAGCCTTCAATTAGTGCCCACAAACATATCTGTGGAAACATTGGTTGAACTCTCTTTAATAGACCGATCAAATATTATCCTCTGGTGTGATCTGGACGATGGACGATTTTAAAAATGTATAAAAAGAGTCAACGCGCAAAATAAAAAGGTGACGCGCGCGCTGACCAGAAACAAGACTTTTTTGGCCTTCTAGTCAATCAGAATTTAAACACTTTTCTATGCATATTATTTGTTTAACTGTTTTATTTGTTGCTGTTTTTCATTTCTTATAGGATTTGCTTGCTGCACCGTTCGCCCGTGATTGTTATCTTTTGTTAGCTTTGTTCCGAGAAGTTACAACATCTTATGCGATGGGCAATGTCCAGGAGAAGATTGCTGTCAGGGTGTGTTCTTGCTTTTGTCTGTGCGTCTGACGTAAGACAAGCTTATTGATCGTTATCCAATTCATTAATAATTCATATTAAAGAAAATTCAAAATATATGAATGTTTACGTTGGTGTCGTAAATCGGATACAAATTTCTCCTGATTTACATAAATTTTCCGATCGATTTTTTCATCTTAAACAGTTTATATCTTAAAGATGAACATGAAAAATTAGGTGTGTGAATTGGATAAGTTTGCCTTGCGTTGTAAAAACCCATACGGTTTGGCCGCTCATGATGTATATATTAAACACATTATATATTTTTTTTTCGAAAAGAAAACATATTCGAGAAAACGTGGTTTGTTTAAATCCACTATAACCATGTAGTTGAACATTCGCAATTTCCAGCTTGCTGACTGACTGACTGACTGACTGACTGGCTGGCTGGCTGGCTGGCTGTATGTTTATCTTTCTGTCGGTTTGCTTATCTGTCTTTCTGTATGAATGTTTGTCTGTCTGTCTGTCTGTCTGTTTGTTTGTTTGTTTGTTTGTTTGTTTGTTTGTTTGTTTGTTTGTTTGTTTGTTTGTTTGTTTGTTTGTTTAGCTGTCCGTCTGCCTGTTTGTCCGTTTGTTTGTCTGTTTCTCTTTTCGTTTGCCTTTTTCTTTGTATGTTTGTCTGTCTGTCTGCCTGTTTGTTTGTTTGTTTAGCTGTCCGTCTGTTTGTCTGTCTGTTTAGCTGTCCGTCTGCCTGTTTCTTCGTTTGTTGTCTGTGTGTCTTTCTGTCTGCTTCTTTGTCTGTATGTTTGTCTGTCTGTCTGTCTGTCTGTCTGTCTGTCTGTCTGTCTGTCTGTCTGTCTGTCTGTCTGTCTGTCTGTCTGTCTGTCTGTCTGTCTGTCTGTTATCTGTCCGTCTGTCTGCTTGACTGCCTTTTTGTCTGTCTGTTTAGCTGTCTGTCTGTCTGTCTGTCTGTCTGTCTGTCTGTCTGTCTGTCTGTCTGTCTGTCTGTCTGTCTGTCTGTCTGTCTGTCTGTTTGTTTGTTTGTTTGTTTGTTTGTTTGTTTGTTTGTTTGTCTGTCTGTCTGTCTGTGTCTGTGTCTGTGTCTGTGTCTGTGTCTGTTTAGCTGTCTGTCTATATGTCTATCTGTCTGTTTGTCTGTCTGTTTGTGTTGGTTTTACGGTGCTTTTGTTCACGAGTCTTATATCATAATGTTGTTGTTTTCTAATGCGAAGTACTGATATGTTATTTTTGGGTTGTTTTTTTCTGAAACCAAGCGCGAAATTTCACTTTATAGGTTTTGGAGAAGATTAATCAATTCGTGGCGAATACAGAACACTTATCAAACTCAGTAAGTATTATTTTGTAAAATCACTTCATTTTTATGTCGTTTCTAAAAATGGTAATTATTTCATGACATCCATCATCTTGACATCCGCCATCTTGGGCAATTTTTGTGTCCACTGAACTTATAAGGTCACGTGGCACACTAACTAACGCCGACCTTTGGGTCTGAGTTTGTTACCGACGACGTCACAGTTGCGAAATCGATCCGATGTTTTGGCGACCATTTACGAATCGGGCACACGTGTTTTTGAATGATCATTGCTGCGATTCTTTGTATAGTTTTATTTAAGATTCGAGGCAAAACAATCCCCTATTTTCAAGAAATTAAAACGAAGGGTCTTTGTTTCGAGTGCTAGTTCGTTATTGACTTGTACGATAACATATTCAAACAACTTATCCAACTTTTCTTATGACTGTTTGACGACAATTGAATCATATCTTTTTGTATGCAGTAATTTTTTTTAGTCTTTAATTTTAACAGAGAAGGTATTTGCAAATGCATTTGCATGAACGTTAACAAAAACATAGAACAAAGAGTTGTTCTACAAAGAGTAGTGCCATTGCTTCTACTTATGTGTGTATAGTTCTAAAGTGCTTATCACGGAGCATTATCTAGTTCTGAGTTTCTCAAATACGTCAGCAGACACATGCACACATTGTGTGCCTATTTTCTGATGTGCCTCTGAGGTCACAAGCTGGGTAAAGCAATTTCTTATAGTATGCATTTCTGAAGTTTGCTTTTAGTGAATGTCGTTTTCACATCATTGCACTACAACACTCAGCATGGAAAGCACTCGGCAAATTGTGTTGTATGTGTCATATGACTAATTTGCTTTGCTCTGAAGAGGTCCTGAGTTACCCAAACCGAAAGCTCAGCAAAATAAAAGACATTTCTTCTGTTTCTCTATCTGTATCTGTATCTGTATTTGTATCTGTATCTGTATCTGTATCTGTATCTGTATCCAGGGGCGTAGCGTGACCATTTTGACTGGGGGGTGTAACGTCTAAGTTTTACCGACGAACACGTGGCCGTGGACGCTCCTCCGGAGAAAAGTATCTAGGCACGAGGTTATATATACATACGAAATCCACCGTTATAGCTTCATGTTTAATATTTATTTTGCATAAACACCTTTATCATAATTATATATCACTATTCACTAAATAAGTGTCATAACATATAAACTATCGTTGGTTGCAACTTGCGATCCTATAACTCCGCTATAAGTCTATAAGTAAAACAGTTAGTCATTGTAAATCTACAAATACAATGCACTGTATTTTCAATCACAAGACAGTGTAGTAAATCATAAAAAAGTACAAAACGCGCATGCTGCATGCATTATCGTTTTAAATTTTAACTTTCCTTTGCATATGGACCACGGGTCGGCAAGTTTATCCAGGTCAAGGCAGTCCAAAATGTCATTTGCACTGGATAAAATCATTAAGTCATCAAGACGATCTTCTTTCATTGTCGATCTCAGATGGTTCTTTACCAGCCTTAACTTACTGAAGGAACGTTCATTGCTTGCGACGGATACTGGAATGGTCAACGCTAATTGGTAAGCTTTAGCAAGGCTTGGGTGAAAACGTTGCTTCCCGAGGAGACACTTTGCTGCATCCCGTAAATTCTTTGCACCACTCTTTTCGATGTCATTCCCCATCATTTCGATGTCTGCCAACAATGCATCGGGATCTTTCAAGTCATTGGGAAATATTTTTCCTTCTTCTAATAACTCGATGACCTCTCCTATCACGCCAGCTAGTTCACAGTCTGCTTTGATAGCCGACGGATTTTGATGTCCACTCTCCGTCTGGCCCGTCTCACTAGAACTTCCACGATCACACGAGCTTTCGCTATCAGATGAACTATTAAAAGTTTCCTCATAGCCTGGAGAAGTTTCCATGACAATTGTTTCTTCGAAATCGTCAATCTTTTTTCGCTTTTGTTGGCTATCGTTTGAACAGGTTTGTGATGTATGCTCATCATCAGATTCATTAAAATGGCGTTTAATACTCGACGAACTGGGATGACGGACTGAAAAATCACTTTTCCTATCATCTGGTAATGTTGTTTCAGGATCCTCAGGCTCGGGCAGTTCAGTTCTTAGTAATAATTCTGCATCGCCAGCATCGGATAGCTCATCAGCCTCGGTCTCAAATGGATTCTTTGACTTTGGCGCACCGTCTCCATGTTTTGAGGAATCTGAATTGGGCTGAATAACTGACAAATCACTTTTCCCATCATCTTGTAAAGCCATGTGGGGAAATCCCACATTAATTAAATCAAACATTTTTACAACTGGGAAACTTTGAACTGTGCCTAAAAGTCATTTTTACCGACAACCAATTTTAATGTAGACGAACAGTTTACCGATAGCCGACAGGTTTATTTATCACAAGGTTTTCAAACTTCCAGTTTAACCGATCGGTTTTACCGACGGCTCTAGTCATTACCGACCGACTCCGCGTTTTACCGACAAGTTCAGTAAAAAGTGGGGGGGTGTTACACCCCCCACACCCCCCCGCACGCTACGCCCCTGTCTGTATCTGTATCTGTATCTGTATCTGTATCTGTATGCAGTATCTGTATCTGTATCTTTAATCGGTAAAGCTGGTGGCATACAACGGATGTAAAATTAATAAGTTAATTACAGTAATAAAATCCTAATTTAACTAAATACAACTAACAATTAAATTATATTACAGCTAACGGTAACTAAAATATTAAAAAATAAAAGTAATAATTAATAATTAAAAAACTTAAAGCTAATTCAGACAAGAAAGGAGTTGCTTGCTGAAGCTTTGTTATTAAATATTTGCTCTGGAAGTTTATTCCTGGCAGAGATAGTGGGAGGGGAAAGGGAGTACTTAAAGACGTACAGAGAAGTGTTTGTATGTCTGGGAGTGTTTCCGTCGGGTAAACTGAGTTGGGTGAACAGCACAGAGGCCAAGGGTGCTTTTTTCTTCACATGGAGCGAAGTAAAAATGTGGTAAAGGGGTTTGGTAACGGGAAACTGACGTTTCGGGCGGAGCCCTTCATCAGAGTGGAATGTGATGTACCATAAAACATGTTTTATGTACCGTAAACTATGGTTGTATCGTAAATTTATTATAATAAATGAAGACCTCTCACAACTTTTTTGTATTTTTCTTCGTTTTCAAGCTATTTCAATTTGTTTGATAATATGTAAATGAGATGGTCTCTGATGTCATAACCAGGGTTTAGTAATTTTCACACATAGCAAATCAGTTATATGTCCAAGTTTATTTACCAAAATAACTTAAAACTTTGCACTCCTCGCGAAACTGAACATTTCATGTTGAGCAATCATGGGGGTATAGGTGATTTTATAATGCACGGGACCATCTCATTTGCACGTCAAACAAACTGAAATATCTCAAAAACGAAGAAAAATACGGCAAAGTTGGAAAAGGTCTTCCATTACAGTTTCACAAGTTGTTTTTTTCAAATTAGACAAAACTTAAGTTATATTGTCCTGAATTATCTTTAAAAGCCAACTGTATTTTAGTGCTGTTCTTGTTTTTGTTTTCGTTTTTGTTTTGTTGGTATTGTAATTACGTTCTTGTCGTTATATACATTTTGTTATGTAATTTATTTTTGCTACTGTTGTAAGTGATATGTTTATTCTGTTTATTTTAGTTGAAACCGCTGGCTGACGATATTGTGGCCAATTTTCCCAATGGAAACGTACATATGTTAAGCGTTAACCCTGGAGTTACTGGTACCGAGAGAAAACTAGCAGAAATTATGGTTCACTTTCGAATCATACTAGAATGCCTGCCTGGAAATCCTCTACTTCAACCGTTAAGGAATTTAGCTGTCAATCCCGCTACAATGAGGGTGAGGTTTTAGTGTATGCGTATCCTTTTTAGGACAAAGATAGCTACATCCGCCATGTTGGATGAAATTATAATTGCAGATGATCAAAAACGTTTGTCAAATTCATCCAACATGGCGGCAATGGCGTAAGATGCACACCACCAATAAATAGCTTAAATTGATTTGGGTTTTTAGCAATTTCGTACCCACGGCATTTTGCTTCCTTTTTGGTATGTCGGCCGTAATAGACTTGGCATTGGCTGGTCGATTTATGTCAACAAATTAAACAAAGGATATAAGTAAGGCCGCATATTTTTTTTTCAAAAACCACCCAAAATTCTGGTTGTCATGTGGCCGCCCTACCAACGTGGAGGCAAAATGCCCTGGGTACAAGGTTGTATTTTTAGCTTATTAGTACTACGTTGATTTTAATGTAGATTCAAATTAAACTCATGTATAATTATTCATCTCAATTGGTCATGACGTAGCTATGGTAAGAAGGTTTCTTATTGGTTTAGATAACCTAACCCAAACAAAAATCCTAACCCTACTTTTCTAACGAGCGTGAAAAATTTGGAATTCACTATGCAATTGCCTTGTTTAGAGCCAATCAAAAAATCCCATTCATGTTGGGAAGTTCTTTTTGTCCGCCAGAAGGCTGTCTTGTTGTCCCTGTTTGTTTGTTTGCTTATTTGTTTGTTTGTTTGTTTGTTTGTTTGTTTGTTTGTTTGTTTGTTTGTTTGTTTGTTTGTTTGTTTTTGGTTTGTTTGTTTGTTTGTTTGTTTGTTTGTTCGTTCGTTCGTTCGTTCGTTCGTTCGTTCGTTCGTTCGTTCGTTCGTTCGTTCGTTCGTTCGTTCGTTCGTTCGTTCGTTCGTTCGTTCGTTCGTTCGTTCGTTCGTTCGCTCAATCGCTCGTTCGTTCGTTCGTTCGTTCGTTCGTTCGTTCGTTCGTTCGTTCGTTCGTTCGTTCGTTCGTTCGTTCGTTCGTTCGTTCGTCCGTTCGTTCGTTCGTTCGTTCGTCCCCTCGCTCGCTCGCTCGTTTGTTTGTTTGTTTGTTTGTTTGTTTGTTTGTTTGTTTGTTTGTTTGTTTGTTTGTTTGTTTGTTTGTTTGTTTGTTTGTTTTTTTGTTTGTTTGTTTGTTTGTTTGTTTGTTTGTTTGTTTGTTTGTTTGTTTGTTTGTTTGTTTGTTTGTTTGTTTGTTTGTTCGTTCGTTCGTTCGTTCGTTCGTTCGTTCGTTCGTTGGTTGGTTGGTTGGTTGGTTGGTTGGTTGGTTGGTTGGTTGGTTGGTTGGTTGGTTGGTTGGTTGGTTGGTTGATTTGTTTGTTTGTTTGTTTGTTTGGGGTTTGTTTGTTCGTTTGTTTTTCTGTCACCAAAATATCTCATTGGACAAATGATTTTATAGCTTTGGATAAATGATTTTATAGCTTTGTAAAAGAAGTAACATTGGCTTTGACAGCGTCGTTGTTTATAAAATAGAGCGGCCAATAAATGACCAAAGGACAGCAATCTTTTTCTTTGCGTAGTTATCAGTGCAATCAAGCATCTTATTCATACATGTGTAGATCTGGTGAGCTGGCCTGGTTAGCGAGTAATCCCTTAATCATCCGCTGGCGGAGGTTAATGCAGTCTGCCCTCTAGTTACCTTCGCCAGGAGGTTATGTTTTTAGTTCTGTTGATCTGTCACCAGCTTATCTCGCAAAGTACAGCCACAGATTTTAATGAAAATGTGTAGAAAGATTGATTAGAGACCAAGGGCCAAGCTAATATTTAGTTTGGTTGAAAAATTTCCCCATGTAGAAAAAATAATTGAAAAAATGCTTGATTGCGCTCATTATGCTTTATATTACCGATATGCAAACCATCTGGTATAGTGTAACTTAAACTGTCGTCTCAATAATTTGCTGGCGCAGGTATGTAGTTATTATACAATTATTGGATGAGGTTGAGCATGATGACCTGTGTTATCAATGCCGAGGTAAGTGTTATTTGCCGAAGCCGAAGGATGGGCGGATAACACAAAGCGAGGTTTGATAACACAAGCTATCATGCGAAAACCGATTTCAGTAATTGATTTATTATCCAATTATAAATGTAGAAGCCTTTTGAGGGTTTTATACAAATTTTCTTTTTCAAATACTGCTTTAAATTCTAACAGCTGTCTGTGTAGCTCGCTAGGTTTTTCTTTGTGGTTTTGGCGTCGGATTAATCCGCTTATAAGGACACTCCTTATAAGGACGGCCGCCGTGTTTGTTTTGTTCAAACCGCTGGCCATCTCGTCACTTCAAAAATCTACAGTAAATTCTGGCTGTTTTGTAGATTGCTTGCAATAACGGCCTGAATTCACCATAGGCTTTTAGCCAATCAAAATCGAGATTGTATCCGTCTTGTATAATAATAGTACTTTCATTAACTACAGGCTGCATTTCTTCCCACGATGCCTCATGATTATGGTGTCGAAGCCATGCAAGTAAATCTTGGACGTTGGTATGGTAAGTAGGACGTTTGGAGAATAAACTTTTTACCATAGGTATCGATTGCGGACTGGTTCTCGGTTCCGCCATGGGGGATTCAAGATGGCGGCTCAAGCGGGCAAAAGACCAAGTGACCCTAACGGAACAAGTCACTTTGAACGACTCTCATGAAAAACTAACTGAAGAATTGTCTTAAAGCTGTCCGGGGGCTCAACAACCTCAGTATGTTAGGCAAAAATACGAGTTTCGATTCGCAATGTCGAAATTTTGGATCGATTTAATCGATATATTTCATGTGATAGAGCTTCTTGCTTTTGTTTTACTCGTTTTTTTGGCTTTAATTCCCCTAAGATAACCTAAACGTTTTATAGAATTGCCTTTCTTAAGATACATTTGTTTATCGTTCTCGTAGATTGCGAAAGTAAACAAAACACTGGCCTACGTGTACAGCCAATCTTTAAACGTGGTGAATGGCTGTAATTGTCAACCAAAACTATCAAAACACTTCTGCCTTGTATAAATTCTTTTTTTCTGTTAACTTGAAACAGATTTTCCAACTCTCTCTTGGTTTTCGCTAATTTGGTCACTTCAGCCAGCATCTTGAATTCGCCCGTTTGAGCTGCCATTCTGGAGCTCAAAAGTGGGATCACTATCGAAACAGTGATATCCTGTTGTGAATCCGCGATCCATACCTCATAACGCTATGCTTGTTACTATTATTATTGTTATTTTAAACTGAGTCATAGTGTAAACCCACTAACAAAATTTCAACAGAAAATTACTTAAAGTGTTTAATATATTAACGTTTTTGTAACTAACTAATTCAAAATGGTGCATTGTCAGAAATGGCTTCGGAAATGTCACTTGTGACGTCTCAGTTGACATTGCACCAAAATTGTCATGAAATACGCTTTGTAGACGTTTCTTTTTACTACCCCAAAATAGCATACTGAATGATTTTTAATTGAAATAATGATTTAAATATAAAGCTAGATGGAAAACTTAGGTACATTCTTCTTCTTTTTTAAATATCTTGCTATATATCGGGGAAATGTTTCATTGTCGGATGTAGATTTCCGACGTATTTAAAAGGTTATAGTTATTGAATTACACCGAATTTCTCAACAAACGTTTGTTGGATCTCACCGTTAAAGGTCAACTAAACCTTTTGAAGTTATATTTTCTTCTGAAGGCTTATCATCTAACTTAACGCAATATCAACACATCTGGGATAGATTAACACTTGTAATGCGCATTTGAAAATTGTAAGATTGATAAATGCGCAATATAAATTTAATAATAAATTATTATTATTATTATTATTATTATTATTGTTATTGTTATTGTGTTATTGTTGTTGTTGTTGTTATTGTTATTGTTTTTAACTTAAAAAAAGTAAAGAAAAATACGAATTTCGAGATAAAGCAAAGAATTTATCAGCAGAGCCAAAACCTTCTTAGGTCCTCTTGAAGGATGACCGCGTTTTTAGGAGAATGGGTACTCCATTGTCTTGACGTCATGCCGGTAAAACCCACCAGTCACCAATCACCTTGTTGTTTGTTACCGGTATGACATCACAAGGTACTAGTACCAGTCCTTATTTCGACACGGTCGTTCACACGAGTTCAGGAAAAGGAGAAAAAACTCAAACTTAGACAGTTCATAGAAGTGGAACCGAGTGACTGGTTTCAATTATTTCTTCGGTTTTAGATTTGAACTTTTCCGATTTTAACGGAAAATACAGCAACATGGAAACGTACAGTTGCTCTTTAAAGTGCATATGACACGAAAATTAAGTTTCTTTTATTTGAAATAACGCTTAAAGTGCCTTTGCACGGAAATATACAAGTTGGAGATACTGTAATAACATTAAAGTAATGTTTGATATCGCTTCGTTTGACTGTGAAAGTTTTAGGACGAACAATTAATTGGAAGTATGTTTATTTAGCGTTTGAAGACCGTGCTTTTCCCCCTAAAAATTGAGGCATCATTAAAATAGTTGGCATAATTGCACCACTAATGACATCACTCGACCCAAACCCCAAATTCTGATTGCCTTCTAAACTCTTGCCGCAAGAGTTAGAAGGCAATCAGAAATAAAGGGATTTTGTCGCTCATTTTGTGGTTAGAAACTTCGAATTTCATAAGTGAACTATTCACGAAAATGTTTTAGTTGTCAAAAGTCGACAGTATATTCTTAGAATATTCTTAGAATAATTAGTTCATTTCAGTTATCCTCCAATGCGATGGTTCTGCTTAAGCTCCTAGCCTGTATTGTTTGATAATGTGTATTACACACAATGTTTAACACCAGTGTGAGTCCAATTACCTATCTATCAAAGAAAATTACTCATAAGACGACTAAGTTGGATACGGCTTCGAATGTGTATATTTTAAAACAACTAACTCGGTATGAATAAATTTTACACACCTTTGTGAACACTTTCCCTCGAGCGTTTAGTTTTCTAAAGAGTGTTTTGAACAGTCTGTTCGATAACAATAGGAATTCATGTAGATCCTAGTGATGTCATTAGTTGTGGAATGAAATATATCTCAACTTTTTGGGCCAAAAGCCCGTTTTTGAAACGCCAAACAAACATTCTTTCCTTTAATTATTCGCCCTGAAACTTTCACAATTGAAAGAAGTAATCTCAAACTTTACTTTAATGTTATTTTCTCCACTTTGAAAATTTCGTTACGTAGACACTTTAAAATGACAAAGTAACTTATTTTACTGTTTTTGGTTTCCTTGCTTTGTTTTTGAGATATTTCAGTTTGTTTGATATGTAAATGTCACATGTTGTGACGTACACGTGCATAAGAAGTAAACTTAGCGGAGAAGGTTATATATCTTTGATATAATCAACTTGAAATCCTTCATGTTTGGTGTTGTGGGAGAAACACACGCTTCCCTCAAATTAAGTTTGTTTTTATGAGAGCAAAGATAAATAGCTTTTTCCGATGTCATTATGCACGTGTACGTCACAACCTTTGACATTTACATATCAAACAAACTGAAATATCTCAAAAACAAAGCAGGGAAACGAAAAACTGCGAAAAACTTGTTATTTTAAGTGTTCTTTCAAACAAAGACAAACTTAATTTTCGTATTAGCCACTTCAACATTGAATATTTTTTGGTCTTTTAAATTATATATATTATGTTTTTTTCTTATTTTAAGAGTGCCCCCGTGGACACCGTTATGTGATTACAGAGGTAAAAGTTAGGATAAAACGTTTATTTATGATATAAATACAGTATATATAAATTACTTGAGATGTATTTTAAAATGAATGTGCTAGTGTGATTTTTACATTACACTCTTTGTCAATAGTGTAGATTTTTAAACATGCAACACTGATCTATTTGGTGTGTTCTGATTGGATAATCTGAACCACGTGATACCCTGTTTTGTCATGACAACGCTCTCCATGCCTTATTAATCGTGCTGTAAGTGTTATAACACATTGAAATAATGCACGGTTGCCAATGAACGGTTGCCACAAAAGATAAACTAGGGATAAACTCAGCCTAGACACTATAGGCCTTCTATTCTCACGAGGGCTTGCATTCGCAGAGGTCTGGGACCTAGCAAGAAGTAGAAGGCCTAGCTGAATTGCCAACAACGTCTCAAAAGTGCCCCCAAAACGGCCCATGTTAAATATAACGACATACAGTGATATCATACATGGATGCTTCACACAATTTCGTTAATTTCAGTTAGTCTCTAATATAAAAAACAAGTTTTGAAACCTAAATAACCTATTAATTACTACACGTGTACTTCTTACAATTATCGTAATTCGTAAACATTTCCTACACTGACAAGTCAAACCTGGGTCGATAAATGGTTAGATTCGTATCCAGCAACTTTTATGTACCATTCTGTTAAAGTGTGATACATGCATGTCGCTATATCTTTGACTTGGGCAGTGTGAAACCACTGTATGTCGTTATCTTTGACATGGGCCGTTTTAGGGCACTTTTGGGATGTTGTTGGCAATTCGGCTAGGCCTTCTATTTATCGCTGGGTTCCAGACCCCCTACGAGCCCTCTCGCGGAGATGTAGAAGGCCTAGTGTCTAGGCTGGGATAAACTAGTATTTTAGATATTTCTATGGAAGACTCGTTCTTAAGGGAGGAAATTTAAGCAAAGATGCCTTGTAAATTTTCAGATTGTCACTCGTTTTCAAGCTTGAGTTTCATTTCCAGTGCACTCAAATTGAGAATAAAAATGTTTAAAGCACTCTGTTCGTGTTTTATCGGGATTTACATCCATTCGTTTACTGACAATGAACTCGAAATTAAATACAGAACTCGGCTTTGCCTCGAGCAGCGTTACATTTCTCGTTCATTGTTAGTGAACTCGTGGATGTAAATCCCGATAAAACACTCACGCGAGTGCTTTAATATCATGTAGTTCTAGATCTTGTTAGAATTATCCACAATAGATTTCTTAAAGTTTTGTTTGCTTTTTTTGTACAATCTGTCGTAATTTGTTAAACTCGGAAAACTCTGAGCTCCAGACGGGACTCGAACCCACAATCACCGAATACTTGCCAGATGCTCTAACCATGCATTAAGCCACTTACACTTAGATGGCAGACCGAGGTTGTTTGTGAGATTTATACCTGGGCACGAGTCAAACCGTACGTATGTTTCAAGTACTTGTTGGGCTACAAGTTCCATTCTGTCAGTTAATTTTCAGTTATATGGATTTTTCTGTTAGTATACAAGTACTTGTGACATGCGTACGGTTTGTTTCATTTTTCCATGTATTTACTACTTATTGGCCGAGCGTGAGGTCTGCACTATGTAGTGAAATATCGGACTACACGAGTCCGTGTAGAAAACGGAGGTCCGATATTTCACTATAGTACAGACCGAACAAGCGAGGTCAATAAATATCGAAATGTATTTGATATACTGCCGAAACAGAGAACGTAGGAGTCTAAGGTTTCGAGCGAAGGCTCTTCGTCAAAGAGAAACGCAAAAGCTTACGTTTCTCTCCGACGAAGGGCCTTCGTTCGAAACGTTAGACTCCCACGTTCTCTGTTTCGGCAGTATATCTAATAACCTTACTATATTCGGGTTGTTGTTTCTACACTGCCTACGCAATACGCTACTTTTGTCTCACTATTTAGGTCAATAAATAGTTTATTATATGACAAAACAAGTATGATATATATAATTTTTCTGAATATATAATTTTTCTGAATACTCGACAAAGTGTTAAGGCTCTTTTCCACTCGTCGGAAAAACTAGTTCGCATCTTGCTGCGAGTACTTGTTTCTCATTAAGAAGAACTCACAACGAGAAAACAAGCACTGTGTATTGTTTTTAATTAGTTGCAAACACTCGCAGCGAGCTGCTAGCTGGTTTTTGCTATATCTTTCTTGCTAACTAAACCAAAATGGCACATGTTGTCCCAAATTTAAAGTACTTTCCGTTTTGCTAGAATCCTGAACTTTTCACCCCAAATAGCATTTTTCAATTGCTTTTGTTTGACATAATGTTTATGTACTTGAATAAAAAACATCTGAAATTCTATGATATCTGTGAGAAGTAAATGTTATATTATAACGAACAATGTTACGAACATTTTGAACATTTTAAAAAGTTTCACATAACATGGAAACTTGAATTATACAACAAATAAAATCTTAACAAAATTTTTAACAACATACATGCACGATATACTTCAACAATGAATAGTTCTGAAATCATTATCCATCTTGTTGCATATACTGACATGACTTTAATTTTTTTTATAAATTCTCACTGTCAGCTGTTGCTGAGCAGTAAAATTTGCGTAAAGCGACGATAAAAGGACTGTCAGCGGTCCGGAACGGCAGATTCTAGACCGCTCAGGAACCAATCAGATCGCTGGATTTCACATTTTAGACCGCGTAAAGAACCTCAGAGTTTTCTGACTTTAACAACTTATAACAGCTTGTACAGCAAAAACAAACGAAACGTTACCAAGTTCAAACTGAAAATTCTATACGTTTCGTTAATAACTTTATTGGGAACTATACATAGAGAATAATACATGGATGTGCGGAAATATGAAATTTATTTCGAGTGTTGACCAGGATATCTCACGAGTGAGCGAAAGCGAACGAGTAAGATATCTTGGTCAACACGAGAAATAAATTTCATATTTCCGCACATCCATGTATTGTTCTGTTTATTATATAAAGAAATTGTCCTATTGCCTTGCGAAACTTGCATTAAACTATAATGCTGATTCAGCAATAATACTCACATGTGAGATTATCATGAATAATCACACATGTGAGATTATCATTTTTATTAGTGACGGAAAAATCAATAAAATGCTCTATTTTATATAATAAGTACTAATAACAACAGAGAATGAAGAAATTAAATAAATAAACGACATACAAGTAGATGACCCAAACAGGAAAGGTACGAACGGGTCTAATAGCCCACGCGAGCCCTCCCCCCCCCCCCCCCCTTATATACAGCAACTAATCCCTGTGCCAAGGATAGTCACGTACAAGAGACCAAGTACATGGCATGTCTATATCAAAAACTGGAATAAGTAAAGAAGAATATCTTTGACGAAGAAAGTTCTTGAAATTATATTATTGTCTGGAAGCTACTGGGCGGGGCTACAGTATTTTGCACACTAAGTTCCACAGATTAAAGTGGCTCTCTGATGAAAATATTGTTGGCAATGTTTTTGCATAATCCTAAAGATGTTATGATAGTTAGTAATTGTGCAAAGCTTCATTTCAAAATTCGTTGAAGAAAAAGTGATAATTTTACGTGTGAAGTTTGTATTTTGGAGCGCCGCCATTAAAATGGCCGAGCTTGAGAAGAATGAGTCGAGGAAGCATGTGATGTCATAGACTCAATAACAACAATGACCCTTTTGTTGACAACAGCAATGATCTTTTGCTTTTGGTGAGTCTATGACGTCATAAGCATGGCCAATTTAATGGCGGCGCTCCAAAATAGAAACTTCGTACGTAAAATACACCTTTGTTTTTGAGAATTTCAAAATGAAACTTCGCACAATTACCAACTACCATAATATCTTTAGGATTATGCAGAACCATTACCGACAATATTTTCATCAGAGAACCACTTTAACAATCCAGTTAAAATAGGAGCCTTTGTCCACATCAGCTAATTAGCTGCAAGAGTTTATGACCTGCCTAATCAAAGAGCTTGTTTTACATTAAGCAACTTTAAGTATAAGACTATAGGATTTAAACTAAGTCGTATACGGTCGTGATTAATAAACTCACATAATCGTAAATGTTCAAGTCTATGTAACCATATAGTGCCTTGTAAAAAAACACCATGTCCCAAATTTCCCTCTCATAGCAGAGCGGTTAACATATTTAAATTATGTAGCCTCTCTTTATAAGATATTTCGCCTATCTTTATTTTCAAAATCCGTATTAACATAGAATGAAGTTTTTGTTTATTATAAAGCCTTCTCTGGTTCTTTGAGAACTTATCTACACCTAACAAAATTTTAACGAAACGTTGAGAAGCGAGTTTGCCGCCATTACCGACAACCGTAGAAAAAACGTAGCTAAAACGCTTATACGACGTCTTTCAATAGTGAAAACCATCGTATAAGAAATCAGAGAACTTTTCTAATAAATGAAAAATATCTTACGTCCCATGAGAACTGCGGAAATGGAAACTTATACGAGATTTATTGCACGAACATCTCAGTATTTATGTAATAAATCATCCTTTTACTGCACTTAAATTATGTTATTTTGTTGTCTATATAGTGTGGAAATCCAAATCAAAGCTATCGATGTCCGGCTTGTAACGCACCTATTGGTGGTGGCGGAACAAATATAGACGCTTCTAGGTAATTACATGTATATTGTGTGATGTCTTTCAAGCTTAGGCTCTCTTGGTTCAAGTTTTAGAATTCCTAATTTGTCTTAAAGAAGTTCTCTGATGAAAATATTGTTTGCAATGTTTTTGCCTAATCCTAAAGATGTTATGGTAGTTATAGCAATTGTGCAAAGTTTCATTTTAAAATTCGTTGAAGAAAATGTGATATTTTACGTGTGAAGTTTCTATTTTGGAGTGCCGCCATTAAAGTGGCTGATCTTGAGAGGAATGAGTCGAGGAAGCTTATGATTGAGGAGGTTTTCCAACAAAGTTTTGTCTATTTTTTCCACCTTGGACAAAGGTTTCCTTTCTTATCTAATTAGTATTCATAGGGCTGTAATGCTATATACAGCCCGTGGTACATCAAAGAAAACCGACTCAATCATGAAATAATAAGACATTATTATCGATGGGAAGGAGTAGGGTAGGTTGGTCGCAGTTTCGAGAAAGATGGTCCCGAAGCAAAAAAAAGTTAAAAACCACTGTTCTAGCAGTTTTGAATGTTGTTGGGTTTTTTGTGTTCTAGACAAGATCGGAGTAGTACTGGACACATCCTTGGACCTGCTCAAATTAACATTTTATCTGTTATGTCCGAGAGGAACCTTACTCCACTCGCTTGTGGAGTTCTACGATTTCTGACTCATGCCGCCATGTTACTGGGCTCTGATCAAGATATCCAGGTATGTTTACTTTTCTAGTTGTTTCCGAACCAGTAATTTTTGGTTGTAATGTATCATTTTAAATGAAGAAAACCACCGCGAGAACCAACGACACTGCTCACATGCATGAGTCCCAGTTTCGGACCCGCGGTCGCCTATCTATAAGTACTAAACCAGCTAAGGAGGTGTTTATATGCAGGCGAGCCAGCCTGGGTACCCGAGCTACAATCCTGGCCAAAACCATTGACTACACTTTAATAAATTTGTCGCCTTTGACGTTCCTAATTATAAAACGTCTACGTTTTCATATCCAATGACCCCCCTTGCCCCCAAAACAATGTTGAGTTTATGCTAAATGTTTTAAACATGTTATGGGACACCATTCAACATTGTTCGGTGGGGGAAAGGGGGGGGGGTTCTTTAATTTAGTTACGATTCTCATAAATATGATGAAATAATTGTAAGTGTCGTCAATGTTTTGACCAGGATTGTAGCCCGCTTTGTCGAGATAATTTTCATTTCGATTGTGCTTACATGAGAAAGGCTAGCTCGCCTAGCCGGGCTGGCTTGCTTGTTTTTTGTGCTAATTGCCTAATTTATCAGTTCTGACAAGACACGAAATCTCACTTTCTAAGGTGAGACCTCACATTCTCTCACTTCCTGTATCATTCATTCTCGGATGATGTTGCGTGAAGCAACTAAACGTTAGAACCTTAATACATTTTGTTATACTTTTACAATGCCTTACATTCGTGTCTTATACTGGGCTTTAATTTTTATCGTTCGTCTACGATTCCCGCCTGGCTCATCTGTTGCCCTTACACGAAATATCATTGTTTTAAATACGAATTGTACATGAACAAACAGAACTTATGAATTCTTAATAACAAGGTTTAGTTTTGGTTCTCGCTAAGGAGAGGCAGCGCGCTATGACGGCACACGCATGCACCTAATTCCTAACGCCAACACTATAGCCCATGCCAGTTCCTAACCTAGGTTGCGCTGCGGCGAAAGTACATATTAGAGAGCTTAAGCATATTAGGCATTTTTGAGACACGGACGGTGACGGAAGAACAGGAATACAATACAGAACTACTGAACCGCGTATTCTTTGAAAAGACTTTTTTACCCAAAACAAAGGCTATGAATAATCAAATATCTAAACTGTTAGCTCATAAGCTTAAATTTCATCTTTACATAAACATTCAGATCCTTTATTTTATATTGTAATGTAATGAAATTATCCTCCTTAAAATACAAGTTTCATTCTACTTTAAAAGTCTCATTGTAGTAAAACAACGATAACAGGCGGCTCAACGTTCTAGAAGTTTCCGTCGTCTCAAGAACGTGAAAATGCTCTCAATGACGTCTTGTGTAGAACGACGACGGCGTTCACTTTGCTCTTGGAATTTTAAATTGCTCATTATCATTCTTTTGAATGAAAAATGCTACTGAATTAAAACGCCGTCCGTGGATGTAAAACGTCTGTTGCTTAAGTTCTCTATTAGCATCTGCACGTCCACTCTAAATATGTATACTTAATTTATCAAATTCATTAATAATTCGTAAGGAAAATTCAAAAGAAATGAATGTTTACCCAAAACAATTGCTAAAACATTGATTATTAAAACATCATTGTTTTATGTACTATTTAAAACATGAGCAGCAGTGTTTTATCAGATTTAAAACACGAGGCGATAGCCGAGTGTTTCAGATCTGATAAAACACGTACTACGAATGTCTTAAATGGCTTCAAAAACTATCCATATAATAAGCTCATATAGAAATCAATTTTGAAAATTGAAGTTGTCTGAGCCGCAAAATCGAAGAAAAAGTTCATCCAAAATAGCGAGGGTGTCTATGACATTATGTATCTCAAATTCAGCTTTTTCTGAGTTAAGATCTTCGTTAAAGTTTGCAAGGTCATTTCGTTAAAGCGCTCGCAATTCGTTAGAATTTATGCCACAAAAGTAAAATATATATCGTTAGAAAGCTTTTAATTTGTAGAATGGAATAGAATGTTGTCTTTGATTTTGCGATAAACACAAATCAATAATAGTTGTGATTTTTTTAATTATAACCAGAGGGCCTCGCTCAGGGCAACTCAAGTAAAACGCGTTTTATTTTGTTCAAGATAAATTCCCGGCAAAACTGTGACAGCGTTTTTTGATATGTCGACTTTTTCTGATTTTACTGACGACCAAAGTTGAAAATGTTGTTTTTCGACCAAAATAAGTCATAAAATCAAAATCAGGCAATAAATAAAAAACCGCTGACACCGTTTTGCTGGGAATTTATCTTGGAATCGAACTGCGAAAAATTTTTTTGAACAAAATGAAACGCTTTGTTCTTAAGTCGCCCCGAGTGAAGCCGTCTGATTTTACTTAAAAAAATTGCAACTATTATTGGCTTGTGCTTATCGCAAAATGAAATACAACATTGTATTCTACAAATTAATGTTCGTTTTCACTCACGTGATCGGTGGCCCCATTGGGGTGGTGAAACAATACGAAATTTTTGAATAAAAATAGAGCTAAATTCCCATAGGATAAAGATGGTACACCAATATGGCTGCCATTTCATTGTTTTGGTACACCAATATGGCCGCCGTGACGTCAGATGAAAACGGTCTATATCTTTTGCTTTGGTAAATGATATTATCTTATCTTCTCTACGACTCTTAAACAAAGTATTCATCGTGTTCTTCTCAAACTTATTAATAATTCATGAGCTAATTAGCCAATCAGAGAAAAATATTTGGTCATGTGTATGAGTTTTGAAACCCAGTAAAGGTCGCGCAAAATGAATTTATGATTAAGAAATCAGATAATAAACGGCAGTACGGTACAAACAAAGAACCGTCTATTACCAAATTTCTTAATTATAAATTAAACATTAATCCATTGTCTAATCCAATTTGCACCAATATCACCAAGTCCCTCTACTATAATTGGCGATTGAGAAGCTATTTCATAAACTCGTGTATCGTGGTTTACCAGAGGTTGTAAACACTCGAGAACAACAAAAATCACTCTCTCTATTACATCGTAATTTTCAGTGTTCTCTCATGTTTGTAAAGCATTCGAAAATAATGTTTTGCAAACACTCGAGAACAATGAAAATTACTCGGTTAACGGCCTCGTGATTTTCATTGTCCTCTCGTGTTTGTAATCCCTGGTAAGACACTTCCACTCGTTTAAATGCCCATAAAGATCGGCCGCTCATATTTTAACTACTACATAGATATGTATTTCTTTCTTTTATTTTAAACAGAACATACACCCAATCATCAAACCTCAAGTCCAGAATGTCGTCCAGTTCTTGGTGGCCCATCTTGCGCATGACATAAGATGTTTAGCGAGAAGTACCGGGACCAATGAGGATGAAGCTATGCAGATCATTCACTTGGTGTTAACTGGCATTATAAGCCAACAAACGCAGCAAGGTAAGGAAACTGACCTTTGATTTTGAAGTAATTATATAGTTCGAATACGAGATGAAGATACCCATTCAATACCCAGCATTCAATATCTTTGAAAATGCTGGAAAGTCCTTGAATTTCAAAAATAGTTTTTAGCTTTTAAACAACGACGTTTTTTTCAAGCTTTTTCGTCCTTTAATCTGTTGTGTCCCCTTACAATGTTTCGATTATATCAGCGCGCTAAGCGACGCATTACATACGAATTTAATCCGAACTAATTTAGTTGTTTCAGTTTTATTTATATACCTTTCCGCACGGCAACTAGCACTCACGCGTGACGCCTTTTGATTGGCTGTCTAATAAGTTTGGACAAAGTCAACAATATTGATTTCTGACAAAACCACTAGACGCTAAGTGCACATCACGATATATGAAGAGAATATGTTATTCTCATGTAGTATTGATAGCAAAGATACTTTCCCTGATATCGTAGATATTTGCAGTGACAATCCAAAGGCCGAGTAATATTTTTACACGGCATTTATTCGAGCTATATTTTTTAGTATAAATACACAATTTCGATTACAATTTTGTTTAGGAACAACATTTTCTTTAAAATTGTTTTTTTCCTCATCTGTCTCATTGACAACTTGGCTGGCGGCCATTTTGAATAAACGCTGCAGGCGATTATCGATAATTAGTCCGAAGTAGTTCGACCAATCAGCGCGCGCGATTTTCTATTATCACATGTGTATTTATACTAAAATTACATAATAACACCAATAAATTTGAGCAAATGTTTAATACCTAGGACCGGTCTTTGTGAAATCGGTATTAAGTTGTGATAATATTTTAAATGCAGCAGAGCATAGATAATGGAAGGGGAACTGGATAGGAAACTTACGAAACCGGAAACGATGTTTACACAACTTGCTATGGTAATTATACGCTTATAAGCGAGCAATGCACCTAACGGGTGGTCCCACATGGCTAAAATCAGACACTGCTGAACTTAAGTGATATTACACTTTTGTCTAATTTCAGTAATAGGTGCATTAGCTGCTTTTAAGTGTGTAATTACCATAGCAAGTTGTGCAAACAACGTTTCCGGTTCTTTAACCTCGTTTGAAGTTTCCTATCCAGTTCCCCTTCCATTATCTATGAGCAGAGTATATGCAGGTCAAAAATTATGCAGGCGACCTTTAAACTTTTTCGTCGTAAACTTTTTCGTCGTAAGTATTTAGCGTAGTACATATATAATACTGCTAATGAAATGGGCTCCTGTTGCTGTGTTGTCTTGCCTAAATATTTTCAAACGTTGTTGTTGATTCAGCTCGTATGGTCATGCCTTTGTGCCGGCACGAAAACCAGACCAGGCCTTCTGTTCAGACACAAAACGCCTGTTTTGTGCCGGGACGCCGCTCCGATCTTAAAAGAGGTACATCTTGTATGGACTAATTTTTGTACCGTTTCATCCAGGTCTGTTGACACTATACCGAGTAGGTTTTCGTGCACAAAAGCTATCTGGTATATTGTGTGAACGGACGTAAATAGTTTCCAACGATCCTGACGCCTTCGTCGAAGTCAGGTACGTGCACATGCATGCGCCATCACAATGTCCCAGATTCTTGGTCCTCCAGTTCATTACTCGGGCTATCTATGGTAGGTCACAAATTCGCATTTTTGAACATTTTACTTCCGCTACTATTCATACTTCCGGTGAGTTGTTAGCCGTGCGACGGGGTCAGGTTGTGAGGCATGTTGTAAGTTCTTTGCTCCTTTCGCTTTTGGGGTTGGACAAAAAGTTGAACAGCTTTGCTTTTTGATCAATTTGCACGCTGTTGGTAGACTTCGAAATAGACTGACTGACTTTGTAGTTTATATAACAGTGATCAGATGTGGCTGACAACTGTCTTGATCGTAAATATGCTCACCACTGTGAAGTATGCACCACATTCAACCTTCGATCTGATCTTCCTCGGCCTATTCCAATCTGTGGAGGAGACCTCCGCACTTTGCCAGTAGCCCGAAGTGCCGAACGCCTGAACCAGGCGTCTTGTTTTTTATTAAGGCCTCTAATTTCAATTTAATATATATTTTTATTGAAATACATATATATATATATATATATATATATATATATATATATATATATATATATATATATATATATATGTATTTCAATAAAAATATATATTAAATTGATATATATATATATAAAATATATATATTATATATAATATATATATATATATATATTATATAAATATAATATATAATATATAGAATATAATATATATATATTATATATATATATATATATATATATATATATATATATATATATATATATATATATATATATATATTAAAATCCTTAACTACCGTCCAATTAATAAATATTTAAAGTGGTTCTCTGATGAAAATATTGTTAAAGATATTATGGTATTTAGAAATGGTGCAAGTTTCATTTCCGAATCCGTTGAAGAAAAGGTGATATTTTACGTGTAAAATTTGTATTTTATCGCGCCACCATTAAAGTGGCCGCGCTTGAGAAGAATGAGGCGAGGTAGCTTGTGACGCCATAGACTCAATAACAACAATGACCCTTTTGTTGACAACAACAATGATCTTTTGTTTTTGTTGAGTCTATCATAAGTTCTCCTCAAACTCGGCCAATTTAATGGCGGCGCTCCAGAATACAAACTTCGCACGTAAAATACAACTTTGTTTTTGAGAATTTCGAAATGAAACCCCGCACAATTACCAACTATCATATCTTTAATTTTATGGTGAAACATTTCCAACAATATTTTCATAAGAGAACCACTTTAAATCTTATCGTAATATATGTTTTTAAATTTTTTGTCCCAGTTAATGTGCAGGTGGATCCTACGCTATCCAATAAAGATTCAAGAGCAGCTTGGGAAAATGCTTTTATGTTAACCTATCTGAACCCTGTACTGTCGGTAAGTTTTCATTTTTGCGTCTACGCCGTTGTCGCACTATGTTAGCAGCATAGATGTTTCTATTGTGTGCCTGACTATGTTTTATCAAGCCACAGATCGCCCAGACGCGAGATATGACTAGCCTGTATACAGCCTGAATGAATATACACCTGTAATTCAGTCTGTGAAAACTCTTTCGACAGCTTGTCGACCCCCCATTGAGCTTCTCACATCTGAGATGTAGATTTTGAAGGGTTTAACACTCATATGATTCGTAATTGTTTATCTGATTTGATTATTTGACCTCACGAGAATTCCTAAAGAACAAATTGTGACTGGAATAAGACAGGTTGTGATTTGCACAATCAAAATCTACGTCTCAGATCTGAGAAGCTCAGCGGGGTGTCGACAAGCTATCGCGCGAGTTTTCACAGACTGAATTACAGGTGTATATTCAGGCTGTACACAGGCTATAGATATGACAAGCGACCAGCAAACTCGTTCTCGGGGCCTTACGCGTTTTGCGCGGCGGGTGAGTAGCATAATTAAGATTATTTCACCCTCATATACTGAACGCCGTTGCGTGACAAATTTCACGAACCATAAACGAACCATGCACACACGGTGTAACACATAGCACTCTTTAAGCTGTAGACGCATGTACGCAGTGTGTACCTATGTTTATAGTTGAGGCAACAGTTGAACAATATCTTTACAACGATATGGAGATAAAGAAACCAATTATTTCAATGTTTCATGCAACGTAATTTATGTTTTCTCTCAGAATGTATCTCAAGTATTGCAAGATAACATGGCTCGCATGGTTCGGGATGAAAGACTAGGTGAGTCGAAATTATTTATTTTATTGTAAGATTAACTGTATAGTTGTCATTGTAGATCGTGTTTAAGGTGGTTTCCTATATACAGTTTTTTGAAAAGTTAGACAATGCAAATTTCAAAAATCATGTTTTTAGTTTTATAAATAATTTGGTCTGTATAATCTTTTTTAGCTCCCTTATCCCGGCCACTAATATTACTACCATTTGCGTTCAAACGTTTAGCGTTCAGCGAATAACTAGTTGTTTTCGAGTTTTCTTATGACAACTATACGTTTGTCTAGTTGTCAATCACGAATAGGGGGTGTAACTTTCCGTTGTCAATACTTGTCATCGTTCTTTTCACACGGCAGCGTTTGCTTGGCATAACTTGTCTTTGGCTTAATTGTGAGAATTGGAATGATCAGCGAACGCAGATCTTCTGATAAGGGTAGTTTACTTTCATATGACCTGCCGAACGCATTTATTTTGTATTCCATGTTTGCCGTTGGCCCGTGAGAAACTATCGACACAACGTTGAAACTTGAAACGGAAGCAATAACAACGGAAAGTTACACCCCCTATTTGTCTTTGATTTCATCTGTCAAACGTATAGTTGTCAATGGACAACGTTTGTTTCAAAACTCGAAAACAACTAGTTATTCGCTAAACCCTTGAACGCAAATGGTAGTAATAATACTGCAAAGGGATTGAAAAGCAATACTGCGAAAGCGGCAAAACGTTTCCCTCTAATTTTCAATGCGAAATATGCTCCATTTTTTATGCTATATTACGCCATCCAGGTATGTTTTTTTCCGTCTTTTTTGACAGTCAAACTTACCAGGATGAGATTAATGGCGACGCTGATGGCAGCAATTGAGATGCGCAAATCAACATGCGCAAAGACATAAGATTTAAAGGTGCCGGCGCAAGTTCAACTTTCGGTTTATTACATATCCAATTCTATACTCTTATTTTTGCGTGTCCCGGGGATAAACATGGCCACCGGCCGAATAGAGTTTTTCAAGAATTAACTATTCTAAATGACTTTATGATATTTATCTGCAGGAAATGATCCGCTGATGAGACAACTCTACGAACTGGACACTCCGAATTATGACGTCATGACCATCCTCGATCCCACGTGCCCCGCACTGTGGAGATATCGCACCAGAGTCAGCGTGGATCATTTATATGTCAAGTTTCAACAGTACGTTGAAGGAACCGATGGATCAAGCAAATGTGAAATTCTCGCAGAATTTCTTAAAAGGGTGAGGAAAATTATCCTATTTGACCTTGAGGGAGTGTACGTTATATAACAATCGAAATATAGTAAGGTTAGATATACTGCCGAAACAGAGAACGTAGGAGTCTAACGTTTCGAGCGAAGGCCCTTCGTCAGAGAGAAACGTGTCTCTCTGACGAAGGGCCTTCGCTCGAAACGTTAGACTCCTACGTTCTCTGTTTCGGCAATATATCTAACCTTACTATATTTCGATTGTTGTTTCTACAGTGCCTGCGCAGCAGGCTGCTTTTATTACATCTCTATATATAAACTGGATAGAGCATTTCCTATGGCCAGCAATCAACAATTTCGTGCCAGTGGCCGCCACCTTACGTAATGGAACATATGACGTATTGCGGCCTTAGAGCTTGTACCCAATTCCAAAGTTGACTGGCAAAAGCGATCCTGATGTCAGCACGGTCAAATTAACCGTTGTAACAGAATATAAAGTAATTCTGTGCCGGGGGAGTTGGAAAAGCCGTAAAACAAACAACAACGGATGGATGCTCGTTTAGTCTTTACTATCCAACAACGAACTGAGACAAAGATAGCAAGTACACAACACGAAACATCGCCATATTTGTGTACCTAATTGGCGTCTGTGAGGTACACAAATATGGCAGCCAACAAACGAATGCTCGTATAAAGTGTAGTTTCAACCAGAGTCTTTAGATTGTACATCAGATATAATTAGACATCTCTTCTATAGCTCAACCAATCATTGCATGCCCCACTGTGTGTACAAAGTGGCTTTTAACGACATAAAATTATGCTGACGTCAGCAATACTATAATTCAAAACTCTCTAACTCAAGAAGGAATACTTGTATCGACTTAAAATTTTGCAGGAAAACTCGTAATAGCTAAATATATAAAACAACCAACTTTGTAGGTTAATAATAAACATTTTAGAATTTTGTGACGTCACAGTGAAAACCACCCATTGCTAAATGAAACATGCCCAGTAAAGGGTTAACATTACTATCAAATGTAAAATTTAAGACCTAAAATTTAATTCTCCGTAGATTTTATGTTTTCCAGTTTTGAATCGTGTTGTTTCTTCGTTATCGGCACTGAAGAAAAACAACAAAATTTAAATGTTTTACAGCTCAGTAATAGAAACAAATACACGAAATTAGCGTCGTAAACATTATTGAGTACTTTTTGTGTCATTGCACTTGTTAAAGTCCCTATGAAACGAAAGTTAAGTTTGTCTTATTTGAAAGAACACTTAAAATGATAGAGTAACATCTTTTGCAGTTTTTCGTTTCCTTGCTTCGTTCTTGAGATATTTCAGTTTCTTTGGTATGCAAATTAAACATTTTGACGACACACGTGCATAATGAGTTATCGAAAAACGTTATGAATCTTTGCTATGTCAAATATAATCACTTGAAAATCTACATGTTTAGTGTTCTGGGCCAAACACACACACGAAATGCCTGCAAATCTTAAGTTACAAAAACAAGCACTTTAAAAGTTCTAAGAATTCTTTAAAAACTATAGAAATCGCTACAAATTTCTGGAAATTTTTTTGAAAATTCCGGAAAAATCCTTGAAAAATTCTGAAAAATCTTCAATATGAATTTAAAAAAAATTTCGTACGCGTTCCTGCGAGTGAGACACTCATGGGTGAATATAGGAACTTGTAGTGTTATAGTTGTTGTCAATGCAATGCGACTTTCTGCCTTTACTGGGCAGGAACCGACTTTCAAGTCTTATGTATTTTACTTTGGCTAACAGACGAGTTTACTCATCACAGGGAAAAGCCCACCGACGGGAAAGAATCAATCTTACGATAGTTAATAGAAAAATGTACATGGTTTGGAAGCTCGACAAAAGTCATTGTTTTATGGTTTTATGGAAATTTGTGCACTTTCACGGTTACTGAACATATTGTGTTTTCTGTATAATGAAGCAAACATCCAATAGCAACGTTTGGGTTCAGTCACTCAACCGTACTGTTTAAATATTGATAAAGCTAAAACAAAGGATTTGTGCACCTTCAGGTACCTTTCAACATGAGTCGTAGCTTAATTGTTAACCACTTTGAAGTTTTCTGGGTTTCCAAACCATATGTCTATTTTCTATTAACCATGATATTACGGCTGGAAGTTTATTAGTCGATCTCGTATGTCTGTCAGACCTAACTATTGAGCAATTTTGTGCGCAGAGCCTTTTTAATTGGTCCTTTGGGCTAGGGTCAGTGGAGCTGTTACAAGAACTAGACTAAACAAGACGCCTGGGTCAGGCGTTCACTCGCTGGCAAGTACGCGGAGCCTGAATTGAAGGGTGAATGTGGTGCATACTTCACACAGGTGTATATATTTTACGATCAGGAAAGTTGTCAGTCACATCACTTTTAATTAAACTACAAAGCCTACAAAGCCAGGCAGACACATTCAAAATCAACCAACAATGTGCAATAACACCTTGACCAAAAGGCAAAGCTGTTCAACTTTTTGTCCGACTCCGAAAGCGAAAGGAGCAAAGAACTTTAAGACAACATGCCTCACGGCCTCACTCTCACGGCTAACAACTCACCTGAAGCATAAATTATAGCGGAAGTCAAAATTGCAAAATGCAAAATCGTGACATCCAAAAAACCAAGCCGAAATCTTAGACTCGGCCTACCACAGTAGCCCGAGTAATAATCTCTTTTTTAAATTCTTTCAGGAACGCCACCTTCGTGCTTTGCAGTATCTTCCAGACATTCTTAAGTTCCAGCGTCAGCTTTCTGAGAAATTTCATCGTCGATTGGATCGAAGTGAAGCCGAAAAGTACACTCTAGATAACTTTTTAAAGAGAGGTAAGACATAATTACAACTAACGATTGTCGTCTCTTTTTATTGCAAAGATAAACGTGATAAAAGTTGTGTCCAATACTTTTTGCTTATACTTTTCTAATTTCGGTGCCCTGACCATAGAGATTATAAATAATATAAGTACTAGAGGGGTCATTGGGCCAAAAATGCGAGGAATATCGGGCGCCGCCACCAGAGCAATCTCGTACCCAGAGTCTTCGCCGGCACGCAAACGAAGGCTCTGGGATAATCCGTCGCCGGAAACCGAAAAACTGGTTGCCGATTGGAAAGAGCATGCGCCGCCAGAAATAGACGTGATATCGAGATTATTCTGTGATCGAGATCTTCGCCAATGGAAGGAACCGATATTTTTTGGGTTGCACTGGATAAGTCATTACAAAACCTAAACAGAGAAGGTCTACAACTCATAGATGAACTGTTGCAGACATCATTAATGTTGATGTAGTATGCTTTAATACATTAATAGTTTACAATTTTGTGGAGCTGTCAATCAAGTAATTTTACTTGGCTTGCCGACACGCGTGACATTAGACTTGTATATAATATTTTGTGAATAGATAAGAATGATACAGCTTCTGAGCTTCTCGTATAGGTTTGGTTAGTAGACGTTTATTGTTGGAGCTCTGTTAGTTACGATTTACCCGAATTTTTTATGACAATAAGCAGTATTTAGAGTTGATTTAAGTCAGTTGTTAGTTATCCAATCAAAACACTTCCGGATATGGATTATCCCATGGGTACAAGATTGCCATTAGCGGGGAAAAGCTAGTAATCCAGGCCCTTTGGAGGGTCAGCGAGCCAAAAATGCGCGGAATATTGACGCCCACCATTAGAGGGGAAAAACGAGCTAAATTCGTCTAAAACAAGCCTTTTACTAAATTTTCATCACGACTTTTAAGAAAATAAAACTTTTAGAGTTTTTGATCTTATTGCTATTATAAATTCTTACCTTAGTTCTTTATAGAGGCGTCTTTATCTTTGTTGAATTTTTCCACTCCTTGGATATAGATTGTGGCCGCCATTTTGAAATACCCTGCCGCGCGTATTGGCAAGTCTCATAGTTTTCAAAGGGCCTGGATACTAACTTTTCCCGCCAATGGAGCCGTTCAATATTCCTCGCACATTTGACTGGACTCAACATGGGAATGCCCTCTAGTAGTTCTATTATGATCTCTATGGCCCTGACGAGTAGCCGCTGAGCGGCTCACGTTAGGTAGCTTTATATTCTGTGGAATCCGTATGCTAGCCCGCAGAATCGCGCGCTATAGCCCGCGGAATCGTACGCTATGGCCCGCGGAATCGGACGGCACGGACACAAAAAGGTGTGAACGAGAATACGAGCGACGTTTTGAGCTAGGGATAAGTTTGGCGGCTTTTTGCAAGTAAATACAAAGTATTCTGCAAGTAAATACAATATTGTATACTCAACTGGGCTTGATAATGATATTGTGATAAATTTGTGTTTATTCTGGTTGTGAGTCGTTCGTTCGTTTGTTCGTCTGTCAATTCGTTTGTTGGTGTGAAATTAATAGCAAGCGACGTTTCTCGCGCCAAGCAAGCCACGGCTCCTTTAGCGCTGTGTCTGGTTTTAGTATAAGTTTGAGTATATATGGCAAATCAATTGCTGTAATACATACTAAATTTAAATATGTAAAACAGGAAATATGTAATTCTGTTATTTAGTATATTAAGACAATAAATCTTAGATTAGTCGCTCTTTTTTATTCCTTAGCTGGTGGAATGAAAAAACAGTTTCGTGCTTTGGCCAACAGTTTCCGCATGGCTTGGAGACTCGTTCGTTCGTCTCTTTCTCAGAATGGTAATGTATAAGACTTAGGCCGGGTATTGTTGTTGCCTCCGCAATGAGGTTATGTTTTCAC
>OZ036001.1:2928379-2995879 GCA_964035015.1 Corallium rubrum
TTATCGCCGTTGAGATGCTGTAAAGCCAGGCGCACACGCTGCAATTTTAGTCGGGCATCTTTATCGGCCGACGAAATTTAAGTTACGTGTACGATGTCATTACGGAGCGATTTTAGTCGGACGATTTTCGTCGTATATAATATCAAACTCTGCCCGACTAAAATCGGTCAAAATACCAATTTTACCAATACCAATTACCAATTTTTATCGTTCATTGATCATTCATTATTCTTCCTGAAGTTATTTGATTTGATGATCGTAAAAATGGTGGCTTCAGTTGCTAAAGATGTGTGCTTTTACATGTAACGGGCACACATTACATGGTAAACACCGTTTTTTATTGGTTAACCAGCCGATAAAAATCGGCCGACTAAAATTGTAGTGTGTGTGTGCCAGGCTTAACCATTGAGCTACTGGAACTCAGATGCATTTGAATGTAGGTCGAGTTTGATGTATGGCATACTGCTATGTGCAATATGTACATATATCATGCTATGTCCAATATGTACATATAATATCATGCTATGTGCAATATGTACATATATCATGCTATGTGCAATATGTACATATATCATGCTATGTGCAATATGTACGTATATCATGCTATGTGCAATATGTACATATATCATGCTATGTGCAATATGTACATATATCATGCTATGTGCAATATGTACATATATCATGCTATGTGCAATATGTACATATATCATGCTATGAGTATAATGTCTGCATACATTAAACTCTACCTACGTTCAAATCATCCGAGTCCTACATGTAGTAGCTCAATGATTAGAGCGTGAAAAGCGGTGTTTGCGTTTAGCAGTTAAATGATTGATTTTTTTGCTACTCTTATTTTAAGAAATTTTACGTTGAGGGAAGCACCATGTATTTCATTTTCAATGCTGAGCTTACGTTCTGTGAGCTCAGCAGGACTTATCAGAGTTACTGATTAAGCGTTTTTAGCTCTGATGAAGTCTTGAGCTCACAGGACAAACACCTCAGCTTAGAAAATTAGGTGCACGGTGCTTACCTCAAAATAGAATTTATTAATTACTCATCACCGTGTAAAACGAAAAGACGATGTCTTTTAAATCATTGATACTTTTATTTTTGTTGCTTTTTGTTACTAAATATAACTGTATTTTATCAATTCTTTAAGGTTGAATTGTTTGTATTCAGTAAGGACGTATGTGATGGCGAGGTGTTTACCGCTTTAAAACGAAAGATCCATCAGGTAAAACGAACTTTGTCAAACGTGACTTCTCGGCGTACTTTCTACGCTATATTATACACACGCCAAAACGCACTTCTGTTGAGAGGTGATCTAGATATGTTCAAATTGCTGTTCTTTGTATAGGAACTGTATAAAGTATTTCTTATGGCCAGCAATAAAAAATGTTGTGCTAGTGGCCGCCATCTTACGTAGTGGAACTTATGACGCATTGCGGTCTTAGAACTTGTACCTATTATCCCGTAATTGACAGATGTTCATCTGTCTTTACGTTGTCTGTTTGTTTGTTTGTTTGTTTGTTTGTTTGTTTGTTTGTTTGTTTGTTTGTTTGTTTGTTTGTTTGTTTGTTTGTTTGTTTGTTTGTTTGTTTGTTTGTTTGTTTGTTTGTTTGTTTGTTTGTTTGTTTGTTTGTTTGTTTGTTTGTCTGTTTGTTTGTTTGTTTGTGTGTGTGTGTGTGCTTGTTTGTTTGTTTGTTTGTTTGTTTGTTTGTTTGTTTGTTTGTTTGTTTGTTTGTTTGTTTGTTTGTTTGTTTGTTTGTTTGTTTGTTTGTTTGTTTGTGTACTTGTTTGTTTGTATGTTAGCTCTTTTATTTGTTGTCGTTTACCAGGAAATCTCAAAAGTATTGAACCGACTTTAATGTACTTTGTCGAAGGTCGATCACAGACAAAGGACCAATTAAATTTTCGTTGAATTTGGTTGATATTTGGATGAGAATTTTATGAAAATCTGACTGCAAGATTTTCTGTGTAGAAGAAATGAATGAAAAAATAAACGCGTGATAATGGTCCATATATCGTGCAAACATTTTTGCATAATGCCTGTTCGATTGCAATCAAGCTTTTGTTTGCAAAAACGCGCTGGACTGTGCATACGATCCAGATAAACCTCGGTCGTGCAGAGATCAGTTTGTCTCAAGTGCAACTCCGCTCGGAGTTTACTTAGTGACCTGCGCGGTTGTACTTAACAGCTTTTACTATGCGGATTTTCAACGTTCTTTTATTATTATTTTTTTATCTAAGTCGAACTATGATTTTTGGTAGTTTTCTGTGTGTGCCAGTTACCGCAGTAACTGGCACACGCTGTCACGGCTACCCTTGCCATGAACTTCTCTTAAATTTTAGTTTGTATATGTTTGTCTGACGTTAAATTATGTATATATTTATTTATTTATTTGTGTGTAGGTATAAAAATATTCTTTAACACTTTGGGCAAGAACATATGAATAATAAATAAATTTTATTTATAGTGTAATAAAAGTAGCGTGCTGCGTAGGCAGTGTAGAAACAACAATCGAAATATAGTAAGGTTAGATATACTGCCGAAACAGAGAACGTAGGAGTCTAACGTTTCGAGCGAAGGCCCTTCGTCAGAGGGAAACGTAAAGAGTGTAAACAAACAATTATTTTTACGTGTGTAGGTCTCGTGTGAGCTAGCCTGGTTTGCAGGATGGCCCGTTTTGTTTTAAACATCTCTAATAATCCGCTGGCGGAGGTGTTTATATTAGTCTCTACAAGGTGTTGTGTTCAGTCACTAGAGTGCCCTCTAGTTATATATATATATATATATATATATATATATATATATATATATATATATATATATATATATATATATGTTAGTGTTGGGGGTAATTACATGTTTTTCTTTTTTTAGGTCGAACTAAGCCGTCCTGTTCAGGATCAAATTCTGAACGAGCTTACTCAACTAACCGACGTTTGTGATGTCCTCAAATCTCTTCATATTGCCATTGGATTCCTTGCGTCAGCTGGTGGCCTGAAACCTACTATGCCAATCAACGAATATTTGCATTCCAGTTTGAAAATGTCGCTAAAAGATGGATTAAAAAGTTCAAAGGTAACCACTCTCTAGATCCAACAAAAATTAACATTTTGTAAACAACATTCACTCATAAATACTTAAGTGGTTATATATGAAAGCGAAAATTAAGTTTGTCTTATTAAAAAAAAACCCACTTACAATGACGAAGTAACATATTTTGCAGTTTTTCGTTTCCTTTCTTCGTTGTTGAGATATTTCAGTTTGTTTGATATTCAGATTAAACGTCAGTGTGCATAATCAGTTATCGGTGAATATATATAGATATATATATATTTGCTATTATCAAATATAATCCCTTGAATATCTACATGTTTGATATTTTGCAAGAAACACGCCCACGTGCTTTCTTCGAATTATTTTAGTTTGATAATACTTTCGTTGATAAGTCTAGCCCTATATATTCCTTCCAAGTCTCTTCTTATTTTTGTAATGTCACAAAGGCATATTTGGTATTTAATATCTCGAGAAGGACATGCTACATTTATTTTCACTTCACAGACAGTTTAAAGTGCGTATGAACTCAAATATGATATTACTGATATGGATTCTATTTAATGTGTATAGTCGAATGTCAAAATATTATTTGATTTGAACTTTTATTTGTTGTTATATAGACCTTATTCAAAAATGGCCGCCGAATTAAGATTCTTTTATATACATATAAATTAGCCCTTATGAACTCGTTCTCATGTGGGAAATTCAAAAGAATTTTTACTTTAAAACGAGGGCATAAGGGCTAATTTATACGCACATAAAAGAATTCTAATTCGGCGGCCATTTTTGAATAAGGTCTATTGAGGTTTGTATTTTCTAAACGTCTATGTAGGCATAATTTGCATACGCAGTGTTCCGTTACAGCAGAAACATTACCCAATTCACATGTTATAATGGCATAGTTAAATAGTATATTTTGTATTTTATCTTTTTTTTTCATCAAAATCTTCAAGCGGTTTATCGTAGGAAAAGTAAAAAACGCACACAAATGCCTACATTGGCATCATCCTCATTGCCATTTTGGAAATACAAACCTCAATATAACAACAAATAGAGGAACAAGTCGGAAAATATTTTGGCATTCAACTATTCACGTTATATAGAATCCATATCAGTAATATCTTATTTGGGTTTGTAGGCACTCCAGTGGCGTGATGGCAAGTTTTAGGAGGCTGGGATGCCCAGATTAAAAAAAAGTGAAAAAAAGAAACATATAGACATTACTGTATTTGATAAATGGTCACATTTTTTGTTTTAAAATAACTCGAGTAGCAATATATAATATTACAACAAACAACGCCACCGGCAATGCGAGCACCAAAGTAGCACAAAACCTCTATATAGGGGGGTCCGGTTGGAGTGAGATTTTACAGAATTCTGAAGATTATAGAACTTCATAGAAAACACAAAAGATTACAGACTTCAGGTCTTTATATTCCCCATGGAAGACCTAGCTATACAAAGAGATAGGTTTATTTTGTTAAGTTTTGATGCCCTTGCTAATTTTGGTGCCCCTTCTGCAACCCCAGCTAGGGGGGGGGGCTTGGCCCCCTAGCTGCCACCACGCCACTGACTTTAACACTGCTGAGATTCATTCATACTGCTTGCTACTGTTTTATTTAAACAACCCTGACACAGGTTGTTCGTGATTTGTCTGAGTTTTATGGAGGGGATTATATTAACAAGCTTATAACGCTCTGCTAGTACCTCTTTATTCTTGTTATAGTTATAACTGTCTTTTTGTTTGATTTATAGGCTCAGCAAGTTTGCGAATTACGACACATTATTTCACTGTGGCGTCTTCTGTCGTTGGAAAGAGCAAGGCAACTGACGAGACATAAACAGGTTACCTTTGTTACTCTTGTATATTGCGTTAAGTATTTTTTTGTATTTTCATTCCTAGCCGAAAGACTTTGATGTTGCATTTTAGCAACTGGTCCCTCAGAGCCCCTAAGGACATAGTGTATCTTATACTGAGTGGGCTACCCTGACTACATAAAGTTTGATTTGATTTTGATCCCGGTTTGGTTACACTCGAATCTTTTTAACCAATATATGATTCCTACAACAGATGTACTGTAGCAAATCATGCTTGCATGGTCATGGGCACTGATCTCAATAAAACTGGATGGGACATGGAGCCGAATGTAGCATGCCAGCTGTATGATAACGTGAAACCACTGAAGTTCATAAGCTTTCTGAGATTGAAAATAGACAAAAAGAGTTACATTCCTTTAAGGCTTCTTTAAGTAATGACACAAGAAGTACTCAGTGAGATTGAAAACGCTAATTTCTTGCATTTGTTTGTATTACTGAGCAGTAAAACTTTTAAATTTCGTTTTTCTTCAGTGCCGATAACGAAGAAACTGCACGATTCATAAACTGGAAAACAAGCTATAAAATCTACGAAGAATTTAATTTAAAGTCTTAAATTGTGCTTTTAATAGTAATTTTAGTGGCTTAACAATATCACGTGTTGTGTATATATACTTGCCGTCTTTTGACTATATTTGTGAAAACTGAAGCGGTATCCACCTCTTGTTTGCTTTTACGGCTCCCTGGTTAATATGACCACAGAATAGATACTCAACCAGAAAGTCCGACTCCGTGTCTGCACCTTTGATGTAAGTGTCCTCGCGCATGTTGCCTCGCGTATCTATTTGGTCAGGGGATGACGTCACAGAATAACAAATATTCGTGATTTTCCCGGATTTTCTTAGCAAGCGTCGGCTTCACCCCTCTGGCCAGACAGAGATTGCTAATAAACAATAACTTCCAAACGACGCATTGTTGAAATACAGCATATGTATGTATGTTGTTAGAAATTTCATAAACTTTCATGTGATTGTATAGTTCAAGTTTCTGCATCATCTGCAGCTTGTTAAAATGTCTATAAAATGATAAATCAATTGCCGCGCCATTTTGCTAGCAAGCTACTTTTTGGTTTCAGACCTTACCCCCTGAAGCTGATTTCACGATTCTTGATATCCCACCATATTTGTTTATAGAAGAAGATGGCTTATAATTTCAAAACTACGTATTTTTGAAAGGCATACATCGTGTACATATGTTGTTAACAATTTCATAAGCTTTCATTTGGTGTATAGTTTAGCTAGGTTTTTGCGTTATCTGTAACTTTTTAAAATGTTCGAGATGTTCGTGACCATTGCTCGTCAATGCGAACTAAACTTCTCCCAAATGTTGTAAACAGAAGACACTGTAAAATTATATCTGTGATAGAACTTTCAAGTTTCTAGCTTAACGGAAAGTTTTTTAAAAACTAGGAAAACGTCCTATATTTTTCAGTCTGACCTATGAGAATTGGTGAAGTTTGTTTTTCCTTTTGCAGTTATATAACTTTGCAAGTACTGTAAGTATGAACTTCGGATATGTTTTAAGCAAGAGCTAATTAAAAGATAAAGCTCTGCAAAAGTTTGTATTTTTCTAACTGAAGCAGAAAAAGTTTTAGGTGAACATTAGACAGTGAACATGTTTTTTTTAACATATTTTAAGAATATCGAAATATATAATTTCTCATCTTCTAGTGTGTTGTTAATCTATAACTTTAAAAGAACCGAATAAATTTCTTTTACATAAAAAAACGAAGCTTCATGTTTAAATTAGCTTTTATTTTAAATATATCCGAAGTTTATACATACAGTATTTGCAAAGTTATACAAAGTATATAGCGAACACCGCAACTGCAAAAGAAAAAAGAAACTTCGCAATTCACCCGGGCGAGACAAAATGAAAAGTTTTTCCTGTTTTTAAAATACTTTCCGTTAAGCAAGAGACTTGAAATTTCTACCACAGATGTAATTTTACAGTATCTTCTGTTTGATACACAGTCCAGGCTTCTGTGTTCAATATTTTATGAACAATATTCAAAATTCTACAACATTAGGGAGTATTTCCCTTCCCATTGACGAACAATGGTACGAACATTTTGAACATTTTAAAAAATTACAGATAACGGGAAAACTTGAAATATACACCAAATGAAAGCTTATGAAATTGTTAACAACACACGGACACGATGTCTTTCACCAGTGCGTAGTTGGAAGTTATTAGCAGAATAATTAAGAATTGTGAAATCCAGCAAATCCAGCAAATGGCGCGCTTGCTGAGTTGGTAGTTTTTTGGTTGAGTATCTATTCTGTGATCTGAGCATGCTCACGTGAAGATTACTGTTGCAGCCCACTTTGGGATCTCTTAGGGAACAAGTTCTAAGGCAGCAATGCGGCATATGTTCCACTACGTAAGATGACTGCGACTGGTACGACCATACTACTGACCATAGGGAATGCCCTATCCAGTTTATATAAAGATCAGTGGTCATGGGGCTTAACGGGTTTTACGTGTGTACATGCTTAACGTGTATATTTTGTTTTATTTTCAGGATCCATTTGACGATATTTCCGAAAGTGTCAAGACACCGTTGACCAAGGAGCAAACTTTTAACGTTAGTCGTGGACTGCAAAAACTGAATGTGGACCAATTCGTTCGAGAATTGCTGGAGGCAATCCTACTCTACCTTAAACATGTCCAGAAGGAACAGCTGCATTGGCCGTAAGTGTGAATTGAGTTATTGTTTTCCCAGTGTAAGCTGAGCAATGAGGGCAGTCACTCAGCGTCTATATTAGCTCGCTTGCAGGCTTTCAAAAGAGATTATCACTCTTCTCACATGCGGCCATGGTAAAATTGTAATCAGATAACTGAACTGAGCCAGCATCGAATCCACGTGGCACAGGTGAAAAGCACGTGCGCTAACCACTATTCCACCAACACCCCACTGAAGATACTATGGACATTTAGCAAAGCTAGACAACGGAAACGTCAGTGATGACGTCCTTCGTACAATGCAAAATCCAACGAAAGCATCTTAGGTTACGCAGAACGACGTGTTACACAGTGAAAGTTGTTGGGCGAGTTTGACGTTAACCATTATAATAATATACATGAAAAAATGTCTCAATTCCGATTGGCTGAGAGGAGTGCAATTTTAGTGTAATTCAGTGCAGAAAAATGAAATACAGTGCAAATTTTGTAATTTTTTTTATTTGCACAAAAATCATTTTTCACTAGAAAAAAAGCTCTTCCTGTTAATTTCCACGTATGTTATTTGAACAAAGCATTTTGATTAGAAAGATTCTCTTTATGATAAATTTTTTCATGTATATTATTAATAAGTAATAGCATGATTTCTCGTGCAATTTGAAAAAACACGCACTCGTGAGTTTTTCAAAGACCTCAAATAGCACTCGTCCTTCGGACTCGTGCAATTTTGATAGTCTTTGAAAAACTCACTCGTGCATGTTTTTTCTAAATTGCACTCGAAACCATGCTATTACCTATACTTATATAAACACCGCCTTTCAAAGATTGCAAATAAAGCTAGAGCGAAGCGAGCAATCTGAATTACGACATTTAAAAGAAATCATACATCACTGACACTGCAATTTCATGGGCTTGATATATATGTTTCGACCTTCAGAAAGCTTTAGAGCCTCTAAAAGATGCTGTCCGCGTTAACGTCAAATTCACCCAACAGCTTTCACTGTTCAATGTGTTAAGGTCGTCCTGAATACGTGGTTAAGATGCATCAGAGGACGGTGTGGGGATTATACTCTTGGGACTTCGATTTGTTCATTGTCTTTGTTTTAGGTGTAAATTTATTACATTATGACATTCACGTTATGTTTGCTAAAGGTCCCTATATACTAGGACGACGACAGCGGTTAAAAAACAACATGTGTTTACAATTTAAAGACAACTGATTACCATACTTGATTTTTGAAACTACTTTAATAACTTTAAAACGCTCCAGTGCAGCTAAAAAAATTATTGTAGTGTTTGTACATAGTTAATAGAATAGAAAATATACATGGTTTGGAAGCTCAACAAAAGTCATTGTTTTATGTTTTTGTTCAGGTTGGAAATTTGTGCACTTTCGCGGTTACTGAACATATTGTGTTTTCTGTATAATGATCCAAGTACAACATTTGGGTTCAATCACTCAACCGTAGTTTAAATATTAATAAACCTAAAACAAAGGATTTTGCACCTTCATGCATGTACCTTTCAACATGAATCTTAGCTTGATTGTTAACGCTTTATCGCCCAACGATGTCTTTAGTATTTCACTCTAGCTAACGCCAGACGAATTTACTCGTCAATGGAGTGGCTATACTAGGCCATAAAGGGTTAACCACTTTGATGTTTGCCGAATTTCCAAGCCATGTTTATTTTCTATTAACTATGGTTTGTATTGAAGTCAAACTTAAGCAACTGTTCTCATCTTTTGGCCACTGACATCGTCCTGAAGACGTGAAAATGTTCTAAAAGGGGCGTTGTATAAAGGATGAGGACGGTTTAGAGATTACTGTTGCGACTTAGAATTACTTTCTCTTTGTTTTGCAAAAATAATTCTTTTGTACGTTATTAGTGTTTTCAGCTTGAGTTGGTAAAGTTTTTTCGTATGTTCTTTGCTGTACAAGCTGTCGTAAGTTAAACTCAGAGAAAAACTCTGAGCTCAGGACGGGACTCGAACCCACAACCTTCCGAATGCCAACCGCTCTAACCGTTGAGCCACTGGAACTCAGGTGGTAGACCGAGGTTGTTTTCGATATTTATACGCCTGGGAACTAGTCAATCCGTATACGTGTGTCACAAGTACAAAAAACATTTACTGAAAATACACATGGCGACTTGTAGGCCAACAAGTACTTGTGACACACGTATAGATTGACTAGTTCCTAGGCGAATAAATATCAAAAACCGATCTACCATCTGAGTTCCAGTGGCCCATTGGTTTAGAGCATCCGGCTGGCATTCGGAAGGTTGTGGGTTCGAGTCCCATCTACAGCTCAGAGTTTTTCTCTGAGTTCACTAATGACTGCTTGTACCGCAAGAACAAACGAAAAAAATAATTCTTACTAGAAATACATGATCGCAACAACCCCTCGCCCACTTTTAATATATACATTTTTGTAAACCACCCCAACCACCACACACACACTTTCTGGTTTTGGTTGGGGTTTTTTTGTATTTAAATCTACCTGTATTATAGTTTTTATATTTAGTCTATGTAATAATAAAATTAACAGCCTGAAAAATTTTGAATAGAAAGAGAGAAACAAAGCAGTATAACTTCAAAGAAAATTCATTGGCAAAGTTCACCCGGCTGTAGTCATGTACTGTAGTATTAAGTATTGACACACCGAAAGAGCATAGAATGTCAATATTAAAAAAGAAACTATAGCCCTAAACTAAGACTATAGTCCTAAGTCTAAGACTGTAGTCGTAAGACTAAATTTATAAGACTATAGTCCTAAAACTAAATTTATAAGACTATAGTCCTAAGACTAAATTTATAAGACTATAGTCTAAGACTAAATTTATAAGACTATAGTCCTAAGACTAAATTTATAAGACTATAGTCCTAAGACTAAATTTATAAGACTATAGTCCTAAGACTAAATTTATAAGACTATAGTCCTAAGACTAAATTTATAAGACTATAGTCCTAAGACTATAAAATTTATGAGACTATAGTCCTAAGACTAAATTTATAAGGCTATAGTCCAAAGGCTATTATAGTCCTAAGACTAAGATTATTGTCCTAAGACTATGTTAATATTAATTCAGGTTAACGCGCGAAAATAAGAGAACATCATCAATCATCTTGACAGATAGTTATTTATCCAGACGCTCTCTGAGGGGCTTACTTCCTGTTGTTGACTCTCAGTTGTTTCTATTAAAGTTTATACATCATGTAGTCCATTCAAGCGTCACGCGTTTTCTACACTGTTAAACGTATACTTTAACAGGTTATGGGCCCAGAGCTAAGTTTGGGCAACTTGGATGTACGACATTTATTATTTGTGAAAGTAACCTGAGAATGTTGGCATGGCTTCAAACGAAGAAACGGCGCTGTCTCGCATCGAGAAGTTCAATGGAACGAATTTTCATTTGTGGAAATTCAAAATGCAAATGTTCTTGAAGACAAGGATCTTTGGGGCATCGTGACTGGCGATGAGGTAGAACCTGCCGAAGAAGGAACTACTGAAGCTCAACGACGACAATTTCAACGACGTGCCCGTAAAGCGCTAGCGACGATTTGTTTATCTCTGGGAGATGAACAACTAGCGTTGGTTCGATCTGCGAACACTTCAAAGGAAGCCTGGTGTAAACTGGAAAGCCACTACGAGGTAAAATCGTTAGCGAATAAGTTATTTCTGCGTAAGAGGTATTTTACAATGACAATGGCCGAGAACGATACGATGACAGAGCATATCAACAAGTTGAAAGCTTTGGCAGAACAACTTGAGGCTGTAGGCGCTCCAATTTCCGAAGATGATCAAGTTGCAACGTTGTTATGTAGTCTTCCTGATTCGTATAATAATTTAATCATGGCTTTGGAGTCTCGTGCTGAGGATTTAAAACTGGAATTCGTCACTGCAAGATTACTTCATGAAGAACACAAGCGTAAAGAAATTTCTCTTCCTGTTGACAATACAGAGAAAGCTCTTCTCACATCGAAAGGTAAACAACACGAAAAGCCTAAAGGTAAGAAGAAAGGGAAATGCTACAATTGTGGGATACTAGGACATTGGGCTAGAGATTGCCGGAAACCGAAGAAAGTTCAATCTGAAGAAAAGAAAGGAACTCAAGCCGATGCGTCTTGTGCGAGTAAATCTACTGTTACCGTGGAACAACACACTTTATTTTGGAGTTCGAAACATGCCAACAACAGTTCGACGTGGTATATAGATTCAGGCGCTTCACAGCACATGTCTCATCAAAAGGATTCAATGGAAGATTATGTCGAATTTGCTACTCCAGAGAAAGTACGCTTAGGAGACAACCGAGTAATAGAAGCACTTGGAAAAGGGTCAGTTTGTTTACAAGTCAAAGTTGGCGAGAATTACAAGCAAGCTGAATTACAAGATGTTTTGTATGTGCCAGACCTAGCCAAAAATCTGTTTTCTGTTAGTGCCATCACCAAGAAAGGACATGCTATGTCGTTTGATCAGCAAAAGTGTGTCATCATAGACAAGAGTGGAAATCTGGTGGGTTCTGGTAAAGTGAGTGATAACCTCTTCGTTCTTGATGTCCTTGAAGTGAAGGAAAAGTCACATAATGTCAACGCTGCTACCGGAGAGTGCTCAGAACATTTATGGCACCAAAGATACGGACATTTGGGCTTAAAGAACCTGAGGAAGCTACGAGACGAGGAACTTGTCCAAGGTTTGAAATTCAAGTCTTCACAAGAATCAACGTTTTGCGATGGTTGTGCAAAGGGCAAGCAAAACAGGATGTCATTTCCTAAAGAACAAGCAACTCGAGCAACCGAAATCCTAGGGATTGTTCATAGCGATGTTTGTGGTCCCATGCAAACGAAGAGTCATGGAGGAAATCGTTACTTCGTAACATTCATTGATGATAAGTCCAGATTCACAGCAGTCTACTTCATGAAACATAAAGATCAAGTCTTCGAGAAATTCAAGGAGTATGAAGCAATGGTTACGAATGTGACTGGAAAGAATATCAAGATCTTGCGTTCAGATAATGGTGGAGAATACACCTCGAAAGTATTTGTTGACTACCTCCGCAAGAAAGGAATCCAGAGGCAGTTGACCATTCCCCGAACACCACAGCAGAATGGAGTCGCCGAGAGAATGAACAGAACCATACAAGCAGCAGCAAGATCAATGATGCACAATGCAGGACTTGATTATGGGTACTGGGGTGAAGCTGTGGCAACTGCAGTTATGCTTAGAAATCGTAGTCCAACCGTTGCAGTGGAGAATATGACCCCTTACGAGAGTTTCATGGGCAAGAAAGCAGATATTTCAAATTTGAAAGTTTTTGGGTGCAACGCTTACATGCACATCGCCAAAGAAACCAGAAAGAAGTGGGACGCTAAATCAAAGAAATGCATTTTCATTGGATATAGCCTCGAGAGCAAAGCATATAGACTATGGGATCCTAAAGCAAGAAAAGTGCATTTATCCAGAGATGTCCTGTTTGAGGAGAATAACTTTGACGAACGTGTCAGAGCACCACAGTACACCAAGAGTTTGGAACGTGCACCTGACAACCAAGAACAAGCAATGGAAGAAGAGTCGCCAGAAGAGCCAGAGAAACAACAAAGTGTAATTCGCCAGGATGATGCTGAGGAAAGCAACCAACAAGAAGCTGACAAGCAAGCGGCAGGAGATTTTCCAGAGGAGCCAGTAAATGAAGATCAAAGTGTAGTTACCAATGACGATGCTGAAGAAGAAACTGAAGTACAAGACACTGACAACCATCAAGAAGAGTCAGAACAATTGCCACGCCGTTCAGAGCGAAGTAGAATGCCACCCTATAGAGATGGTGCAATCACTGGTGATTGGTGGAAACACAATGCTGCATGTAGCAGTACAGAGGGTATTTCTGAAGAGCCTACAACACTTGAAGCAGCTTTAACTTCACCTGATAAAGCACAATGGAAAGAAGCTCTCGACAATGAATACTCATCTCTCGTAAAGAATAACACTTGGACACTTGTACCACTCCCGGAAGGACGCAATGCAGTTGATTGTCGGTGGGTTTTCAAAGTGAAATACAATGCTGATGGATCTATTGAGCGACATAAAGCCCGTCTTGTTGCAAAAGGTTTTTCACAAGAAGCTGGTCTAGACTACGAGGAAACATTTTCTCCTGTAGCACGTTACACATCAATCCGTACGATCCTCGCATTAGCAAATCAATTGAACTTAGAAGTTCATCAAATGGATGTTTCCACAGCATTTCTTAACGGAGAATTACAAGAAGAAATCTACATGACGCAGCCTGAAGGGTATGTTGAGAAAGGCCAAGAACATTTGGTTTGCAAGTTGAACAAAAGCATCTATGGTCTAAAGCAAGCATCTAGATGTTGGTACAATACAATCGACGAATTTCTCAAGAATTCAGGGTATATACAGTGCAAGTCCGACCCATGTCTCTACATAAAGCGAGAGGGAGACAGTTTCATGTTGGTAGCCTTGTACGTTGATGACTTATTAATAGCAAGTAACAGCAAGAAGATGTTGCGCAGAGAGAAAGAAGCTTTGAAGAGCCGATTTGAAATGAAAGATCTTGGAGAAGTCCACTACTGTCTTGCAATCCAGATCGAACGCAAACGAAACAAGAAGCTCATGCTGCTGCATCAAACCAAGTATCTCACAAGCTTACTAAAGAAGTTTGGAATGGAGAATTGCAAACCAGTCTCAACTCCTCTTGATCAAAGCACAAAGTTATTGCCAAATGAGGGAGATCCGATAGAGAAGACCAAGTATCAAGCACTTGTTGGTAGTCTGACCTATGCAGTAACTGGTACAAGACCTGACCTTGCACATGCTTTAGGAGTGGTTAGTCAATTCTGTTCAAATCCAGGCCTTGAACATTGGAAAGCAGCAAAGCGAATCCTGCGTTACATTAAAGGAACAATGGATTATGGAATTAAATTCGATGGTTCTAAGCTAGATGCAGTACGAGTATCTGGATTTGTTGACGCTGATTGGGGTAGTAACCCAAATGGACGGAGATCTCAGTCGGGATATCTATTTTCTTTGTGTGGTGGAATTATTAGCTGGGCTAGTAAACGACAAAGTACCGTGGCTTTATCTTCAACAGAAGCCGAATATGTTGCAGCATCCCTTGCATGTCAAGAAGCAGTGTGGTTACGTGCATTACTTCATGATCTCAACTTTGTTCAAGAAGAAAGTACAATCATCAAAGAGGACAACCAAGGAGCAATAGCCTTATCCAAGAATCCAAAGTATCATTCCAGAACGAAGCATATCGACATCAAGCATCATTTCATTCGTGAAAAGGTCGACAATTCCGAAATCACCTTGGAACATTGTCCTACAGATCAGATGGTAGCAGACCTATTAACTAAAGCATTAGGAAAGACTTTATTTCAACGTTTTAGAGACCTTATGGGCGTAACTAATGTTATCTGAATAGTTGACGGACACGATAATACTTTATTAGATTAAAGACTTACATATATAGTTCTCTATTTTCGAGAGGGAGTGTTAATATTAATTCAGGTTAACGCGCGAAAATAAGAGAACATCATCAATCATCTTGACAGATAGTTATTTATCCAGACGCTCTCTGAGGGGCTTACTTCCTGTTGTTGTAGTTATCTTATGTACTAGACATATAGATTGAACTCTCAGTTGTTTCTATTAAAGTTTATACATCATGTAGTCCATTCAAGCGTCACGCGTTTTCTACACTGTTAAACGTATACTTTAACAGACTATAGTCCTAATACTAAGATTATAGTCCTAAGACTGTAGTCCTAAGACTAACATTATAGTCCTAAGACTATAGTCCTAACAACGAGATGAACCAAATAACAAATTTTCATTCAAAATAGATAATAGTGGCCAAGAAAAGACACAAGGCCACGTCCTAGCGTCCAAAGACAACTGTAGACAAGAATATTATTTTATATATTGCATGATTTTCTTTTTCAAGACTCAGCTAAACTGGTAAATATGAATCTCCTACCGTTAAACTTTCTTCTGCTTTTGTCACCACAAACACTGCCAATTCAGTCTATACTCTTTTCAGAATTCAGATTGTTTTTCTCGTTCGGTTTCTTTCGGTTTCTCCGTGACCAGGCATCATTCAGTTCTCTTCAAGATCTAAAAAGCCGTTTGTTTCAAACTGATTTCTTCATCGTTCTCCCTCGAGTTAAGTAGAATACACCAGAGCAGATTTCTTTACAGGCTTCGGCCAGTTTCAGGACACAGTGTCGTTTTCGGTCTACCAGTAACCCTGGTATTCGAATTTCGAACTGCGAAAGTTGCGGATTTGTTGACATATATATATATATATATATATATATAAACATCTCGCAGAATTTCTTTCCCACTTGCGTGTAATTTCGCGTGTACTCCACGCGTGTCGAGATTAGCACCCTCACCGGGCTCCGGGGCTTCGGCCCGTCGCCCGGCTCGGGGATAAGTAATAACATGACTTGTTGGAAATTAGCGATTAAATTTCCCCGCCTCCGAGGGAAGATTCACAAATCTTCCCGAAGCAAAGGGGAAATGTAATCGCTAATTTCCCGAAAAGTCATGTTATTAGTTTGTAATATTATGATCGCCGAGGAAAACTTTGAGAATCTTACCGACAGGAAATTTACGCGGTTGATCAGAGAAGTTTCCCGTGCATGTTGATGACGGAAAATATATGCAAGCGGGAAATTTAGAAGAAGACAAAGGATTTCTTTGTCTTTTATTTTTTCCTCATCAACCTGCACGGGAAAATTAGAAGATTTCTTTGTCTTCTAATTTTCGCTCATCAACATGCACGGGAAAATTTGAAGACAAAGGATAAATTTCCCTCTTGCACGAGTGATGAGGGAAATACGAGGTTTACATTCCCTCGGAGAACAAAAGAATCCGAGGCGATCATGGTATTATTTTGTTTAAAAGACGTCGTCGTTGACGCTGATCGACGTCGTCGTCACCATCTGGTGTTCTGCCGAAGGCAAGTCCCTCGTGATGCTTAGTCTGAGTGTCTTATTCTCTTCTTCCGCTAAAAGGAGCAAGCGGGGGCGAGGCAGGCAGGCGAGAAGACGAGAAATAAAGTGTGATACAATTCTTTACCTATCCCGGTTAACTGGGATGAAAATGTCTATGTAATCGTTTTCATCCCGGCAAACCGGGCTGAGAAACTGTTTCGATACGCGTCCGTTTACTTGACTGTGTGAATAAATAGTGCTGAAAGGAACTGAAATAGACTGACATCAAAACGTTTCGTGATCATAGCGAAGACTTCATAAATTAATTAGTCTCCACTATAATAATCTTCAGTTTATTAACGATATGAGCTTACAAAATTAATAATAGACTAATTAGTGTAAAACTAAAGTATAAAACTAGCGAATTTCAGCCTGAAATCATCCGGGCTAGCGCGGTCCATGTAATTGCTCCTAATTCGAAATATTCCAACAATGCTCTTCGTGTATTTCAGCTTGTCCGATTACCTTGTTGCCGAACTGGAAAAAAAGCAAAGCGACATGATCGAAGGTCTCCATCAACATCTTCCGCAAGATATTCTTCTTGAGCACGCCGTTGAGACGTGGAAAATTGCTTGCCAGAAAAGTGAAGATTATCATGCAAGAATACAGTCTTAATTCTTTTGTTTTCTGTTAGTTTATAAAATAAATAACAAATATATAAGTTTAGTTAACTATGTTTTGTTTTGAACTCATAAATGATACTAGCTAAAAAACAGAAAAAACAGTTTCATAATGGAATTGATATGTGAATCTAAATTCCATGTTTCACATTCTTGCACCACATAGAATAGAGTTACGTTTTTTTCAATTGCACTTTGAATGATATTTTGCATCGAAGATTTTTTTCTGTCATTAGAACTTTTACCGATATATATTTAATAATTATATATGTCTGTACCAAGTATGTTTGTAATAAATTCAACTTAGCCGTTTCATTATTAAAATTATATTAATATAGTCGCTTAATTGTTAAAAGTATCTGTAAAATAATAAACAATTATTGGATGTGACTGAGCATGATATCAAGAATTATCCAGACCGATGTCAATGTTATCTACTTAAGGCTGAGGCGGCTAACGACCCAGGTCTGGATAATTCTTGTTATTATATAGCATGCTATCGGATATGAGCTTTTGCGTAATCTGATTAGTTCCCCACTACCAGGCTATCAGCTTATATCCTACTAGTAGAGGATAAACAAGATGGCGGCATGTTTTTTTAAACTGCCGAATCGAATTGAAATTGACGGATTTTTATACAGAAAAACATCAACACCCTCAAACCAATGTATAAAAAAACAACATTGTGTAAAAATACATTAAGAAATACACAATTTAGCATGTTAAATGGTAAAATTCACCTAAAAATTACGTCTTTTTACTTCAAAAACCTGACTAAATTAACGGGTTGATATTATTTTGTTGCCAAGCAAAGAAAGTGACGGTTGAAATCAAGCTTGCAACACACATTTCGTAGGAGATCACCAGTAAAGAGACTTTTGAGATAAGCATTTGGAGTAGTAAAAAGCATGTTCTTTTTAAAAAACAACCAACTAAGTAATTTTGTTTCACTGCCGAAGGTGTTTCAGTTTCATTTTTGCATGAAATCAAAACCTTTTTCACGACAGCAACGCTAATATAAACAACTGACCCACCTTTTGACTTCATAAAGGTACCTTTTAATCTATTTTGTTGATCTTCTTAGCACATTTTTTGCCTCTCTTTTTGCAACATTTATACAACATTTCGAAGCTATTTACCGAACAGCTCAGCGAGAAACTCTATGTGAATGTATCATTACGCATGGCGGAAGTATATTAGTTGCCTTGTTTCAAACATTTCGCTGTAATTTTGCCTCTAGTACATGCAGTGCTTGGCTATGTAATAACACAAGTTATACCATTCGCTGTCGTTGTATACGAACTAATAGCCAACTCGGCGAAGCGCCTCGTTGGCTATGAGCTGATATACAACGCGAGCTCATGGTATAACTGTTAATTATCGATTGCGCAAACCGAATCCAATACTTGTTTTATATAATAGATCGGTGAATAGATCAAACACGAGCTTATCGTGTTTCATCAGGGGTTCTAAACACGAGAAAACAAATGAAAACCGAGGGCATAGCCCCGAGGTTTTTATTGTTTTCGAGTGCTTGTGTCGCCTGGTGAAACACGATAAACGTTAACGAGTGTTTGATCGTGCTTCTCAAACGAGTATTCGCATTGCGATTTGCGTTGTTTTCTTTATTGATTTCAATATGCAGATTAAGAAATATGATCCAGGTCCGACTAGGAAGTTTCCTACAGGTTTTGATTGGGTTATCAAAACTCATGCAGGGGAGCGGTGGCATGTGCTGTTAGCGCGCTGCCTCTCACCAAAAAGTTAAGCCCAGTTAGACGGCTTAGTACTTGGATGGGTGACCGCTTGGGAATAACCCCGTTGTCGTGCTTGGAACTCATGTGAGTAGAGTTGTAGTTGATCTCTCCTGTGCTTCGAGGATTTTTCGCCGGGTTCTCCAGTTTTCCTCCTTCCATAAAATCAACACCTAACATCTTAGCTGTGATCCGTGATCTGAACTGTGTCGTATGGCGGCAACCTCGTACCCAGGCTCTTTTCCTGCAGCGAAAGAGCCTGGGTGCGAGGTTGGTATGGCGGCTACCTGGAGCGCCTTCGATATGCCTCGACACCAGGGCCGTAGATAGCGGTGGGGTGGGGGTGCAGCAGGGGCAACTGCCCCCCCCCCCCCCCCCCCTCCAAGAAAATCCAAAATATGATTTTTATATCACACATCACATTTGTTCCCAGAGTCACAGAATAAAGAACTAACTAGTCGTTTCATAATTCACATCATAACTCTGACAATGGCAATCAGTCTCTAACTTCAGGCATTTCAAATTTTTAACTATTTTATGAACGATAAATCAACTATTGAATAAATAACTAGCAATGAACTATATATATATATATATATATATATATATATATATATATATATATATATATATATATTATATATATATATATATATATATATATATATATATATATATATATATTATATATATATATATATATATATATATATATATATATATATATATATATATATATATATATATATATATATATATATATATATATATATATATTTATGTATATATATATATATATATATATAGATTTTCGCTTACCTCAAAAGTCTGCAACAGGCTGTTTCATCTAAAAAAGAATCTTCAGGCAGATCTATATTTGCTCTAACTATATGTTATCGAGCACTCTTTGCGTTTCGTAGACCAAAACCCACACGTATATATTATATATATATATATATATATATATATATATATATATATATATATATATATATATATATATATATATATATATATATGGAAGGCTGACTCCATTCAATTCCAGGCCAAAAAGTGAGGCAAAACGAACACCGCTGCAAAATGTTTTGCGCATGTGCGACGTCCGAGCTCGTCCTCGGAAAAAGAGCGGGAAACCATTGAAATATTTGTACTGGTCCGAGAGTCCGACACAAACTGACAAAAGTTAAAATTATAAACATACTACTAAAAAGATAAGGTAGGTAATTTGTACATGGCTTTCTTGTCAATATTGTAACATATTCTGAATTTACCCCTTCGCAATTTTCTTTACCCTTTTTTTAAAACAAAAATGAATAGCCGAGTCTTACTTAGTCTTCACTGTCTGGTTGTTGTCGCCACGGCAATTCCCACTTCTCTTGCAATGTTTACTCAGCGAATTCAGGCATGCGCAAACGTTTAGCAGCGGTGTTGGCAAAACATGGCGGCAATGGGAATTTTTTGAAGTCAGTTCTAGGCTTCTACGCGGTTATCTTGGATGTCAGTGTTAGTCTTTTTTTCTCGCGGCCGAACCAAGGAGGCCCAAACGTACACTACTTGGCTTTCAGTTCATTGCTCTTTCGACCCAGATGTTCATCTTCGCAGCTCGAGAAACGTTCCTACAAACTGAGGTGACACCGGCCGTTCGTATATACGCATACGGTGAGAGCTTTTGTGAAGCCAAAGCCGGTTTGTATACGTACAAACGTTACGTTTCAGTAGAGCTGCATAGATGAAAGAGCAATGAACCAAAACCCGAGTTCTTCACGAATATACTACGTCTAAACGTCTACGGCAATTTTCGCGAGATCGAGCGCCGTTTTTGTGTATTTTACGGAGCTTTAAATGAGGGTCGTATAAATTAAGTATTCTTTACTGAAAGTTGCCAGCCTTTCCTTATTTTTAGTATATATAAAGAGGATATATTTAACCAGGAGTAAACATGTCGTCGAAATATAGTTGAAACTACAGTAAATGATGGGTTCGGTCGCGAGAAAAGACTAAGACTGACATCCAGATGACCGCGTAGGGGCCTAGAACTGATGTCCCAAAACTCCCCATTGCCGCCATGTTTTGCCTCACTTTTTGATTGGGAGTCAGCCTTCCAGGAATATATAGAGTTCACTGATAACTAGTAGCTTGCTACTGACAAACCATGATATTTTGCTCAGACTCGTACAATAATTGATAAGTATTTGACGGAAATGACGCAACAGCTGCCCGGAACATTGAGAATTAACTAGAGTATGTTGACCAATAAGAAACGAGAATCAAGTTTGTTTATCAAGAAAAAATTACCGCATTAATTGTGTCTCAACACTAAGCAATCACCCTTTTAATTGAGCTTATTACCCTTTTAATTGAGTTTATTACCCTGGATAGACCACAATGCTTTGCGATTTCAAGATGGCGCCGCTGTTGGTGAAAAAGTCCATTCGAGTGAAAACTCGCGGTATAGTACTTGCATAAACTGTTGAATTCTTCCAACCAGTTCCAACTAACTCTCATGTTTGCATCGCGCTAATATAAAGATGGGTGGCCATTTTCTATTTCTTAAATATATATATTGTAGCATTAGTCAAGAAGTGTTAATTATATATTGCAATACTTGTGCTTGGTAGTTGATGGGGTCCAAAGGAGTGCAGTTCAGCGTCCTGCCGGCGACGTAGCCTGCGACCTGACGACGGCCAGGCGGCCGTGCTGCAGTCTGGTTCAACTTTCAACGTTCCTGCCAGGGACGTAGCCAGGATTTTGAAAGGGGGTAGGCAAAACCGAAATAAATTTGTAGGGGGGTCCGGGGGCATGCTCCCCCGGGAATTTTGAAATCGAGAGCGCTGAAATGCCATTTCCTGGCTTTTGGAGGAAGATTTTACAGACTCTAAAGGTTAAAAAACGCCATATAAAATACTCAAAACACGCAAACGTCACATAGATACTCAAAATGCATACACTCAGTAGATTGAATACACTGTTTACAGTTTATTTCCTGACGCAATTCATGTTGCATCAGTTTTGTAGTTACATGTCTGTTGCCGTTTTATATCAAAAGGGGGGGAGCCGCGGCTACGTCCCTAGTTTCCTGCGGTGCCGCTGAACGACGATTTTTTTATGGAAACGTCTGACGCCGACATGCCGGCGAGGCATGTGATCAGTGTTAGTACATTCTCAACTTTGCCGACGATGTCTGCGGTTCGGCTTGGATATGGAAACCCGGCTTTATTGGAGCGCTATTATGCTGTTGCCCGAGATAGGGTGACCTATAATCGTCACTCGATCCTAGAGGGCGGGGTGTCTTATCATTTTAACACAAGACAACAAAAGGACCATAGTTGCTATTTGAACAATATAATCCCCGAGCCGGGCGACGGGCCGAAGGCCCGGAGCCCGGTGGGGGTGCTAATCTCGACACGCGTGGAGCCATTTTACACGCGTGGACAAACGCGATATGCGAACGAATTTCTGTGATCTGAATATTTATTTATTTATTTATTTATTTATTTGTATATATGTGTGGACGGACCATGCGCGGTTAAGATTGTGGGGCACTGGGGACAATATAGTTCTTGACAAAAAGATTTGAACTAACAACATAATTTATTCTTGACAAGAAGACTTGAGAAAGGAGTTTTTGGGAAACGTATATCACTTTTGAAAGAATAGAAACAAATCAACGTCTACGTATAAAGCAAAACAACGTCTTGAGTAGAAGGAAACCTGTCAAACCGAAACTCAAAAGGAGGAGAAAGCAAGAGTGAAACTTGAAAACCGACGAAGAAATAAAGGCCGACGAAACGGTTTAAGTTTACGGTAAAAATATAGAGCAGCCGCTCTCAGTAATCACGAACATTTAGTAGCAAAACTGTTCGAGTTTCCCACGTTCCTTATGTATATCCTATCACTGTTAATTTTGTTTTCTCTTTTGTGTGTCCTTAAAATTTTATCTGTGGCTGCCGTCTTAATGTCTTTTTTCAAATAGTTTTCTTATTGTCAAAACCACTTGTGACTAACGTAGCTTGTCCATAATTTGGCATAAAAATCGGAAAAGGAGCATTTTTTCTTCTGTAAAACGTACAAATGCTGTTGAAATATTCATTAACATGTAGGTGAAAACAATTTCAGCACTTTGAAATGTCATAAAAGAATATTGCCGTGGCAGGCAAAAATTTTTTCAGATGCTGTAGCGATGTTTTTTGTAAACATGGAGAGAAAGAAGTGTAGTCGGTAGTCTGGTGGTTAAGATAGTCGACTTGCACGGTAATATGGTCGAGTTCAAACCCTGGAAGCGACGTGCAATTTCCTTTATCTCAATATTTTTCACGAAATATCATCCTTAAATTTTTCTTTGTTCCTCGTTACTTTTTCCTTCAAAAAATAGATTTATTAAAACTGCAGTTTTTTTTATTTCAAATATTCTACTAGAATTAAAACTATATTTTAATCAACAGGAGTGGCTATTTCCAGTCCCCCAATAAAAAAGAGCGCAAGGGGAATATCAGAAGGTACATGTATTTACAAAAATTCATGCAAAAGTGGGCGAGGGGTTATTGCGTTCATGTATTTCTAGTATATTTTATAAGCACTTGTCCGAGGGCATCACTATAAAGACTAACTCGGACGACAAGTAGAGTTAAGCCGGTTTTCCACTATAAGCAACTTTTTCCGCGCGAAGCGACTTTTTCTTTTCTCTCTTCTGAGCTGGAACTAATCAGAAATCTATTGAATTCGAACAAAAGAAAATCGCTTCGCGCGAAGAAAATCGCCTAGTGTAGGCCTGTCCACAAGTTGCTCGAAATTTTGTCCATTTTTTCAAAAAAGTTGCCAGATTTTAAGAAAGTTGCTAAGGGTTGCTAGTTGCTAAAGGTTGCTCTGTCCATTAGGAGGTATGACGATAAATGCCTGGTGTCGGTGTCAAGTACAACGATGTTTTTGAAAATGTAGCAACAACTGTCTTAACAGATGTCAAACCCCGAAAGCACTGCGCATATTCAACCAAATGTAACACCTACATTTCAGACGATACTTCATCGCACATAGCAGCAGTCCAACTCTTGTAATTCATTGTTCGTCTTTTTTCTTGCCAAAGAAATAACATATTTTTTGAGAATTGTCATGTTGTTCAATAAATAAACTAACTTATACCCGGCTACACAAGTGCACGTTGCACTTAACGAAAGTCATAAAACAATGAATAAATACAAGTGCTCTTAAAACAAGGATAATGATATATAACTAAATATGATAAGACAATATAACTCCGATGTTAATTCCCCGACCGGGATCTTAGCTCGTGTTACCGTGTATTAAATACCGAGGATAAATGATGCCTTAGTTTACCATAAACTTTAATAACTCTGATAAACCATGTAGACTGAAGAGGGAAGAACCCATTTTAAAGCTGAATTTTTTTATTATTAAGCATAACTAAGCGATAACAAGGAAAATGTAACAACTGATGATCCTGGCGGGTATCTTAATCTTAATCTTAATATAAATATCAATGCCCAGCATAATACACGAAGCAAAGCCATAAGTTTAAAAGTAATTTAATGAATCTATTAACGTTTCGTTGCTTCTCGCAACATCTTCAGAGAATGAATGAATGAAGGAATAAATAATTACAAATATATAAATAGGTTACTAATAATAACTATTACAGATTTATGCGAGGTGAGAGGTAAGGAGGTGAGATGTCGGAAGAGAGAAAGTGGGAAGGAGCTGATGTTTGCATTAAGCGAGGGTTTAATCTTCTGAATGAGTAAGCTTTCCTTAATTAGCAGATGAGTGACAGAAGTGCCAGAAGATAAAATGGTAAAGTCCTCAAGAGCAGGCCCGGATTTACCGATAGGCTTACCAGGCTATAGCCTGTAGGCCCACAATTTGGACGGCCCACGTTTTGGGACGAAGAAAAAAAATTTAGACACTATTTCAATATTTCCCCAAACTTTATTTTCCCCGAATTTTATTTTAGCCCATAAACTACAAATCTTTCTGTTCAGGGCTTCAGATAGACTTAGATGGTCTTAGATCCCAGCGGTGGCCGGTGGTCTCTCTTATTCTACTTTATAGAAATATTTCTTTAAAATGACGAGAAACTCTGTTAAAAAATGGGATTTCAGACTTTTATATTTTGCTGAAAAGTGTCCTTAAAATGCAGGAAATGCTGTTTCAGAGACTGACTCGTCCCCAGTCGTCTCTTTGAAACTTTCTAGAAAAGACAGCAAACGCGATGCGACTCTTCTTTGCTAATTTATAGGGAATGTAGCGAAAGCGATGCGACTTTGCTATTTTTTGCGCTTGCAAGCCAGTTGGCCGAGTAACACGGAACGGAACGCTGGAACTAGCGTGGCACACCAGCAAGGTTTCACGGAAAAAATAAATAAAATAAATAAATCGCCCCCGCGCGCGTTTCTCCTGGTGTGCCACGCTAGTTCCAGCGTTCTAGAAAGTTTCGAAGAGACGACTGGGGACGAGTCAGCTTCAGAGACCCAAAATTCAAAAACAATTCCGAGGAGGCATGCCACCGGAACCCCCCACCCCAGAAATGTGTCGTCACACTTAGCCTGTAGGCCCAAAATTGGTAAATCCGGGCCTGCTCAAGAGAGATGGTATGGCTGGTTTCACAATGGTGTGAAAGAATACGTGAGGGCGAAGGATTAGTGCGTTTCTTGCCTGTATTATGCTGGGCATTGATATTTATATTAAGATTAAGGAAAATGTAATTTACCTACACAGATAATTGTTCGGCTTAAAATTGTCAAAATTGCTGAATAAATACCAAATTTCGAAATATTTGCTTGCAGCTACAACTTGTGGACATGGCTAGCCTAGTGGAAAACCAGCTTTAAGGCGGTTTTACACTAGGCGACATTTGTCGACCGACTCGAATTTTTCTTTTGTCTTAGTTGGCTAATTGGTTCCACTCGAGAGCTTGCGAGACAAAAGAAAATGTCGCTTCGCGCGACATTTTTCGCCTACCGCGGAACGAGGGGCCCGGAAATTTTTGAAATCTAGAGTCTCGGAAATGCCATTTCCTGTATTTTAGGGGAAGAATTTGCAGAATTCTGAAGGTCAGAAAACTCTCAAAAGACAACACTTTGTTTATTTGTCTGTTTCCATTAATAGATTAAGATTTATATATAAGAGCAAACCAGAACTTGTCAACAGTAACAGTACTCATTTCTGGTATGCTCCCTTGCATGCTTTATTGTATTGACTATTGTTGATATAATGTTCAAGTGCAAACTGCTACGTGTGCTAGAGTGACTGATTGAACAATTTTTCTGTCTATTACAATAAAATACTTTTTGGAAGCAAAGTATTAATTTACTTAGAAAAATTATTGGGGGGGGGGGGGGCGGTCCCTGTATTTTCATTAATACGTCCGCTCCGCCCGCGCGGGCAAAGCGGATTTCTGGGACCGGACTGAGAGAGTCATTGCTTTGGAAATCTTCAAATTATGCCAATTCTCCATGGAGCAAAATGCTAAGGGTTGTGCCTGGGTTTGGCATGCAAAAAGTTTGGCAACGCCCTATCGCTCCAGCATATTCTCTCACTTACAATTCATGATTATCGTTAATTGTGAAATGTCGTAGAATTAACAATAATCCTCATTTTTAAAAAATAATTCACTACCCCCAAACCCCCAACTCTAAACCTAACTCTAAACCTGGATTAATGCGCAATTTAACCAACCTCGTCCCCAGGGCATTTTGCCTCCACGTTGCGAGGTCGGCGAAAATGGCCCTGGCATCGGCTGGTCACGTGACACCCAGAATTTTGGGGTGTTTTGGCAAGAAAATTTATGCGGTCTTTGTGTTTCGTTTTTGTATAATACGTATACATGAATAATAAATAAGAAATATTTAACGCTCTGCCGAATCACTCATGTGAACCTTTATCAAAAATGCAACTGGCTAGCATTATTCATCATGATACTCCCCACGATTATCCAGGATACATTTAAATGTCGGGAGGAAACATATATCTAATGTTGTTCTTGACTTTAACCAAAGCTATCGTTACAATTCTTTGGATGAACTTCGCAGAGTGGATTTATTGCAATTCATATTTTGATGAATAAATTACACTGTATCTGAATTAATCAAGTTTTTAAACCGGCCAATCCGATTATAGAATCGACCAGCCGATGCCAGGGCCATTTTCGCCGACCTCCCAAACGTGGAGGCAAAATGCCCTGGGGACGAGGTTGCAATTTAACCTAAACCTGACCCTAAACCTAACCACAACCCCCCTGGCAACCCTAAACCTAACCACGACCCCCCGGTGGACCTAAACCAAAAAAAAATCAAAATCAAAACCCTCCGGGGGAACAGTCCCACCTCTCAGACCCCGACCACCACACCCCTTTTTAGTTTAACATCCCGCATGTGGGAGAAAGAAGTCCCCTAAGATTAAGGATAATCATGAATTCTAGACACTTTGACAATTAAGGATAATCATGAATTCTAAGTGAGAGGACATGTTGAACCTTGACCGCGCTAGGGTTCTTCCCTAGGGAATAGCCACATTTGATTGGTCTAGAAAAAGTGGCGAGATTTTAATTATCAAATTACGATTGCGCAATCTGAATAATAGCATGCACCGTCAGCCCTGCAGCAGGTACTAAAATAGACAATTTATTCACGCAATGCAAACTGGTGCACACTGCAAACATACGGATCTGGATCGTCTTGCGTGGAATCTGCCATCATCAGATCTATTCCACAATATACCCCATCACAAGGTCGTTGTACGAATCGTATCCAGCCGCAAGGACCAAGGTGAGCCATTTCGTTTGTTGTAGTACAAACTGGAAAATCTGTGCAGGGAAATGTACGAATGTGTTCGACAGACGAATGACATGTGATGGCACACTGCCATTAGCACTATAAGCTGTTACTGTCACAATCCCGCAATTATTGTTGTTACAAACGTTACGAACCGTAATATCAGATGTGCAGTACTAGAAGTAGGGATTGAAAGCTATATTCTAGGGCTCTTTATATATCACAGTTAATATCCGAGCGAGTGAGTGCTAGAGTGTTTGATTTCAATATCATTTAGACTGAGAGAGAGAGATGTGCAAAGCGAAGGTATTAAAAGTGTGCAGGTTGATATCAATTATACATATATGTTTGAAAAGTCGATTGTATCAGCTAGTTAATAATATAAAGCCGTTTAAAACCATATAGAGCTGGCGTATTACCTGTTCGCTTTTGAGCTAACTTTGTAGTAGCTCTGCCGTCAAAGGTATTCGTTGTGTTTTATCTATTAAACGTGTGCTTGCCTCAACCTTTTAATATTAAAAGAATATCCTCACTTATTCGATAATTATCGCCAACTTGACATGCAGCAGCGCCAGCTGCATGTTTTAACCTATTTCTAATAGTTTTAATATTAAATGGGTTATAATGGCGGGAGTCCAGGGGGGTGTAGTGGTACACAGATGACCAAATAGCAAATACGTTATAAAAATCAGGGACGTAGCCAGGGGGACGTAGCTGGGGGAGCCGCAGCTCCCCACTTTTGATATAAAACAACAGACATGTAACTACAAAACTGATGCAATATGAATTGTGTCAGGAAATAAACTGTAAACTGTGTATTCAATTATATATCTACTGAATGTATGCATTTTAAGTATCTATGTGACGTTTGCGTGTTTTGAGTATTTTATATGACGTTTTTTAGCCTTTAGAGTCTAAAATCTTCCTCGAAAAGCCAGGAAATGGCATTTCAGCGACTCTCAATTTCAAAATTTCCCAGGGTAGCATGCCCCCTGACCCCTAAAAATGTATTTTGATTTCAGCTCCCCCCCTTTCAAAGTCCTGGCTATGTCCCTGATAAAAATCGATCGAAATACTTGAAAATATGCTCAAAATTGGAAAAAATACCCGAAACAGTGTATACTGAAAAAATTAGTAACATGCCATGGTTTGATACCAGAATCAGCAATGTACAACAATGGTCATGCCACAATCTCTAAATTTACTAAATCCCTGCAACTTTATGCACATTTTCCATTAAAGAACCACTGCGGGTTGTGGCAGGTCGCGGCACTGCCAAAATGGCTGCTATGACATCACATCACTACCTGTCATGTACAACCACCTGTCATTTACAACCACTTTTACTTGGCAACAGGGGTGGTTGTAAAACTCTATATTGTATATACTGTATATATAACTATATATAACTGTGTATATATATATATATATATATATATATATATATATATATATATATATATATATATATATATATATATATATATATATATATATATATATATATATATATATATATATACATATATATATATATATATATATATATATATATATATATATATATATATATATATATATATATATATATATATATATATATATATATATATACATATATTATACATATATAATATATATTATACATATATATATATATATATATATATATATATATATATAAAGCATGAAGTATAGTTACCTTAAAGCCTTCGCTACCAGAGGTTTCACCCTAAACGAGGGTGAAACCTCTGGTAGCGAAGACTTTAAGGTAACTATACTTCATGCTTTATATTTTTCTCTATCTATATGGTATTGAGCACTCTAAGCAAAATCTATATTTGCTCTAACTATATGTTATCGAGCACTCTTTGTGTTTCGTAGACCAAAACCCACACATATATATATATATATATATATATATATATATATATATATATATATATATATATATATATATATATATATATATATATATATATATATATATATATATATGAGTTAGGTTACACAAACCAATGACAGAGTGCTCAATGGATAACCAGAGCATAATAGAGTAAAACACGAAAACTCAGCAAGCTTTGTTAGGCATATTTATTACTATATAGTTTCGTACCACATATAACGTGGCACTCTTCAGATAAAATGGCCTATGTAATGACCTCTAGCTTATAACGAACTTTTAAAATATGTACAGATTGTAAAAATACTAATCATATTACAGCTCAATTCTCACATGGTGTCACGGGAAATCATGTTACAAAGTTTTTAAGTAGGAATTTTTTGGCGTGTCTACAAGTGGAAACAAGTTCGTTGCGTCGGTTAAGTGTTGCCATATCCGGTTTACAGATAATAAAATATTTCTCCCAGAGACATAGGTTGCATCTCTTAGAAGCATTGCTATAAGATTTAGCTCGTTTTAAAATTTTCCAGTATATAGAGTAATTAGTGTTATTATGTTTAACTTCCCAGACGTGTTTACTTAATTAAGTAAACACGTCTGGGAAGTTAAACATAATAACACTAATTACTCTATATACTGGAAAATTTTAAAACGAGCTAAATCTTATAGCAATGCTTTTAAGAGATGCAACCTATGTCTCTGGGAGAAATATTTTATTATCTGTAAGCCGGATATGGCAACACTTAACCGACGCAACGAACTTGTTTCCACTTGTAGACATGCCAAAAAATTCCTACTTAAAAACTTTGTAACATGATTTCCCGTGACACCGTGTGATAGCTAGAGGTCATTACATAGGCCATTTTATCTGAAGAGTGCCACGTTATATGTGGTACGAAACTATATAGTAATAAATATGCCTAACAAAGCTTGCTGAGTTTTCGTGTTTTACTCTCTCTCTCTCTCTCTCTCTCTCTCTCTCTCTCTCTCTCTCTCTCTCTCTCTCCCTCTCCCTCTCCCTCTCCCTCTCCCTCTCCCTCTCTCTCTCTCTCTCCCTCTCTCTCTCTCTCTCTCTCTCTCTCTCTCTCTCCCTCCCTCTCTCCCTCTCTCCCTCTCTCCCTCTCTCCCTCTCTCCCTCTCTCCCTCTCTCCCTCTCTCCCTCTCTCCCTCTCTCCCTCCCTCCCTCCCTCCCTCCCTCCCTCCCTCCCTCCCTCCCTCCCTCCCTCCCTCCCTCCCTCCCTCCCTCCCTCCCTCCCTCCCTCCCTCCCTCCCTCCCTCCCTCTCTCTCTCTCTCTCTCTCTCTCTCTCTCTCTCTCTCTCTCTCTCTCTCTCTCTCTCTCTCTCTCTCTCTCTCTCTCTCTCTCTCTCTCTCTCTCTCTCTCTCTCTCTCTCTCTCTCTCTCTCTCTCTCTCTCTAATTATACCCAAATTTCAATGCAAATATTCCACATATATTACATTGTAATTATACCCATATTTCAATGCAAATATTCCACTTACATACCCAATTTAAAAACTGCTTGGATGTACTCATGTACATGTATACCCAAAATTAAACCTCTGACCAACCCCATTTGGCATAATGCTTTTGAAACCTTGTGTGATGTACAAAAATGTACTATGCATGTGATTCAAATTATTTCAATTGTTTTAAAGGCTAGCTATATAATTACAATTAATTGAGTTAATTAAAGTCTGGCCTTTATTCAACCTTCAGAAGTCTAATTTTGCATATGCAACAGATGTTCCTATCCTGAAATGAGCAAACACCTTGGCTTTCCCAATTCACAGTGGGGTTGGCAGTGGTGTAGCCAAGGTTGATGAATTGTGTGGGCACCAAGTGGGCCAAATAGTGACATTTCTAGAGGAGCCAAAGGCATGCCCCCTGGAAATGTTGAAGTTTAAGGACTCTCAAATGACATTTCCTGCATTTTGGGAGGAAATTTATAAAATTCTTAAGATTATAAAATGCCATATAAAATACCAAAATTAAATATTTACAGTTGATTTTTGGTGGGATTTCAACAAAATTTCCATGCAGTTTGATGGTGCATGCATTGTGCATACAAGTACATTATTGAAAATTGTGTGTCAGTGATTTTTTAGTCACATGTACATGCATCACATGTCGGGGACTGGGGCAAGTTCATGTGGACCTTAGCTAAAAATAGGTGTTAAGTAAACAGGATGTGGGAAAAATATTATTGTGACTTCGTCTGTGATTGTGATAGGCAGGCCCTTTGGGGAGGTGAGATGAAATAAGGGCCTGCTGGTGTCTATTGTGATTTTCCCACATGCCGTTTGCCCATGAATGGTGACATTTCATTGGTTGGGAAGGTGTTAAATAAATAAATGACAGAATTGTCTAGACAGGTTGTTATTGTGATTCGTATTTTCAGAGTACAAAACCGGAAGAGTCGATTTAATAGTCTGCTAGAAATACATGAATGCAACAACCCCTCGCCCACTTTTATTAAATGGTTTTTTGAAACATCCCCCACCCACCCACCCTGATTTAAAATAACCACTCCTGATATACAACCAATATAAAACAAACAGATTTTAAAGCAAATGATAATCCTTGAGATAATTATAGAATTTATGGATAGGATGACTAACTGATTTAATGAAAGTTGAACATATCAAAGCAAAATTTAGATCTGGTTGTAAAAAATATATTGTTTTTATTGGAGGATTCAAAAGGGATTATTTTTAGCAAGCACTTAAATGGCTTATGGCTTCCCTATGTGGCTATGTATACATTTTTGTAAAGGCAGAATTAAAAGTTAACAGCTCAAAATTACATTATAATAGAGTGAGATACAAACAATTCAGTAGAATCGGATCCCGGAAAGAACTATTAAACAGACCACGTTTCAGTCGAAAATTTGGAAATACAGCAAAAAAAATCGCCAAAGCCCATGCAAAGTCAATGAATAAGCTTATAAAGGAAGTATTTTAAGTTAGCTTTAGTTAAGCTGACTTATAGTTTGGACGAGCAAATGGAAAGCACGAAAACGTGAAGCTGTATATTGTTTAGGTTATTAAGACAACAAGAATCCTACCGTTTATAACTTTAAAATGATTTGACCACTGAGTGACCACAACCACTGCAATTCAGATCAAGTATGTAAAAGTGGGCGAGGGGTTGTTGCGTTCATGTATTTCTAGTAAATAACTATAAACTATAGCAAAAGGACCCAATAAGGTTTTACAAGTAGGCTACGCCATGCAAATAGCTCAAGATGCATGTTGCCGTAACGAGTCATGAGTTGCAGCGCTTTATATATTCTGCCTGTGAGTTCCTGTGAGTTCGTTTGTGCAGAATCAATAGCCACGCCAGACACCGCAATTTTGGTTTGTTTGTATAAAGTGCCTGTGAAACTTAAGAGAGAATGAGGTATACCGATTCTCAGAGAATCGATATACCGGTATTTTTTCAAATACTGGTATGGCGATATGAATAATGCCAAAAATACCGGTATACCGACATTTCAGTATTTTGCTAGGCACACCGGATTGAAACGCTATTTCCAGTCAAAACTTGCCATGGGAAAATAATTCACAAATTTTAACATCTATAATCATGTTTAGAAACCACAGTTAACATGCACAGATGGATCATTCTTGTTACTTGAACGTCCCTTCAGCTGACTCATACCCAAACGTCTTTGTTATTATATGTGCGATAATCGAGTGTTAAGCTTCGGATATACGGGCAATTTTTCTCTTGCGACGGTGAAACAATGGCGATAAAATCGGTGGGATGCCTTCGCGAGGAGGAAATTACTATCGTGCTTTCCAAAGGTAAAGCAAAGTTTCCCGCCATTATTGCTGAAAGTTGAAAGTTTTAGTGTTTTTATAGATACTCTACTAAAATACATATTATCCGATTATCGGACATAATTATTTCAATGTTGATTTGCAATTTATACGGAATTACATCATTTACTTTACGTTACGCCGTTGTAATATTGTGCTGTAGTTTGGAATGTCGCACCGACTGGATTTGCAATAAACCGCAAAAGTGCAAATCCAGTCGGTGCGACATTCCAAGCTACAGCACGCGGCATGCCTTGAAATGCGGAACACTTGACAGTGGATGTAATATAAATACTTTGACAAAACTTTTCATTTTTCCGTTTACGTTACATGATAGTATTGAACTTGATTTTTCTCGAGGTTCAGTTCGAGTGTGATTTTTAAAAAAAATATGATAAAAATACCGATATACCGGTATTTTGATGGCGATATACCGGTATTCGGTATTCGCAATACCGATTCTCTCTATATGAAACGAAAATTAAGTTTGTCTTATTTGAGAGAACACTTCAGTAGAACTTGAGACCCAAGTAACATCTTTTGCAGTTTATCGTTTCCTTGCTTCGTTGTTGAGATATTTCAGTTTGTTATTTCATTTAACGTCACATGCGCGTAATGACTTTTATAACATAGCTTTGATATAGCAACGTTTTTGATTGGCTGTCGTGCGTGCTCCATTTAACAATTAGACAACGAGTCCGAGTTGTCTATGAGCGAATAGTCAACGAAGGCGAAGCCTGAGTTGACTATTCACTCATAGACAACGAGGACGAGTTGTCTAATTGTGACGAAAGTTGTCTAATTCTGACGAAAATGTTGTATTACTTAACCACTCGTGAGCGGCAAGTAAAAGCAGATTTATTAATAAAATATGGTTTAATTGTATTTCGTTCCTTACCATTAAAAATCTTCATGCCATATTTTGTGGCTTTTTTAGTTTTCTCAGGGATAGAATTTTCTATCAAACTCTCAAAAAATTCCTCCAAAACGTCTGCAAAACGAGAGTTTACTGCCATATTTTTTCAGGTTTGTTTTCATTTTTCTCAAACGTTGTCCATCACGAATAGACAACGGTTGAGTAGCCAATCAGAATGCAGGATTTGTAATAGACGATGGTTGGGTGTATACTAAAACTCGATGGAGCACGGCAAAAAAGCGCGGGAGTTTTAAATTGACTTTTTATGGCCTTTTATATTATCAAAATACCGAGTCATTTAATTTTATTGAGTAATAAAGAACAACGACCCAGAAGACATAAACTGGGTCTGGGTAACCGAGTTTAAACTGTCCTTTTGGTTGGGTTTTAGTGAAAAAAAAATGACTTGGCTACTAATATTATCTTCTAAGATTATGTACGAAAGTAAAAAAACACAACAACCAAAACGATTCGTCGGCTTGTGAAAGGGTTTAATGCTATGTTATAAAAGAAATGGCTCATGGTTTAGTGTGCTCCATCGAGTTATGGAGAGCACTCAAAAATCTCGGCTACGCCTCGACCAACTCTTACGATTTTTTCGTGCTCTCCCAATTTCCCGCGTGCATCCATAACTCGATGGAGCACGCTAAACCGTGAGCCATTTCTTAAATTGACTTATCAGAGAAGGTTATATATCTTTGCTATTATCATTATCAAACCAAATTAATTTGAAAGAAACGTGTGGGTGTGTTTCTCCCACAACACCAAACGTGTAGATTTTTAAGTGATTACATTTGACAATAGCAAGGATGTGTAACTCTCTCCGATAAGTTATTCTATGCATGTACTGCGACGTAAAGATATTTAATTTGCATGTTAAAGTGCCTATGAAACGAAAATTAAAACGTTTGTCATACTTGAAAGAACTCTTAAAATGGTAGAGTAACATCTTTTGCAGATTTTCGTTTCCTTGCTTCGTTCTTGAGATATTTCAGTTTGTTTGAAATGTAAATTTACTTATAAGACCCAACTTTACGTCACAGTTTGCATAATGACTTATCGCAAAGTGTTCAATATCTTTGTCATTATTGAACAAAAGCATGTGGCGAATTAGGAACCATGTGTGAATGTTTCTCCTATTTTTGTTTGATGATAACAAAGATATATAATGTTTTGCGATAAGTCATCATGCAAAGAGTGACGTACGTAAAGTTATCTTAGAAGTTAAACTATTTGCATATCAAACAAACTGAAATATCTCAAAAACGAAGCAAGGAAAGCAGAAACTACAAAATATGTTACTCTATTATTTTAAGTGTTCTTTTAAATAAGACAAACTTAATTTTCAAATATATAGGTTTTTCGTTTGTTTTTGCTGTACAAGCTGTTGTAAGTTAAACTCAGAGGAAAACTCTGATCTCCAGACGGGACTCGAACCCACAACCTTCCGAATGCCAGCCGGGCACTCGCGTACAGTAAGTATAGGTTAAGAACCTCAGCCCGAAGTTTATTAGCGATATTCGCCTTCGGGATTTATATCGCTGTATAATAAACTAAGGGTGAGGTTCTTAAGTTATTTATAACATGATCAAAGAGGTTTTTTAAAGACTTAAAGGATAAAGGAGTGGGGGCTAATCATCCTTACTCTCAGCCAACGGCTGATTTACGAAGGACGCAGATCAACGTGGCCGTCTCGAGGCATATCAATTAAGGCACTCCAGGCAGCCGCCATATGACACAGTTCAGACCACAGATCACAACTAAGGTGTTAGGTGTTGATTTTATGGAGGGAGGAAAACCGAAGAACCCGGCGAAAAACCTTCGAAGCACAGGAGAGATCAACTACAACTCTACTCACATAAGTTCAAAGCTCGACAACGGGGTGTTTCCCAAGCGGTCATCCATCCAAGTACTAACCCCGTCTAACCGGGCTTAACTTTTTGGTGAGAGGCAGCGCGCTAACAGCACACGCCATGCTTCCCTTGTTTGGTATGTTCAATAGGAAAATAACTTGTGACGAGGTTCTATTGTTATTGCCAGGTTTATATAAGGTTGGGAGGTTATAACCTGTATATAAACCGCGGTACATCAAAACACCCTGACTTGATCATATTATATTATAGACAAATCTCGAGAACGAGGGATGTATGCTACATAAAGACTAGAGGACGCGCAGCGTCCGAGGGCTTTATATGGCATACATCCCGACGTTCGAGGGATTTATCTGACTTAATTTATTATTGAGGAGGTTTTCCAACAAAGCTTTGTCTATTTTTTCCACCTTGGACAAAGATTTTCCTTGTTTTTTTCTTCATTTCGTATCTAATTATTATTCAAGGGTTTTATGCGATATAAAGCCCTCGGAAGAACAAAGAAAACCGACTGAATAATAAAGTAATATCGAAAACAACCTCGGTCTACCATCTGAGTTTCAGTGGCTCGATGGTTAGGTCCGGCTAGCATTTGGAAGGTTGTGGGTTCGAATCCCGTCTGGAACTGAGAGTTTGTCTCTGAGTTTAACTTACGACAGCTTTTACAGGAAAAAAACAAACGAAAAACTTTATCAACTTCAAGCTGAAAAAACACTGCTAACATAGCAAAACTGAAATATCTCACAACGAAGCAAGGAAACGAAAAATTGCAAAAAAAATGTTACTGTCCATTTTAAGCGTACTTTCAAATAAGACAGACTTAATTTTCACTTCATAGACACTTTAAACATTGCCACGTGCGTGAATTAAATACGATTACGGAACTAATGAGGTTGCTTATCAGTTAACCCTTTCCCGTCGCTGGGTTCTCTCTGCCCTGTCGATAAAAAGAGCACTTTTTTTTATTATACATGTCAAAAAGTTTATTTTGCATATCAAATAACGGCTGAAAGTAATTCTGAAATATCTAAACAGGAAGCAGGGAAACGAAAAACTGTAAAATATGTTATTCTGTCATTTTAAGCGTTCTTTGAACCCTTGCCTTGAACCCTAATAGTCTTTTAAGCTCATTGTGTTGTCATGTGGTATTACAGATAAACACGTGTCCACATGTTTGAATTCACGATAAGTCTTGGGATTTTTTCTAAACCAGTCTTTACTTTCTTTCCAGATTAAGGAAACTCTATATTTCGTCTTCTGTGTTTAGTTAGAAATGGCTGTTTTTACACAAAAAGTTGTGGACTATTACCATTGGGCAATGGCAATTGGAGGTAAGTAAAGCCGACAAGGCACATTAATACAATGCCATATATATGAAGGTTACAAGTTAACTTTTGAGGTTACCCCAGTATTAAGACAACGGCCATCGTCTCCAATGGCTACAAAGCCTTTAAAAATCATATTTAGTGCCAACGAGGATTTTTTGTTTCAAAGCAAAAAATGTTTGGTATACTGTATAGGGAATTTAATTAGAAAAGAGCTTCTTCTTTTTTTCTCCAAAGCGAATTAGCAAATGATCAATGACCGATTGTATTTAGATTTTATTGGTCAAGCATATGTTTCTTACGATATTGGTTTATACATAATGTTCATATATAGCGTCCACGCCTAAATAAAGTTTCAATTCGTTCGTTCGTTCGTTCGTTCGTTCGTTCGTTCGTTCGTTCGTTCGTTCGTTCGTTCGTTCGTTCGGTCGTTCGTTCGTTCGTTCGTTCGTTCGTTCGTTCGTTCGTTCGTTCGTTCGTTCGTTCGTTCGTTCGTTCGTTCGTTCGTTCGTTCGTTCGTTCGTTCGTTCGTTCGTTCGTTCGTTCGTTCGTTCGTTCGTTCGTTCGTTCGTTCGTTCGTCCGTTCCGTCCTTCCGTTCCTTCCTTCCTTCCTTCCTTCCTTCCTTCCTTCCTTCCTTCCTTCCTTCCTTCCTTCCTTCCTTCCTTCTTTCTTCCTTCCTTCCTTCCTTCCTTCCTTCCTTCTTCTTTCTTTCTTTCTTTCTTTCTTTCTTTCTTTCTTTCTTTCTTTCTTTCTTTCTTTCTTTCTTTCTTTCTTTCTTTCTTTCTTTCTTTCTTTCTTTCTTTCTTTCTTTCTTTCTTTCTTTCTTTCTTTCTTTCTTTCTTTCTTTCTTTCTTTCTTTCTTTCTTTCTTTCTTTCTTTCTTTCTTTCTTTCTTTCTTTCTTTCTTTCTTTCTTTCTTTCTTTCTTTCTTTCTTTCTTTCTTTCTTTCTTTCTTTCTTTCTTTCTTTCTTTCTTTCTTTCTTTCTTTCTTTCTTTCTTTCTTTCTTTCTTTCTTTCTTTCTTTCTTTCTTTCTTTCTTTCGTTACTTTTTGCTTCTTTCCTTCCTTCGTTCCTCTTAGTTCCTTCCGTTCTTCGATCGATCCTTGCTTTGTTCCTTCTCTTACCCATTATGCTTACTTGACTATAGGTCTATTACTATACACTTATTCTCTTTATACTTTATACTTTATGCTCTTTTGACTAGACCCTAGGCTCTATTTCCGGCCGTATCTCCGGCCCCGGTACCTTGCCTCCCCCGAAATCACGGCTAGACTCGTGAGCTTGTCCATTGTCGATTTGCACCAATCAGAAACGTGCCTGCACATTTTCAGCAGGCGTATATTATGGGGATGATTGGTATTATTGGTAAGTTCAAAATGGCGATCAGTAGAGTGCTGATGACTGAGAAATGCGATCGCATTTTAGAAACGTTTAAGATCGATTCTCTAAAAGATTTACAACAGCAATCTCTGGAGAAATTGGTTAATGGCCACGATATTTTGTCATTCAGCCTACAGGATCGGCAAAGTCATTTATATTTCAGTCAGCTTCTATGGTTTTTGATATCGTGAAATTAATATATGCAAACCGTCACAGACACGTTCTGTGGTTCACGCGTCCAGCCGTCTCTTTCCGGGGAGGTAAGTATACCAGGGCCCGGGAGACAGCTGGAAATCGAGCCTATAACTAGCCCCTTACTGCAAACATTCTCTCTCCCTTATGTTCTCCTGTGTTCTCCTATTTTTATTAAACTATTTTTCTATTTTATTTTAGATCCTCGTACTTCTCACTGGCTTTTAATGTCTACTCCATGGTCTACCATCGGCCTTGTACTCCTGTATATTTTGTCCGTTATTTTGGGGCCAAAATTGATGAAAACAAGACAGGCTTTTGACTTGAAATCCACCTTAATTGTGTATAACTTTGGTTTGGTTGTACTGTCTCTTTATATGATACGTGAAGTAAGTTTTGACACTGTCCACCTTCATTAGACAACAATATGTCTAACCAGAGTTATTGTTAGTGACAGACTATGAATATATCCCAATTTTTACTCGGGCTACCTGTGATAGGCCGAATCTAGGTTTCAGCTCGGGTTTTTTTGTTGTTGGTTTTTTCTTTTTGGTGTCACGATTTTGCATTTTTGCACTTTTTACTTCCGCCACTATTCATACTTCCGGTGTGGGAGGTGTTAGCCGTGTGATGGAGTGAGGCCGTGAGGCATGAAGTTGTTCGTTCGTTGCTCTTTTTGCTTTTGGAGTTGAACAAAAAGTTGAACAGCTTTGCCTTTTGATCAAGGTGTTCTTGTGCACGTTGTTGGTGGATTTCGAAATAGACTGACTGACTTTGTAGTTTAACAGTGATCAGTATGTGCACTACATTCAGCCTTCTGATCTTCCTCGGCCCACTCGCACCTTTGCTCGCGCGGTATAGGCGTCTTGAGTTTAAATTTACTCTGACAGTATTTTGTTATCAAAACTATTTTCAATTTTTCAGCAGATAATGATCGACCTCGGAGGTCTTCTTAAAAATAATGGGCCGAGCGCGTAGCGCGAGGTCATTATTTTTAAGAAGGCCAAGAAGCTCGCTCATTATCCGATTTATTGGGGTCATTGAGACGGAATAGGTTATTATTAAGCAATAATAACCTCAAGACCACAATAATGACCTATATAATGCGTGAATTTTCTAGAGTAAACATTGCAAGAGAAGTGGGAACTAGCCGGGGCAGCAACAACCAGATAGTGAAGACTAAGTAAGACCCGACTATTAATTTGTGTTTTTAAAAAAAAGGTCATGAAAATTACGAAGGGGTCATTTCAGAATATGTTACAACAATATTGACAAAGAAGTCACGTACAAATTACCTACCTTATCTTTTGGTAGTATGCTTATAATTTTAACTTTTGTGTCGGACTCTCGGACCAGTCCAAATATTTCAGTGTTTTCTGGCCCTTTTTTTGAGGTGCGAGCTGGGACTCGCGCATGCGCAAAACGTTTGACAGCGGTGTTGGGGTCACCACTCAATGTGCGTATCTCCCCAATACTAAATGATACTAAATGAGTGTAAATATAAAATGTAAAAATTTCACTCATTTCGTATCGGGGAGATACCAACATTGAGTGGTGACCCCATTTTTCTGTGATCATAATTTCGATGGTTGTGAATGAGCTTGGATTCATTTTGAAAAAATGGTAATTTAACCCTTTCAATACCAAGCACGTTTTTTTAGTATTTTACTCGACTGGCTAACGCCAGACGATTTTACTCGTCAATAGGGAAACCCCTGCCACTTATAGCCCTGTTTGTATGCTTAGACTCTGTTTACACGATGCTGGTACAATTTGAAAACGGAACAAAATCATGCCGTTTAGGCCTTGCGTTTACACGATACCGGCACAAAAATAACATGAAATGTTATATGCTGTATTTGCATACCGGCATGATTTTGTTCCGTTTTCAAATTGTACCGGCATCGTGTAAACGGGGTCTTAGACAAGACGCCTGCTCAGGCGTTCACTCGGGCTACTGATTTCTGAAAGCTTGGCGTAGTCTGTCCGTACTCTAGCAAGACTATATTAGTGTCGGATTCGGCAGATTCAAACGATCATTTTGATATAGAATTTATTTAAATTCGGACCAACAGAAAATATTTAAACATGTTTTGAAACACACGTCAGTTCAAATGTAATACGACACCGACACCTACACGATATCTACACATGCAAACAGTTCAACATATTGATATCTTATTTGCTCTATTCGGTGCTTATTATGGTGCTGATCTACTATAACTCGGTCACTTGCAAAATATTATAAAAACCGAATATTCCAACACCGTTCCAGCTTAAGATTCGAAAACACTTCATTGAAAGGTAAAGCCATTCAAAGCAAAGAATTCGCAATTTCGACCGCGCTACATAGGCTACATTTAATTACATGCCTCGCATTACTGATCAACTATAACTCGCTCACTTGCCAAATATCCCAGCACTGTTCCAGATCAAGTTTCGAAAACACATCCAAAGGTAAAGCTATTCAAAAGAAAGAACTCACAAATTTGACCACGCGCCTACATTGGCCACATTGCACGACTCACAGTTTCACAAAGACTGACGGGAAGTATTGCGCTAATTGCAATATCGACTGTCGAAAAAAACAACAACACAGGAACGCAGCCGAAACCTAGACTCCGGCCCGAGTAATTATAACATGACCATGCTTCGCTCCTGCTATGTTACCGGTGTCTCCGGTGTCTTACACTCTGTATAATGACACAGAATAGAGTGACGGTAAAACATGATTTTTTCTTTAGTTTATGCTATCTATTAGTTCAATACCAAACTTTAACTATTGGTGTGATGCCGTGGCGCCAGGGAATGACCCTAGTCTCTTACGGGTGAGTTCATTGAATTTATTTTATTTTATTTTGTTCCATTCTTCTTCAATTCATTTCACTTCACTTTTCTTCCATTCTTTTTACTTCACTTCACTTCACTTCACTTCACTTCACTTCACTTCACTTCACTTCACTTCACTTCACTTCACTTCACTTCACTTCACTTCACTTCACTTCACTTCACTTCACTTCACTTCACTTCACTTCACTTCACTTCACTTCACTTCACTTTACTTTACTTTACTTCACTTTACTTTAATTTACTTTAATTCATTTTACTTTACTTCACTTCACTTCACTTCACTTCATTTCACTTCACTTCACTTCACTTCACTTCACTTCACTTCACTTCACTTCACTTCACTTCACTTCACTTCACTTCACTTCACTTCACTTCACATCACTTCACTTCACTTCACTTCACTTCATTTTACTTCACTTTACTTTACTTTACTTTACTTTACTTTACTTTACTTTACTTTACTTTACTTTACTTTACTTTACTTTACTTTACTTTACTTTACTTTACTTTACTTTACTTTACTTTACTTTACTTTACTTTACTTTACTTTATTATATATCATTGTGGCATTATACTACTTAATTTTTATTTACATTACTTTGTCTTTGAAGAACGCGTCGTATTTTCTATTTAAGTGGTGTTTAAGTCTTGTAGCTTTTTCGATTTGTTCAACTTTTTGACAATCAATTAAATTTCTGTAATTCTTGTCTTTTGTCAGTATGCAAGTGTCAACTGGATATATTTTATTTCTAAAATTGTGGAATTCTTTGATACAGTGAGTAAACTTTTATTAATTATTTAGTAAGATACATATACAGTAAAGTACAGTACGGTACGGTACGGTACAGTACAGTACATTCTCAAACTCAGTAATAATTCATGAGATAATCAATCAATCAGAAACGCTGAATTGCACCACGTGAAGGGACTTGAAATACCAGGGAAGTACTGGGCAGAGGACTTGAAATATTATTTCCAGTCCAAGGACTGGAAATAATATTTCAAGTCCTTGGACTTGAAATATTACTTCACACAATCGGTTATTCATCCATACACTAATTACTAATGCACTAATTCATTTTGGGAATACACTAAGTGATTTTGAGAAGTCATGTAAAGGCCTCCAATTCGGACTAGACCGGGTGTTCAAGTACTCGGAATTCGTACAGTACAGTACAGTACAGTACAGTACAGTACAGTACAGTACAGTACAGTACAGTACAGTACAGTACAGTACAGTACAGTACAGTACAGTACAGTACAGTACAGTGCAGTGCAGTGCAGTGCAGTGCAGTGCAGTGCAGTGCAGTGCAGTGCAGTGCAGTGCAGTACATTACAGTACAGTACAGTACAGTACAGTACAGTACAGTACAGTACAGTACAGTACAGTACAGTACAGCAAAGCGCAGAGCAGTACAGCGCATGGCAGGGCAGTACAGCGCAGGGCAGTACAGTATAACTGATTTGTTTTACTTTTATATTTCCCCCCAGATTTTCTTCATTCTTCGTAAAAAGGATAATCAAATTACCTTCCTTCATGTTTATCATCATGTTAGTATGTGTCTGTTGTGGTGGACGGTTGTCAAGTGGAATCCTGGTAAGTATATTTAGTATTTCGAAACATTAGTTCTGATTTTAATTTTAATTAAACAGCTTTCAAATAACAACGTAACCTCGCTCAGGCTGGGTGTTTTTTCAGCACGATAATAGCTCAAATTTCATTGGTTTCTTAAACACACGGGGGAAAGGAATGTTTAATTGTGCTTTTTGTTGACGGAGACATACACGTACAAGATTAATATCAAGTGATTTCGTTTGATTAACAAATAAAACATAAAGTTCCGTGCGTATGTACTCTTATAAAGGCACGTTTGACGTCATATGAACTCGAAAGAAGTTGAGTAGAAGCTACCGGCGATAGCCGATATACTTCTTTCGTCTTCAAATCACGTCAAACGTACCTTTATAAGGAGTACATATGCACAGGAGCGTTATGTTTTGTTCGTTTTTTTAAAATAAGGAAAAAGTCAAACTAAAAGTGTCGTACTTTTGGAGTTTGGCGGGCTCTTTTGGTCAGCCTATGCCGCCCTACGCCACCCCACGGTATTTTACGTCATTCGTGATTTCTTGTCTCATATAAATGCATGGAGCCCAGCCGATCAGAGCGTGCGCAGAAGGCATCTTATTTATAATGACAAATAAAGATATGTTAGTTTTCTGATATGTTAGTTTTATGCACGTGTGACGTCAATGAGTTAAATTTCCATATCAAACAAATCTCAATGTACCAAAATGAAGCGAGATACGGAAGAACTGTAAATTGATATTTGTCATTATTTTAAAACTACTTTTAAAGAAGACAAACTTAATTTTTCCTTAATAGGCACTTTCAAGACGTTGGTTTTGTATATATCGGTCTTTTCCCAGGTCTCCAACCATTTGTGTTTAACTTCATTCTCCAGGCCTTCTATCCTTTGGGGTTAGCACCACTGAATCTATATGAACTGGATAGGGTATTCCCTATGGCCAGCAGTCAAACATTTCGTGCCAGTCGCCGCCATCTTACGTGCTTGTTCCCAATCCCAAAGTTGACTGGCATAAGCAATCTTGACGTCAGCACAGTCAACTTATCTGGGGGGAGGAATATTAAGTATTCTGTGTCGGGGGGGGGGGGGGGGGGCTCGGAAAAGCCGTAAAACAAACAACAGATGCTGGTGCGTTTAGTTTTCACTGTTTAACAACAAATACAGTCAAAAGATGGCAATTTAAGACTTGGAATTGAATTCTTCGTAGATTTTATAGTCTGTTTTTTAGTTTATATTATCGTGAAGTTTCTTCGTTATCGGCACTTAAGAAAAACAAAGAAATTTAAAGGTTTCGCAGCTCAGTAATAGAAACAAGTGCAATAAATTAGCGTTTTAAACTTTGTTGAGTACTTCTTGTGTCCTTACATTCGTTTAAATTTTCTTAATTTATTATTGAGTCGGTTTTCTTTGTTCTTTCGAGGGCTTTATATCGCATAAAGCCCTTGAATATTAATTAGATAAGAAATGAAGGAAAAAACTAGGAAAATCTTTGTCCAAGGTAGAAAAAAACAACAAACTTTGTTGGAAAACCTCCTCAATAATAAATTAAGTCAGATAAATCCCTCGAACGTCGGGATTTATGCGATATAAAGCCCTCGGACGCTTCGCGTCCTCGGGTCTTTATATAGCATAAATCCCTCGTTCTCGGGATTTATCTATTACTTAAAATAACTCTTTGTCTGTTTTCAATCTACGAAAGCTTATGAACTTTAATGGCGCAAATCTTAGGTAGTGGTCACGTCATCATACATCTGGCACGCTAAATTCGGCCCCATGTCCTATCCAATTTTATTGAGATCAGTAGTCGGCACCTACTTCTACTAAGAAATTTTCTGATTGGTTTAGATTAACTAACCCAAAAAAAATCCTAACCCTAGTCAGCCACGGGCATGGGAACGCAATGTACTGTAATTGGTTACTTATAGCCAATCAGAAAACTCGTTTATATTAGGTAGGTCTTTTCCTGGCTAGGTCATTAATTTTTTCTTCTTTTTTTTTTCAGGTGGAACATGTAAGTTACTATCTATACACCAATAAACAGGCGGTAGGAGCAAATTGACTGCCCCCTCCACGCGGCATATCTCACTAACAAGCATATATACTCGTTTCCAGTGGCCACGAGTCTTTTGGTCAGCATAAGAAACGAAACGCGGAAATCCGGATCAATTTTGCGTTTTCCTGCAGGCCAAACCAAAAAAATGTTGTGTTTCCGGAATCCGACCGCCCTGAAATATTTCCTTGGATCTGAAATATTTTTTCCTTCATATTTACATGTAGATTTTAAAATAGACTTAATTTGAATAAAATGGACTTAAAGTGCTTATTAAAAAATGAAATTTTCGCTAATTTCTTTACTTTATAATATTAAAATATCGAACATGGTTTGGGATATGATTGTATTGCAAAATTAAACGCTAAAATGTTCTTAAAATCCATAAGAAAATCTTTACAGTCATTTGCAACTCACTTTTCACCCAAATCTTCGGAAGTTCGTTCCGAAGTTCGCAAGTTCGTTGGGAAGTTCGTAGTTCGTTTTGAACTACGCATTTGATTGGTTGCTTGGTTCCTAGCAGCCAATCAAATGCGTAGTTCGAAACGAACTTTGAACTCCTTAACAAACTTGCGAACTTCGGAACGAACTTCCGAACGTTTGGGTGAAAAGTGAGTTTGCAAATGACTGTAAAAAAACTTCAAAAGATCGACGACGTTTCGACGCTACTTCAGCGTCGAAACGTCGTCGATCTTTTAAAGTTTTTGAAGCTTTTCTTATGAATTTTAAGAACGTTTTAGCGTTTAATTTTGTAATAAAAAATATAGAAATCGCGGACATATGCTCACTTTGTTTTTACGTGTTAGAAAATGCCTTATTTTTATATTTAGACTTGCCAAACCGTAGCATTTCTTAAGTCGAAATGTCAGCAAGGACTCAGCCGAGTAACAATCCCTGTGATATCGATCAATCTCGTACCGAGAGCCTGCGATCCTTTAGGTCATTACCAAGGAACGGAGGCTCTTTGAAACTACGATGAAAGAAAACCCAAAATTGGGTTTTTGTTCCCAGTCCTCTGGTTCCCGGTTCCCTATAATTTGTTACTGTCATAAACGATATTTAGCTTGTTCGAAGACCAGGGAAAATATTTGTTTACCGATAAAGATTGGCCCAGGGTGTTTTACAAAGCTCTTGACAAAGCGTTGCGATACAAATGGCCTTTCTTAGCTTTTCTCTAAATCGTCAACCGGACGATTTGACGAGAGTGTTTTATATGTCCGCGTCGCCGTCGGCACTCGGCAGTAGGGTTCGGCTCAGCCGCTCAGGTAAGAATTGTACTTTCTGTCAGGAATTTTGGCTAAACTACATCGACCTTGTATTCTGTAATATAATTTTAAAGTTCTGAGACAAAACTGCGAAGAATTACGAGATGACTCAGACGATGGATGTTTGTTTGGCGACGGAGCGAGAATAATAATTAGTTTTAACTTGTGAATTGTCGGGATTTTTGCTGTTTTTAATTATTTCATGTGTTCAATTGTAATTTGGGTTTGTCGTGTATAATTATGTGTTACAGAACGTCGAGAAATCGATTAAACAAGTTAGCAACGTGCACATTATTTGAAATTTTACTGTTTTTAAACTAACCAATCAAATGACAAGTTTCATTGGAGTTCCCCAGAGCCTCCGTTCCTTGGTAATGACCAAAAGGATCGCGGGCTCTGGGTACGAGATTGATTTCACAAGGTGGATAAAGACTAAACAATGTATGATAATGATCCACCGTGTGACGTCAAATAGTTGTTGTGGCCGTGTTATTGTGTTGACGTTTCACGGCCCTAGCTATCAACTTTGAACTGAAAAGTAAAGTGTTTTCCTAAGACGTAAATTTTCAATAAACACGAATATCAGAATTTTCTATGTTTTTATATTATCAAATAATATAAAAAGCAAAAATCTCATTTCATTAGCACTTTAATACGAAGTCCTTCTAGGTGTATATATAATTTGTATATCTAGTTCGCCAACTGTTAATGTAGCGGTCATTCTAGATTGTTTAGAATGGAAAAGAAACCTTCGACATGTTTCCAGTCAATTCAGTATACTAACGCATGCTATATATTAATTTTATAGTTTGCTTACAATATATAAAGTGTGCTATAAAATAAATACGAGCCTTTGTTTTTACTTGCAAATTTGTTTATAATAATTTACATAATATAATATAATATAATATAATATAATATAATATAATATAATATAATATAATATAATATAATATAATATAATATAATATAATATAATATAATATAATATAATATAATATAATATAATATAATATAATGCAACGCAACGCAACGCAACGCAACGCAACGCAACGCGACGCAACGCAACGCAACGCAATATAATATAATATAATATAATATAATATAATATAATATAATATAATATAATATAATATAATATAATATAATATAATATAATATAATATAATATAATATAATATAATATAATATAATATAATATAATATAATATAATATAATATTATATTATATGGCTGGGTTTGATTTCCGGTCCGTACGCAAAACGACGCACACTGATTGGATTTTACGATATTGACCTCGGGGTCAATACGCTTTTTTCTCGGCCCTGTAAGTTTTGGCGGGAACATTTCTAAGTTGATTTGAATACAAATAAAAGAGTAATAGGTATCTTTATTCAAATATTCTGAACAATAAAATGTGTTGGAACATCACTGCTGGTTTTCTTTAAAGCTGTTTATCTAAAAACACGACAAATAAAAGCCAAACTGGTGTAAATAAGAAGGCCAAGAAGTGACATGAAAAAGTCAACAGGTAAGGTAAACAGCATACTCCGAAGACGAAAACAATGCTCGAAGCTTAGAAATAAAATGAACCAATAGCCATATAATAAATTCCTTATTAACCTCGTTTGCTCGGTCTGTACGGGAAAGTATTTGCCCTCGGTTTTATTGCACAAACCTCGCTCCTTCGTCGCTCGGTCTGTACGAAAACCTCAGGCAAATACTTTCCCGTACAGACCTCGCACTCGGTTAATAAGTCCTTAATATAATATAATGTAATGTAATGTAATGTAATGTAATGTAATGTAATGTAATGTAATGTAATGTAATGTAATGTAATGTAATGTAATGTAATGTAATGTAATGTAATGTAATGTATTGTAATGTAATGTAATGTAATATAGATGTAATATAATATAGATGTAATATAACAGTGTTACTGATTGGCTGCCGTGCGTGCTCCATGCATGACTCGATGGAGCACGGCGATTTTAAACGTAATGAGAATCTTATTTTTAGTCAGCGAAATAAATATTGTTTTCCTCGGCTATCGCCTCGACCAACTCTTACGCTTTTTTCGCGCTCTCCCAACTACCCGCGTGCATCTATAACTCCGATGGAGCACGCCAAACCGTGAACAATTTCTAAAAAAAATAAATTAATAAATTATGCACAAATCACGTTTATTAGATTGTTAGTTCACATTCATTAGCGCCATTCGACAGCTTCACGAATGTAAACATCAATTACAAAAATGTAAACATCACATGGTAGATTTTTTTCCAGCTTGTTACCAGAAACACAACATTTTGGTTTCGTCTTGTTGAACAACCATGTACCATTTTCTGAAACTTTTATTCTTTGTTTTATTTATCTTTTAAAGCATATTTTGGAGCTGTACTTAATTGTTTTGTTCACGTGGTTATGTATTCCTATTATATGCTGTCAGCCTTTGGACCTCAATACCGAAAGTACCTTTGGTGGAAAAAATATCTTACGTCGCTTCAGCTGGTAAGTAATTGAAACTTGTGTACCGTATTTATTCCAATAGACGCCCACTAACAAATAAACGACCCTCTCCAATACACGCCCCCTCTACTAATAAAAATATTTAATAAACGCCCCTTTCCAATAAACGCCCCCTCCAATAAACGCCCCTTTCCAATAAACGCCCCCTCCAATAAACGCCCCTTTCCAATAAACGCCCCCTCCAATAAACGCTCCCTCCAATAAACGCCCCCTCCAATAAACGCCCCTTTCCAATAAACGCCCCCTCGAATAAACGCCCCTTTCCAATAAACGCCCCCTCCAATAAACGCTCCCTCCAATAAACATCCCCTCCAATAAACGTCCCCTCCAATAAACGCCCCCTCCAATAAACGCCCCCCTCCAATAAACGCCCCTTTCCAATAACCGCCCCTCTCCAATAAACGCCCCTTTCCAATAAACGCCCCCTCCAATAAACGCCCCCTCCAATAAACGCCCCTTTCCAATAAACGCCCCCTCCAATAAACGCCTCTTTCCAATAAACGCCCCCTCCAATAAACGCCCCTTTCCAATAAACGCCCCTTTCCAATAAACGCCCCTCTCCAATAAACGCCCCTTTCCAATAAACGCCCCCTCCAATAAACGCCCCTTTCCAATAAACGCCCCTTTCCAATAAACGCCCCTTTCCAATAAACGCCCCTTTCCAATAAACGCCCCTTTCCAATAAACGCCCCTTTCCAATAAACGCCCCTTTCCAATAAACGCCCCTTTCCAATAAACGCCCCCTCCAATAAACGCCCCTTTCCAATAAACGCCCCCCTCCAATAAACGCCCCTTTCCAATAAACGCCCCCTCCAATAAACGCCCCTCTCCAATAAACGCCCCCTACAATAAACGCCCCCTCTCCAATAAACGCCCCCTCCAATAAACGCCCCCTGCAATAAACGCCCCCTGCAATAAACGCCCCTCCAATAAACGCCCCTCTCCAATAAACGCCCCTCTCCAATAAACGCCCCTCTCCAATAAACGCCCCCTACAATAAACGCCCCTCCAATAAACGCCCCCTCTCCAATAAACGCCCCTTTCCAATAAACGCCCCCTCCAATAAACGCCCTCTCCAATAAACGCCCCTCCAATAAACGCCCCTCCAATAAACGCCCCTCCAATAAACGCCCCTTTCCAATAAACGCCCCCTCCAATAAACGCCCCTCCAATAAACGCCCCTTTCCAATAAACGCCCCCTACAATAAACGCCCCCTCCAATAAACGCCCCTCTCCAATAAACGCCCCTCTCCAATAAACGCCCCCTACAATAAACGCCCCCTGCAATAAACGTCCCCTCCAATAAACGCCCCTCCAATAAACGCCCCTCTCCAATAAACGCCCCCTACAATAAACGTCCCCTCCAATAAACGCCCCTCTCCAATAAACGCCCCCTACAATAAACGCCCCTCTCCAATAAACGCCCCCTACAATAAACGTCCCCTCCAATAAACGCCCCTTTCCAATAAACGCCCCCTCCAATAAACGCCCCCCTCCAATAAACGCCCCTTTCCAATAAACGCCCCCTCCAATAAACGCCCCTTTCCAATAAACGCCCCCTCCAATAAACGCCCCCTACAATAAACGCCCCTCTCCAATAAACGCCCCCTCCAATAAACGCCCCCCTCCAATAAACGCCCCTTTCCAATAAACGCCCCCTCCAATAAACGCCCCCTCCAATAAACGCCCCTTTCCAATAAACGCCCCTCTCCAATAAACGCCCCCTACAATAAACGCCCCCCTCCAATAAACGCCCCTTTCCAATAAACGCCCCCTCCAATAAACGCCCCTCTCCAATAAACGCCCCCTCCAATAAACGCCCCCTACAATAAACGCCCCTCCAATAAACGCCCCCTCCAATAAACGCCCCCTCCAATAAACGCCCCTCCAATAAACGCCCCTCCAATAAACGCCCCTCTCCAATAAACGCCCCCTACAATAAACGCCCCCTACAATAAACGTCCCCTCCAATAAACGCCCCTCCAATAAACGCCCCTCTCCAATAAATGCCCCCTACAATAAACGCCCCCTGCAATAAACGCCCCCTCCAATAAACGCCCCTCTCCAATAAACGCCCCCTCCAATAAACGCCCCCTCCAATAAACGCCCCCTCCAATAAACGCTCCCTACAATAAACGCCCCCTACAATAAACGCCCCCTACAATAAACGCCCCCTACAATAAACGCCCCTAAAGTACTTAATAGCAAGATGCGCATTTTGGCCTAAGGCCATATACCGCATACAGTGTACTTTGCAATTTTACATTCATCTACATTATAAAGCTCCAGTGTTTGTCCAATTACCTTCATCGTATTCAAAAAATCTTGAGATTGTGTGAACATTTGTGTGACTTTTTTTTAATAATTGAAATATCAAATTTTGAGATAAACGTCTCTCTCTAATAAACGCCTCTCTCTAATTAACGCCTCTCTCTAATTAACGCCCCCCTTTAGAGCTCAATTTTTCAATAAACGTCCAGGGGGTCTATTGGAATAAATACGGTATACTGTATGCATGCAATTATGAAAAATGTTTTTGTTCTTAACTTTTTCGGTTGAAACTTTTCAACGAATTATTTAACTTTTGTTATTGTTACACATTCTGTCGATATTTTGTTGCAACTCAAAAAAGGTACTGCGTGTAATATTTTCTCCTATAATATATTTGAATTTGGTGTGGAAAAATTTGGGGGAATTTGACAGATTTTAACTGTGTCGGTTGAAACTCTTTAACGAGTGGTTTAACTATTGTTTTTACACAATATATCTATATTTTGTCACAACTTTAAAAAGGTAGCCGTATAAAATTTTTCGTTTAATATTATTCGAACTCGGTATTAAAGAAAGTTCGTATATTTTTAAAAAGCATTACCAATATGATTTGTTTCACTTTGGAAAAAATTGTGAAATGGTAAAGGAAGACCTTTTACAACTTTTCCGTATTTTCTTTTGTTTTTGAAATATTTTAATTTGTTTGTTATATAAATGAGATGGTCTTTGCCGTTATAACTAGGGTTAGCATTTTCACATATGGCAAACTCATGCAGTTATCCCTCTAAGATTGTTCAAGAAGATCACTTGAGACTGTGTACTTTAAAACTCTTCGTGAAACTGACCACTGTAGTTATGATTACATATCAAACAAATTGAATTATCTCAAAAACGAAAAAAATACGGAAATGTCATAAAAAGTTTTTCTTTACCACTGCACAAGTTCTTTCAAATTAAACAAGCTTAATTTATATTGTCAATACCATTAAATGACTAAAAGGTCGTTGCATATAAAGTACACAAAAATCTGTTGAAAAAAATTTGCTGAAAAAGCACGATTTTCTTAGAAGATTAATTGTATTTTATTGTATAAAGTGTTTTAAATAATTGTATACAGTGTTTTATACATGTATATCGTTCTAAAAACGATAATCTCACATGCGTGATTATTTATGATAATCTCACATGTGTCCGTTATCGTGAAACGCATCAGAGTTTACTGTTCTATTTTTGTGGGGAAATAAGACTATTTTTTATATAATAAACAGAACAATACATGAATGCTTGGAAATATGAAATTTATTTCTCGTGTTGACCAAGATATCACACTCGTTCGCTTTGCTCACTCTTTAGCTATCCTAGTCAACACTCGAAATAAATTTCATATTTCCGTGCAGCCATATTATTCTCTATATAATTATAATACATATTAATAATAACATGCTTGAAATATTTAATAATGGTAAGAGTATAATAATAATAAATGTATATGTATAAATTTTTAAACATACGATTGTTTTGTACATGTACTTAATTTCTGTAAATTAAATTCTCTATTAGACTACTAATTTCTGTAAATATTAATATACTAATATAATATGTGCATGTGTGTATAAGTAAAACTAAAATTTTATGCTAGCAAATCTTTTATGTTGCCTATTGCTTTTTTGACTTTCCTAAAATGTTAAACTTTCTTACTAAATGTATAATTAATACTTATAAGTGGTAAATAGTATGAAACGTAAAAAATTAGTTATGCTTATAGTAAACTATAATTACATATGAATGATATGGTTGGCCAATCGTGTGAAATGTTGTAATATAACTAATATATAACAGTAAAGAAGAAACGTAAAAAAATAGTTATGCTTAGTAAATTATAATTACATATGAATGATATGGTTGGCCAATTTTGTGAAATATTTTAATATAACTAAGAATATAACAGTAAAGAAGAAACGTAAAAAAATAGTTATTCTCAGTAAACTATAATCACATATGAATGAGATGTTGATCAATCTTGTGAAATATTGTAATATAACTAATATATAACAGTAAAGAAATAATAAAAATTAGATAATTAATTATTTGAAAGTGTTCATGGCGATGATATAACATAGTTAGGTTTTGTGGAAACACCACGTAAAATATTATTTAGCTTATTGTTATTGCTCTAGCTGATGAAGGCCGAGTCAAAAGGCCGAAAGCTTGCTAGCAAATAAATATTTTACGTTGGTGTTTCCACAAAACATATCTATATTAAAAACTAGATACTATAAACATATGATTGTATTGTGTTAAAGAATAAAACATAATCCGAAAATCGTCATCTTGTGACTTGATATTCAAGTTAAAAACAAGATAAGACAAAATGAGAGGTAATATTTCGACTCTATTTCAAAGTCATTATCAAACCAATAATTTGCAAGCTTACTGAGTCATATATATATATATATATTTGTGAAATTCATTAATAATTCATGAGTTTTGCAGCCAATCCAATTTCAGAAATTACGTCACATGTATACCCCTGTAAACCCCATACAAACCACTAGTGCTTGTAACTAATTAGCATCTCAATATGATTATCCCAAAGGGAGTTTTACTATTTATTCATTTCACAAGTTGTTTACAACACTCGCGTCCTTGTTGTATTGAATATACAATCACTCGCCTTCGGCTCGTGATTGTATAATTCAATACAACACGGCCGCTCGTGTTGTAAACATTACATAAATATATATATATATATATATATATATATATATATATATATATATATAGTAATGTTTACAACACGAGCGGCCGTGTTGTATTGAATATGGACGTGTTGTGAAATGAATGAATAGTAAAAATCCCTTTGGGATATTGAGATGCTAATTAATTACAAGCACTAGTGATTGTATCAGAAGAGTATACACCCACTAGTGGTTGTAACTAATTAGCATCATTGGTTTTAGTTTGTATGGGGTTTACAGGGGTATGCATGTGACGTAATTTCTGAAATTGGATTGGCTGCAAAACTCATGAATTAGTAATGAATTTCACAAATATATATATATACATATATATGAATTTCACAAATATATATATATATATACCCAAATTATTTTCATCTTACCGTATAGCGAACAAAATGATTCGCCACTTTAGTAATATTTCGTTCCTTCGTACCTGCAAGACTTTACATTTAATACCGTATGGACTACGAGCAACTAACATTCTTAAAAACACAACGAATTCGCCATCAGCCGAAGCATTGGCTCGGAAGCATAGCCGACAATGGTTACAACTGGCTATCGACAGTCAGTATCATCGTTTAGCAGAAATTCGCCGTTATATTTTCCCGTTAGATTATCACGATGACCAACAAATAGTTAGCCTCCAGAGTTCTTTACAAGAAACAAAACAGCGTAAACTACAACATCTACTTCTCCGACACCATAGTGTGCAGAAATCTACCGAACCTAAACCACAAGGATTTAAAAACCTGTCTTCAGAAACATTGGACTCTGATCTTCTCAACACTTTGGATAAAGGACCATCTTTCGTTAACGCCAAACCAAGAGAACTATCGAAGCTTTGCCTGCTATCTAAAGCCAACCTACAATTAGTTACAGATCGACTTTATCGTGAAAAGGTTTCTGAAAGTGCCGTAAATGAGATCAAAGGTGGACTTGCTCGTGTTATTAACGAATGTGAAAAATCTGGTACCAGTATATTGAGAAAGAAGAAATTGCCTTATAGACTGCCTCCTAAGACTGTCGTTATTACTTCTACCGACAAATCGAAACGGCTGATTGCATTGGATTCTACATGCTATCAGGATATGTTAAATAAATCTACTATTGAAACTGGCAACTACAAAGCACTGAAGAAACTGAACCTCCTCGAACTGAACAGATTAATTTTAACGGAATGCTCAACAAAGTAGCTAACAAATACAAAACTACCGAACCCAAATTGTATACTGCTTTAAGAAAAAACATATGCAGTGAGCCAATGCCATGTCCTGTTTATTGCTTGCCGAAAGACCACAAAGAAGGAGACTTAAAAGGTAGGCCTATACATGCTGCTACCGATACACCTGCCACTTTGTTATCCAAATATTTAGCTAAATCCTTAAACATGCTCCTTCGCTATGTTCCAGCTCACATTAAAAATACTCAAGAATTCATAGATTCTCTCTATGCCATAGACGGTGAATCAGTGCTTTTGTAGCCTCGACGTTTCCAATTTATACGGCTCCATACCACTCGAAGATATTAATGCAAAAACACCTTGTGTATTCGCGGTCGCTAGACGCTTCTTCAGTCAACACAAAATTAATTGTGAACTATGGGCCCTAACTGACGAAGATTTTGAAACACTCGTTCGCCTATGTATAACAAGTGATAATGTATTAATTGGCGGCAACGGCTACAAACAGAAATCAGGTCTAGCGATGGGCAATAATTTAGCTCCCACATTAGCCATCATTTATATGAATGAACTCGATTCCTTGATCCTAGAAAGAACCAACGGTTGTATAGCTCTCAAGCGGTTTATCGACGATTATTTCGTTTTCTTGCTGTCACAGCAAATTTCTGGAGAAAGTCTTTTGATGATAGCTAACGATCTTAACAATGCTATCAAATTTACTCTCGAGCTACCAAGCAACGGCGAATTACCGTTTCTAGATACCATGGTTTCGTTTAATTTAATTTAAATACTAAAACATTTTCTACGACACTCTATGTTAAGCCTATTCATAGCAAGCGTATTACTCCATGGGACAGTCATGGCTCGATTGCGTCTAAACGGGCCATTCTTGTTGGTGAAACAAGGAGAGCCATTGCCTGTTCAACGGACATCACCTCTCGAAACGAATCCCCTTCGCAAAGTCACCCAATTGTTTGTTAATAATGGATACCCCAGAAAATTTGTCAAAGCCGTTACGAGATATACGCTGCACCACAAACCAAGAAATGATGACGAACAAAACTATATTTATTTGAAACTCCCTTTTATCAATGAGGAATTCAAACGACGTGCCCTCTTTGTGATACGCCGATCGGGAATCAGCAAGATTAAAGTTCATTTTATGAACGGCAGGCCGTCTTTCCGGGTGTTTGCTCCACCAAGAGATAGAATAAATTGCTCCGACAAGTGTGAAACATGCAAATCAGCTAAGAAACCTGGCCGATGTCTCACCAAGAATGTGGTGTATGAAATTACGTGTTCTCACTGCGGAACGGTATACATTGGTGAAACCGGTAGAACAGTTGGGTCACGAATCAAAGAGCATCTCACCAGCGACAAACAAACGGTATACAAACATCTCAATTCTCATAAAAATATATTATGCGATCACTCTGCTATTACTTGGAAAATTTTACACACTAACATTAGACAACAAGATGAACGGAGATGTATAGAAGCTTTGGAAATAAAGAATCGTCTAGACAATATTATGAACGGCTGCATCCGGAGAACAATCTGTATATAAACCGTCGCTATTCTACATATTTTTATGACATTTAATTAACATATTTTACTCTAGTTAATTAGTCTTTTATGCCACTCTGTATTTTTAATTAGTCTTGCTTGTATATATTGGGCGTAAATAATGCTATTTGTAATTCACACTGAAGAAGCCTTGATCGGCGAAACGTCTGTGACTTAATAAAGTTTATGTCTGAAGAAATTTAATTATATATTTTGTTCACGTATCCACCAGACATGGTACCCAAATTATTTTATATATATATATATATATATATATATATATATATATATATATATATATATATATATATATATATATATATATATATATACAATAATCACAAGAATGATGTCATCGCTTAGTCACTGGAAATGTCACCAGGTTGACAATTCAACTAATTGCTTCAAGCAAATGAAGATAAAAATAAAAGTTGATAGTGGTGCATGAAAGGATCTATACATATTACAATTCTAAAAATAAGCTAAGGAAATAAAGAGAGTTCTTTGCTGACCTTTAGGCCATTGTTCAGTTCAGGCTTTCTAAATTTGATTAAAAGAGCTTCTAAAATAAGTAATTGATTTGTATTACCAAATTTACATGAATGAATTATTTTAAAGTTAATTATTATATAAACTTTAAAATAATTCATTCATGTAAATTTGGTAATAGCTGATTTGTCAACCTGGTGACGTTTCCAGTGACTAAGCGATGACATCATTCTTGTGATTATTCTATATATATATATAGGACTCAGTAAGCTTGTAAATTATTGCTTTGATAATGACTTTGAAATAGAGTCGAAATATTACCTCTCATTTTGTCTTATCTTGTTTTTAACTTGAATATCAAGTCACAAGATGACGATTTTCGGATTCTGTTTTATTCTTTATTTTTTTAAATTGTCGGCTGGTTATGGTATTTTGTTATATACCAAAGAGTTTCGTTTGCCAAAGATGAAATCCTATTGGTCAAATCATGGTCACGTGTTGTTCAACAAACTCAATGTTTCCTTCTGACGTCGCTTTAATCATGCGTTGTTCACGTGAATACACGATTATTGCATCAGATCAAGAACTTTGGACTCTTCGGGCATTTTGAAAACACGAGCTTGTTTCGAGCTTGTTTGGTACGAAATACCGGTAGTCCATTTTCCGAAAGAAAGAATTTCTATACATATCTTCAAAGAAGGTCTGAAAAACACTTGAATAAATTTAAAGCTGTTCTTAGTGTTGAGTCTGGTGTATTTGTTTAGTTGAATGACTTGGGTTGAAATTACGAAGACAAAGTAAGAGTGTTTTGGTAAGTCTTTTCGCTGTTTGCAAGTTTCAAGGCAGTTTTGTATTTTGTATTTTAGAAGTCTTTGGTATATAACAAAACGCTTGTTGACTTTTGCCTCGAGAAACATCGAGTTTTACGGTCCCTCAGGCTTCAATGTCACCCTCGGGCTAAAGCCCTCGGGTGACATTGAAGCCTTCGGGTCCGTAAAACTCGATGTTTCCCTCGGCGCCAGTCAACAAGTGTATAGTGTTAATTTCTGTAAGTTAAATTCTGTAAATTGAATTACTAATGTCTATAAATATTAATATGCTAATTAATATGTGCATGTATGTGTATAGAAGTAAAACTAAAATTTTATCCTAACAAATCTTTGATATTGCTTTATTTACTTTACTAAAGTGTTAACAATTAATTTCTTACTAAATGTATCATTAATGCTTATAAGAAATTAGTTGTGCTTTTTAAACTATAATTACATATGAATGATATGGTTGACCAATCTTGTGAAATATTGTAATATCACTAATATGTAACTATAAACATATTATTGTATATTGTATTTATTTCTGTAAGTTAAATTCTGGATTAAATTACCAATGTCTATAAATATTAATATGCTAATTAATACGTGCATGTATGTGTATAGAAGTAAAACCAAAATTTTATCCTCGCAAATCTTTGATGTTGCTTGTTGCTTTATTTACTTTACTAAAGTGTTAACAATTAATTTCTTACTAAATGTATCATTAATGTTTATAAGTGCTAAATAATATGAAACGTAATTTCTGTAAAAATCAATTAACTGATTAATATGTGCATGTATGTGTATATATGTAGAACTAAAAATTGTTTCCTAGCAAATTTTTGATGTTGCTTATTGCTTTATTTACGTTACTAAAGTGTTAACAATTAATTTCTTACTAAATGTATCATTAATGCTTATAAGTGTTAAATAGCATGAAACGTAATGTAACTAGTAACTATATAGTAATAACAATTAGTTCTGTAATTGGTAAATTATAATTACATATGAACGATATGTTTGACCAATCTTGTCTATTGTAATATAACTAATACATAACAGTAAGGAAATAATAAGAACTAGATACTGTAAGTTAAATTCTGTAAATTAAATTACTAATTTCTGTAAAAATTAATATACTGATTAATATGTGCATGTATTAAAACTGCTCGCTTTTTGCTCGACGTTAATGCCTGTGTAGTTTTTTCGCTTTTATATCAAAAGCTTATAAACATTTATTATCAATATCGTTTTCATCCGACGTCGCAGCAGCGGCATTTGTGTATCAAAACGATTAAAATCCAGCCATATGCGTTGGTCATCATAGATAATGGAAGGGGAACTGGATAGGAAACTTACGAAACCAGAAACGATGTTTCCACAACTTGCTATGGTAATTATATACTTATAAGGGGCTAATTAATGCACCTAACGGGTGGTCCCACATGACTAACATCAGACACTGCTGAACTTAAGTGATAGTACACTGTTATTTAATTTCAGCAATAGCTGATCCTGGCCATGTGGGACCACTCGTTAAGCGCATATTAGCTGCATATAAGTGTACAATTACCATAGCAAGTTGTCCAAACATCGTTTGGTTTCGTAAGTTTCCCATCCAGTTCCCCTTCCATTATCTATGGTGCCATCTTTAGACCCCGTTTGCACGATGCCGGTACATTTTGAAAAAGGAACAAAACCATGCCGCTTAGGCCTTGCGTTTACACGATATCGGCAGAAAAATTACATGAAAACGGAACGAAATAAAGACGTGTTCCTTAATTGACGGCATGCATACAATAAAAACGTGATACTGACCGGTGTCGTGCATGTAAACGCCCGTGCCATTACGGATTGATGACAGTAACTATCACAGTCACTGACCTGTATATAACTGGACTGCGGGTGCTGCCCAAAAATGTGTGACCATTTTCAGATTCAAAATGGCGGCATTTATGACTTGTATTTATCGCAACTTCGTTAATATTGTTTTCAATATTTATGCAAACGCAAGGCGAATTTTTGTCACTTTACGTGCATGATTGGTCTTGCTGATTGTGGAACCAAGACTGAAAAGGCGTACTGAATTATCTGTCTGACCAAATAGGAATATAAGTTGCACATGACTTCCAGTTTGTATCAACAAAATATCAGTTTACGTTTGTTGCTGAGCGGCCTGGGACATTTTCATGATAAGAGACTTACAACATAATTACTAGACAATTATTCTCGGGTGTACGGCACGAATAATCAGCAATATAATAAACAATTAATATATGAGTACGGGAATATGAACGGACGAACAGACGAACGCACGATGGAAATCTCTTCCTAATTCGTTTACCGGACTATAAAACACCTAACCGGAGTAACGACGAGTTTCTTGTCTAAAATATGCAATTTTAATACCTATGTCAACAGTCTGGTCCTTAGGTATCGGTCAGCGACCATTATACCATTAGCAGAAGGACCTATAAATGCCGCCATTTTGAAACTGAAAATGGTCACACTTTTCCCAACTCAAAAGTAATAGGAGCACGCAGTCCAGTTATATACAGGTCAGTGAACACGGTATATACTGTTAAAAATTGACCACAGTATTCGGGTCAGCAGTATTCACAAAGCTTTCTCAATTTTCATTGGAAGAGAACAGTCGCATGCCAATCCGTTGTTAAATTATACCGGCATCGTGTAAGCGCCAGACTTGTTGGCCTGTATTTACACACCAGCATGATTTTGTTCCGTTTTCAAATTGTACCGGCATCGTGTAAACGGGGTCTTAACCTATGGGAATTTAGCTCTATTTTTTTCAAACATTTTTGTTTCACCACGCCCCAGTAAGGGCCACTGATTACGTAAATCAAAACGACATAATAATATACAAATGATACAATAACCTCCCCGACGGAGGTTTTAACCGCAAATGCCTAAATTCCGAATTTAAGAAAGCGTTGCTATATGGGTAAATCTTGGCAGTGGTGCTATCATTTCTTACTCTTTTTACTAGCTCCAGTTTGTATTGTTGTTGATTTACATACAAATCTCAATCAGAGTTCCGGATTGTGGATTCCCACATTGGGTGTTATGGTTGTTTTTCTTCTATGGAATCAGCTTGATCTTCCTGTTCAGTAATTTCTTTGTTCATGAGTACATCAAGAAAAGAGAAACGAAGAATATGAAGAAAGTGGACTGAAGGATATGGTTGGCGTTGAAAAATTACAAAGGATTGACTGAAGTGAACATCAAATGGAAAACTGCATGCTTAAAGTGATTACAAACTCAATAATTATAAACATTCAGTTGTCCTTCAGCAGCGTATATATGTGAAGAAGAAGAAGAAGAATTTCAAATGAAGTCAAATCACTGCTGTAGAGAAAAGTTTTTTTGACTGCCCCAACCGGGAATCGAACCCAAGGTATCTGATTTAACGTACCAGCGCTCTACCACTGGGCTATTGGGACTCCCGGCCGAGGCATTCAGAAATATACGTATATCAATATTTGATATATGTATATTTCTGACTGCCTCAATAGCTCAGTGGTAGAGCGCTGGTACGTTAAACCAGATGTCTTGGGTTCGATTCCCGGTTGGGGCAGTCAGAAAACTTTTCTCTACCGCAGTGATTTGACTTCATTTGAAATTCTTCTTCTTCTTCACAAACTCAATACTGATATTTACACTGATATGGATTGTATGTAATGTGAATAGTTGAATGTCAAAATATTTTTCGAATTGAACTGTTACTTGTATTGTTTGAAGTTTTCCTGGCGATTTATAAATTAAATGTACACATCACACTTCTCTGAAGACGGCTCGAGTTTACGAGCCGAAAGCTGACCAGAACTTAAATAAAACATGGTGAAACCCACAAATTGTGAACTCTTAGGGGGTGTTTACATGCGGCCGGTCCTAACTCAGGTGGGTTGTAGTGTTTTTACTATAGATCGTTTTCATAAGTCCGGCCAGTGAGATTTAGTTCGCGCCGGCCTAACTCCAGGCCGACTTTCCATGTAAACAGATTCGAACCGATTCGATTTAGACCGACCTAATAGGAACCAACGCCATATAATAACAGTCATTTGCAACAATGTAACTGGCTTTATCACTTAAGAGATAAGCCACGATGTGGGCCATTTCTTCAGAATCTGTAAAAAGAAACAAAATCAAGAAAAATGAAAAAAAGAATTATATATAATTATATATAATTATTTTTATTATTTGTAATTATTATTTATTATAGTTATTATTATCATCATTATTACCATTATCACTGACATTAGCATAGTGATGATGATGATGATTATCATTATAATTATTATCATCATCATCATCGCCATCGTCGTCATCGTCATCATTATCATGTCATTATTTACTTTTTACCCAAATCTTCGGAAGTTCGTTCCGAAGTTCGTTGGGAAGTTCAAAGTTCGTTTTGAATTACGCATTTGATTGGCTGCTACTAGAAACCAAGCAACCAATCAAATGCGTAGTGAAAACGAACTACGAACTTCCCAGCGAACTTGCGAACTTCGGAACGAACTTCCGAAGATTTGGGTGAAAAGTGAGTTGCAAATGACTGTAAAGACCATTCATGTAAACAAAACCAAACATTCAAAATTCAGTCCGGCCTGAGTTCGGACCTGCCTCGCGTAAACACCCCCTTATTTGTTGTTATATTGAGGTTTGTATTTTCAATATGGTAATAAGCATGACGTCTATTTAAGCATAATTTGTATTACACAATGTTGTCTAATTGCATAGTTGAATAGTATTCTGACGTTCTATATTTTTATCATTTTTTACTCAAATCTCAAATCTCAAAGTGGCTTATTATACGAAAAGACAGTTAAATGCCTATACTGACGTCATCCTCATTACCATTTTGAAAGAATATATTTAGGCAAAAAATATATTTAGGCATTCAACTATACACTTTACATAGAATCATATCCGTATCAGTAAAATCGTATATTTGGGAATATGGGCACTTTTATCAAAAGCGCTCCATCGTGATGACATTACTTTTTAAGTTTGTCCGCTTTTACCCAACAATAAATCGCAATAATTTGAAATAATATGAAAGTCAATTTTAGTTTGTTTCTCCGCATTCTGTGCTATAAATAGCAGCTCGACGGTACGCTATTAACATGCAATCAGTTATTTTAGAAAAATATAATTGGAGACGAGTCAAGCATTTTATTCAAATCCGTAGTTAACTTGTAGGTCTGCAGGTGAGCTAGCTTACCTCTATAATTACATGGTCACCTCAATCCCTTTTTTTTTTGTACTGTATTAGTACTTTATTTTTTACTTAAGATGCTAGGACGACGACGGTGGTAAAAAGCAATTCAAATTTTAGCATTAAAAAGATGTCACGGTTAATCGACTACTGTAATCAATACTTGAAGTTTGTTTTAAAATTTTCAGTGTGTTAAAACGGTTGCAGTGTCTTTGTTAAGGCAATCTCAGACAACAGTTCTCATCACCTCACGAGTCAACGTCGTCCTGAAGACGTGAAAATGCTCTGAGTGGCGTTGTTTACAGAGCGAGGACGGTGTTCAGATTACTCTTGGGACTAGAAATTATTCATTATCTTTGTTTTGCAAGAAGAATGCTTTTGTTTGAAGGACGTCGTCCTCGAAGTTGCCATCGTCGTAGATGTTAAGGTCCCTAATAGAGACCTTACGAAGTACGACGGCAACTTCAACGACAACGTCTTCTAAACAAAAGAATTCCAGTTGTGGAACAAAGAAAATGAATAATTTTTAGTCCCTAGAGTAATCTCAACATCGTCCTTGTTCTTTATGTAATATGTAAAGGCCGACAATGAGGACTAGATCGGGTTTTCAAGTACGAGGAATTCGTTCCAGTCCGAGGCAAAGCTGAGGACTGGAATGAATTCCGAGTACTTTAAAACCTGGTCTAGTCCGAATTGGAGGCCTTTACATGACTTCTCAAAATCACTTAGTGTATTCCCAAAATGAATTAGTGCATTAGTAATTAGTAATTAGTGTATGGATGAATAGCCGATTGTGTGAAGTAATATTTCAAGTCCAAGGACTTGAAATATTATTTCCAGCCCTTGGACTGGAAATAATATTTCAAGTCCTCTGCCCAGTACTTCCCTGGTATTTCAAGTCCCTTCACGTGGTGCAATTCAGCGCTTCTCATTGATTGATTATCTCATGAATTATTAATGAGTTTGAGAATTATACAACGCCACTTAGAGCATCAACGACGTCAACGGCCAAAAGGTGAGAACTGTTTTGTAAGATTTACTTCCATACGGACACTACAATCATTTTAGCAGTACTGGGGCGTTTTGGAAGTCATTTAACTAGCTTCAAATATCGAATATAATAGTCAGTTAACCGTGACTATTTTTAATCATAAAATTTATGTTACTTGCCGTCGTCGTCCTCGTCGTCCTGGCATATCGTAAGGTCCATAATACTGGGGGAGGGACGTTTAGCTCTAAACGTCCCTCCTCCAGTATTCGTGAGAGGCAATTAGACTAAAGTCCCTCATTTCTGTTAATGAGGAAGTAGTCCCGGCCCTCAAAGCCAGATTGACCCACTGCTAAAGAAAGGGTGATGTGAACACTGTTAACAGAAGAGAGTCCTTTCCTATAGAGCATTTTCATCTTACGTCACGGCGGCCATATTGGTGTAGGCAGTATTTGAGTGCCTATTCGAAGTATCTCAATTTCTCAAGCTCGCTAATAATTTATGACGAGACTTCATAAGAAACAAAATTTAATAAGTATTTAGAAATCGTGAAAACACAGTCGAACCCCTGTTAAGCGGACACTTTGGGACCTCGCTGAGGTAAGCTTAAGAGAGGGCTCTCGCTTAAAAGGGGTTGCGCAGTAGGGGGTACGCATGTGGTGACAAGCTTTTTGTGTTTATATCAGTGAACTCTATACTGTTCCCAGTAAACCACGAAACAACCGTTTAATTATAACGACCCGGGCCTGTCTTAAATAGATCACGTGATACGATGTTCTCATGCTTGAAATTTGAGCTGAAGGGGTCGCACCTGGCCTGGGTTCACTTCGCACCTTGATTGTTATTCGCATTTACTCTCAACCGTCTCGACACGAGCAGAGCATCTCAACGAAAGCTCTAGCATCTTCAAAAAGATGAACAAGAGTATTTTCGTCATCCAGATACTGTAGTCGAAGTTGTTCTTCGTTTGAATAGCTGAAGCGACTCATTTTGACTGTCCTTGACTGTTGAGTCGCTTAGCCAGAGTCGTTGTGTTTTCCCATGAGAAGACGCAACAGTGTGATCACGTGATGGTTTTCTGAAACTGCCTTCTTCCGATGGGAACAATAGTATATACCTGGAAGGCTATCAGAACAACGAATGGAAGATAGAAAGTTGACTGCCAATAAAAAAGTGAGGCAAAACATGGCGGCAGTGGAAAATTTTTGGCCGTCAGTTTTAGGCCCCAACGCGGTCATCGATCTTGGATGTCAGTCTTAGTCTTTTTTCTCGCGGTCGAACCACAGGCGGCCCAAACGTACATCCTCTTGCACGCGAACAGTGTTGTCATTTGCTTTGGGGGGAGGGGCTGCGTATGTTGTTCTTATGTTGTTTCTGCTTAATTTGTATTTGTTGATGCTTGTGACTTTCCGAGTCGAATTTAAACAATACATTTCGCGAGTCCCACTCACACTCACAGTCAATTAACCGCTTTATAGAGAGGAACTTAAGCAAAGTAGAACGACGATGACAATGTAGTAAAGTTCAGTTCTGGCAGAAACCACGAATCATTTACTAGTACGTAGTATTGAATACTTAAAGTATGTTTTTCGACATCCGAAACCTTATAGAGCTAGTTCTAAAAGGATTTCATTGCATAGTCTGAAGTCAAACTCGATTACGGGTTTCGCCACTGACCACCCGTTTCACGTTGTAGAACGGGAACGGCGTTAAGATTACTCTTGGGACTAAAAATTATTCATCTTCTTTGTTGCGCCCTCTTGAAGCTCCGTAAAATCAACAAAAACCGCTCGATCTCGCCAAAATTGCCATCCGTATACATTTGGTAAGAACTTAGCTTCCGGTTCATTGCTCTTTCGACCCAAACATTCATCTTCGCAGCTCGAGAAACGCTTATACAAACTGAGGTGACACCAGTCGTTCGTAGCACGCATACGTCGAGAGCTTTTGTACTGATGTACATTGGTCAAGAAGCTTTCCGTTCATTGCTTTTTCATCTTCTTTGCAGCACGACTGTGTGTATAAACGTTTCAGTCGTGCTGCAAAGAAGATGAAAAAGCAATGAACGGAAAGCTTCTTGACCAATGTACATCAGTACAAAAGCTCTCGCCGTATGCGTGCTACGAACGACTGGTCAATTTTCGAGATCGAGCGGTTTTTGTGTATTTTACGGAGATTTAAATGAGGGTCGTCTGAAATATTCTCTATATGAAAGTTACCAACCTTTCCTTATTTTTAGTGTAAAGAGGTTATATCAATTGACCGTGAGTGGAACTAGTCGAAAAGTAGTTGAAACTCGGCTCGGAAGTCAGAAAGTTGCAAGCTTCAGCAAATTAAGAACATTTGTTTCGAATTTCTATGGGTCTTGGTATATATTTCATGCATTTTATAGTGGTGTTATTATGGCCGCGAGAAAAAAGACTATATAAGACTGACATCCAAGATGACCGCGTAGCGCCTGAAACTGACGTCCAAAAATTCCCCATGTCTGCCATTTTTTGCCTCACTTTTTTCGTCCAGTGATTGACGGGAGTCGGCCTTCCAGGTATGTATAGAGTTCACTGGTCAGTATGCGTAATTTGTCTTCCCTATAATTCTACTAGAAATACATGAACGCAACAACCCCTCACCCGCTTTTACATGCTTTTTCAAAACATCCCACCCACCCACCCACCCGCTGATTAAAATAAGCACTCCTGATTATACAACCAATATAAAAACAAACAAATATA
>OZ036001.1:3000879-3039009 GCA_964035015.1 Corallium rubrum
CTTTCATATTGATGTATATTTTAAGTCTCTGTGACGTGTGTAACTTTTTAAAATGTCCAAAATGTTCGCACCATTGCTCGTCAGGTAATGTTGTAGAATTTCGGATATTGTTTTTAAAATACATAACGAACAACTTTGAAACATATATTAAACAGAAGATACTGTAAAATGCTATTTGCGGTACAACTTTCAAGTTTCTAGTCTGCTGAGAGAAAGTATTTTAAGACTGATGGGAAGATGAATAAGAACTTAACAATTCATCCATCAGACCAAGATAACAGTAAGTTTTCACATTTTTAAAATACTTCCCCTTAAGCTAGAAACTTGAAATTTAAAGATATACATTTCAAAGTCACGAAGTTAATGGTGCGAACATTTTGGACACTTTAAAAAGACTAATATATTATATGTAATCTTTGAAGCTAGTATAATCTCACAATTAACTGACAAAACGCCCCAATATTGCTAAAATGATTGTAGTGTCTGTATTGAAGTCAATCTTAAGCAACAGTTCTCATCTTTTGGCCGTTGACCGATTGACGTCGTCCTGACGCTCTGAAAATGCTCTAAATGGCGTTGTATAAAGAACGAGGACGGTGTTGAGATTACTCTGGAAACTACAAATTATTCATTCTCTTTGTTTTGCAAAAATACTTCTTTTATTTCAAGGACGTCGTCTTTCAGGTTGACATCGTAGATCTTAAGGTCCCTATTATCTCGTCAGGATAATCCATCGCCGGAAACCGATTGCCGCTTGAAAAGAGCATGCGACGCCAGAGATTGGACGTGATATCGAGATTATTCTGTGATCGAGATCTTCGCAAATGGAAGGAACCGATGTTTTGGGGTTGCACCAGATAAGTCATTACAGAAACTAAACAGAAGAAGGTCTAGAAATTAAAGATGGAATGCTTTAATAAATTAATAGCTTGCAATTTTATGGAGCTGTCAATCAAGTAATTTTACTTGGCTTGCCGACACGCGTGACATCTGACTTGTATATAATTTGTGAATAGATAAGAGTGATACAGCTTGCTGAGCTTGTCATATAGTTTTTCTTAGTATACGGTTAATTATTGTTGGAGTTTTGTTAGTTACGATTTTCACGAAGTGCGATTGTTTTGTTACAGTAAACAGAATTTGGAGTTGATTTAAGTCAGTCCTTAATTAGCCAATCAAAACACTTTCCGATGTGGATTACAGTAAGTCCCCGCATATAAGAAACCGACATATAAGAAACTACAGCCTGCAAGTAGAAAGAATATTTCCTCATTTACAAGAAAAACTATAAAGAAACTATAATTGTCAGTTGTTTGCTGTACAAGCTGTGTTAGTAACACTCAGAAAAACTCTGAGCTCTAAGTGGGACTCGAACCCACAACCTTCTGAATGCTAGCCAAACGCTCTAACCATTGAGTCAGTAGAACTCACGATAGCGCAGCAAGGTTAATTAAGGTATTTATACCTTAGCTCAATGGTTAGAGCGTCTGGCTAGAATTCAGAAGGTTGTAGGTTCGAGTCGAAGGCTCTGCATGGATACGAGATTGGAAGGAGAGTGTTCGTACCATGAGTTAGTTACTTAGTTTTACGGGAAGATAACTATAAAATTAAACCATAAGAAAACAATCAGGCGTCCAGGAGGAAAGACTTAGCGAAAAAAGTGGCTTAATGTAGAGACCATGAACACGCTGCCAAACGTTTGCGCATGCGTGAATTCGCTAAAGTAAACATTGCAAGAGAATTGGGAACTAGCCGTGGCGACGACAATAAGACAGTGAAGACTAAGTCAGACTCGACTATTCATTTGTGTTTTAAAAAAGGGTAAAGAAAATTACGATGGGGTAAATTCAGAATATGTTACAATATTGACAAAGAAGCCATGCACAAATTACCTACCTTATCTTTTTGGTAGTATGCTTATAATTTTAACTTTTGTGTCGGACTTTCGGACCAGTCCACATATTTCAGTGTTTTCCATAGATATAGGAGACCTACAATCCTGGCAAAAATTATGTGGACAGTCCACTCGAAACAAACAAATTAATGTTCATATATATTCTTCCCCCACATTCCGCCCCCCGGCCCCCCTTTTCAATGTTGAATCTCACAATATATTTGTATCAAGTCCAGTTCATTCATTTATCAACATTGAAAGGGGGCAGGGGGGCCGAGGGGGCTATTTTTGCAAGATTACAAAGGAAATACCAAACACGGACATTTACGCACGCGCTGTCCACACTAATTTTTGCCAGGATTGTCTGAAAATATGATGGAGTAGAAAATGCCAAATTTATGGCGTTTATACTTGACCTAAGACGGCGCATAATAGCGTCGTTTAACAGAGTACGTAAGACGTATGTTCATGTTCTTCCTATCTTATTTATTGGTGGTAAAAGCGGCTTATTGTTTGCAATGTTAAGTGGTATTTATGCTGTGAGTAGTGACGTCTATTAGAACGAACGTGTTTTCTTAAACGAACCGGCGTGTAATAAGAGACTATATTGAAATTAATAGAAATGAAGCTATGCAAAGGGCTTATACCTTATCAACATTACATGCGAGACATTATGGTGTACATGTAGGGCCTGAAATTTCTGCGATATATTGACGTAATGACGTTTTTAATAGTTTAATGATCTCTGAGGTCGGCCGGAAGTTCGACGGTACACACTTATGCACCGTTTGTTTAAAGAATACACAAGCAATTCATTTTACTATCACAGTACACAGCTGTGTACCGTTGAATCTATTTATCCCGTAACTCAAGTAAATAAAAAAATTAACATTCAGAAAATATTTATATGAGTACATGGTGTTGTTACGCACAACTTACTTAAACAGACGAGATCTCAGTAACAATTTACATTAATTTAGTATTTCAGCTTTATTCCTTTTTGACTTATAATAGTGTTGCAATGCGCTTAGCCTTAGGCATACTTTGGATTGTGCGGTCAATGAGGTCAACACTCAAGTTATCCAAACACCGAAAGACTGTCCTGAAAAGCCTGAAATGGCTCATTCGTTATAGGCAAATGTATCGCTTCTTCTTCTAACTGCATGTTTTCTTACGATATGGAAAATATTTTCGATTGGATTTAAGTCAGGGGATAGCGCCGGTATTCGATGTTGAGTGCAATTCCATATCTTGATGGAATTAATTCGCAACTTAAACCAAAGTCATCAGCAGAAAAGTAAACGTGCGCAAAATAGTCAATAATTTGTTAAGACAAAAAAATGCGACCTGAAAAGACCGTCACTACAAAAACTTCTTATCCCACTTTTTCGCTGTTAAAGCTCACTAAACAGTGAATTTGTTCACGAAAGACACTGTCACGTTTGAAATATTACCTCGGAAGCCTTGTGAACAGAGAAATTTCCAAATATTTTATCTTGTTTTTTCTCAGACAGTCTGAAAATATGATGGAGTAGAAAATGCCAAATTTATGGCGTTTATACTTGACCTAAGACGGCGCATAATAGCGTCGTTTAACAGAGTACGTAAGACGTATGTTCATGTTCTTCCATCTTATTTATTGGTGGTAAAAGCGGCTTATTGTTTGCAATGTTAAGTGGTATTTATGCTGTGAGTAGTGACGTCTATTAGAACGAACGTGTTTTCTTAAACGAACCGGCGTGTAATAAGAGACTATATTGAAATTAATAGAAATGAAGCTATGCAAAGGGCTTATACCTTATCAACATTACATGCGAGACATTATGGTGTACATGTAGGGCCTGAAATTTCTGCGATATATTGACGTAATGACGTTTTTAATAGTTTAATGATCTCTGAGGTCGGCCGGAAGTTCGACGGTACACACTTGTGCACCGTTTGTTTAAAGAATACACAAGCAATTCATTTTACTATCACAGTACACAGCTGTGTACCGTTGAATCTATTTATCCCGTAACTCAAGTAAATAAAAAAATTAACATTCAGAAAATATTTATATGAGTACATGGTGTTGTTACGCACAACTTACTTAAACAGACGAGATCTCAGTAACAATTTACATTAATTTAGTATTTCAGCTTTATTCCTTTTTGACTTATAATAGTGTTGCAATGCGCTTAGCCTTAGGCATACTTTGGATTGTGCGGTCAATGAGGTCAACACTCAAGTTATCCAAACACCGAAAGACTGTCCTGAAAAGCCTGAAATGGCTCGGATCATTCGTTATAGGCAAATGTATCGCTTCTTCTTCTAACTGCATGTTTTCTTACGATATGGAAAATATTTTCGATTGGATTTAAGTCAGGGGATAGCGCCGGTATTCGATGTTGAGTGCAATTCCATATCTTGATGGAATTAATTCGCAACTTAAACCAAAGTCATCAGCAGAAAAGTAAACGTGCGCAAAATAGTCAATAATTTGTTAAGACAAAAAAATGCGACCTGAAAAGACCGTCACTACAAAAACTTCTTATCCCACTTTTTCGCTGTTAAAGCTCACTAAACAGTGAATTTGTTCACGAAAGACACTGTCACGTTTGAAATATTACCTCGGAAGCCTTGTGAACAGAGAAATTTCCAAATATTTTATCTTGTTTTTTTTCAGACAATCCTGGCAAAAATTATGTGGACAGTCCACTCGAAACAAACAAATTAATGTTCATATATATTCTTCCCCCACATTCCGCCCCCCGGCCCCCCTTTTCAATGTTGAATCTCACAATATATTTGTATCAAGTCCAGTTCATTCATTTATCAACATTGAAAGGGGGCAGGGGGGCCGAGGGGGCTATTTTTGCAAGATTACAAAGGAAATACCAAACACGAACATTTACGCACGCGCTGTCCACACTAATTTTTGCCAGGATTGTAGATTGCTGACTGTAATATAAGTTATAGCGCACGCGCGTGCCAACATGAGTAATCCAAGATGGCGGCTCAACCGGTCAAAAATCATAGACAGTGCATAGGAAAAACGATGTTTTTCGCATTTTACGTCCGCCCACTGTTTCCGATCCCGTTCAACCACCTTTTTTGGGGAAGAACTACCTATTGTGAAGGTCTTGGATGAAAATCGTACAATTTGAGTGGAATTAACAACAAAATAATCGATCGTTAAATGTTTTTTGTTTGCCAATCATAGATGTAGAACTGGAACTTTCACCTGATTGCTGCTGCAGATTGTATAGTATAATATGCTTTAGAAAGCTAATTTTGGGTTAAATGTACTTGTTGAAGTAAAATTCTGTCTTTTAACGCAAAAGATGTATATAATACTTCGTGTTTAAAAGAAGCTAATTAGATAGTAAAATGTTCACTGGAGTTAATGCATACTGTAGTGTATAACTATATTCTACAAAATAGTGAAAATTGCTGAGGACAGATCGCTATCTGTTTGTCCACTAACACGTAAGCTTTCCATCTCGTATCTTACACAGAACGTCTTAGAATCTTCCAACACCTCAAAACTAACCAAAACCTTTATTTTCGGCCAGAAATGTTTCGAACCGACCAAGTGACCGCAAGTGACTGTTTCGGCAACATTTAACGATCGATTATTTTGTTGTTAATTCCACTCAAATTGTACGATTTTCGTCCAAGACCTTCACAATAGGTAGTTCTTCCCAAAAAAAGGTGGTCGAACGGGATCGGAAACAGTGGGCGGACGTAAAATGCGAAAAACATCGTTTTTCCTATGCACTGTCTATGATTTTTGACCGGTTGAGCCGCCATCTTGGATTTTCAAATTTGGCGCACCTCTTCAGCCGAGTCAGCAATCTAGGTCTCCTATATCTATGGTGTTTTCCCGCTCTTTTTCTGAGGACGAGCTCGGACGTCACGCATGCGCAAAACGTTTGACAGCGGTGTTGAGACTATGCAGTCGAAGGCAAGATAGCGACTGGGAACGAGAATGCATTCAGTGAGTATAAAATAAAAGTGAGTCGTTTTTAACATTATACTATCAATAATGAATGTGTATAAACCAAGTAATTATTAAAAAAAAGTTTAAAGAAAAATATATATGAATAGATAAAACATGAAGAACAAAGAAAAAATATAAAAAAGAACTGCGCCCAATGTGGGGCTCGAACCCACGACCCTGAGATTAAGAGTCTCATGCTCTACCGACTGAGCTAACCGGGCTTTGCGGAGATAGCGGGCTAAATATTGCGTGTGAGTAGAGTTGTAGTTGATCTCATCTGTGCTTCGTAGGTTTTTCGCCGGGTTCTTCGGTTTTCCTCCCTCCCCTAAAACCAACACTTTTAATACATCATGGTAGTCATGTTCAATTGGGGCATTTCGCTCTGTTTGACCACCAGTTGCAACATGTAGGCAATAAAGTTATTAAAACAAAACAAAAACTGGACTGACACAAACGTAATCCTCGAACTGAATTTCCAAGAAAGAGAGGCATTGCGGCTATTTGGGATACACCAGAGGTGGGTTTCAAAATGGCCGCCATCTTAGAAGTCAGAACACACCACAGAGAATCAGGGATTTGAGAGGAAAAAATACTTTGCATGTTAAGTTCGTGAAGGGTAAACCCAACTCGGTGAACTTCGCTATCTATATTTGATAACATAGTTTAGGTTCTAGCACCCAAAATCGAAACATTGTATACCTAATAACCTAAGTACCTAACCGATTTAACTTGATAGAATAATTAATATTGTGGGACAGTGAAGTTGGGAATACTGATATTTAGCACCTAATATCATTAAATCTTGATATATTCATTGGTGATTTGATGTTGGTATGTTCTTAGTTTAAGACTGAGTCCCGTACTAGTGGACTGAAATAAGGATCCGTCATATTTTATCGACGAAACGTTTTAAATGAGTTTACACCATTTCTTTTATTATTTATTCTGAGTTCTCGGTCGGTTAAGTCAGACTGTCTAAGTGTCTGGTCTTATTAAATTCAGAGAGACAAACTTTGTCTCTGTCTGAGTCTGACAAAGGTCAGAGAAGAATTTGGATATTGTCGATATTGGCCGCCATGTTGAAACCTACTTCTCGTGTATACGCTTTACTGCTGAAAGCGAAAGTAGTTTTCTAAGAAACAGGTTGTGAACATTTCAGTGTTTGCCAGCTGTTGTCTGAATTTCTAACCCAAACACCATCATTCTACTGATTCTGTTTGACTTAGTCTCAAGGCCATGGACCTTAACGTTTGTTTAAATAAGTATTACGAGTCAAAAATCAAAATAGAACGTGGCGAGAGGTCTGAAGCGTTGGCTGTTTGGGAGCAGTTAGTGAAAGATATTCTGGACGAAGTGAAACGTTTGGACGCGAGGTTCTCGCTGCAAATGCAGTACACGGGAAGCTTTTACGAAAGGGTGAAGACACACTTGCCTGACGAGTTTGATTTGATGTTGGTTTTGGACAAAATTCAGGCAGAAATCAGGAGAAAAGTCGTTGGTAAGAAAACTGTCTAAATTAATTTCAATCACGTGATTTTTTGCTTGAGATTTCATTTCTGATTTCCAGATGCTGGTCGGAAAATAAAATTAGATTGATTTGTGCAACCTAGGGCAACACGAGCATATGGCATCTTCCAACACAAACGTATAGGCCCATTTCCACTCAGGAAAATTTTCCTCATTTCTTTTGTCTTTTGTTTTCATCTTCTTTTGTCTCAAACTCGCCCAAGAGCTCACAAGACAAAGGGAAATTTCCTGTCCGAGGAAAATTCTCCTGAGTGGAAATGGGCCTTATGACCTCTAGAGTATCAATATCATGTAACTGAATATTTTGAAGCAGTAATCAGGGCCGTAGGAAGCTATTTTGTATTGGGGGGGGGGGGGTTGATGTAGCGAGCGTCGAAGACGCGAGATATCTAGGGGGGGTCCGGAGGCATGCCCCCCAGAAAATTTTGGATTCTAGGGTCTCTGAAACAGCATTTCCCGCATTCAGGGGCGAGATTTATAGCAAAATTTTTGCATAAATTTTATTTCCCTCTAAAACTTTACAGATTATCGCTAGTTTACAAATTATTGGGGGGGCTGAAGCCCCCCCAGCCCCCCCGGTGTCTACAGCCCTGAGTAATTGACCTAACCATTTTCCTTTGACCACCATCTGAGCAGATAAAATGGAAGTGACATCACATCAAATGAAACTAAAGAATGTATGAAAATGTCAGAGTGAAAATCTGATGTGTCTGATGAAATTTGATACCAAATGACATCAATCACTTAGCTGAATATTTATTTCAATTCACTGCATAGGGTTGTCCAACATCAGTTCACAGTAGTGGAGTACATGTACCAGCAAATTTGCACAGGCCCAGAGTGCATTTCTGGTGCTTCCCACCAGATACATGCATGTATCTCTGCCCTCTGGTGGGACAAAGCTGAGCACATCTCAGGCCACAGCAGCTAAATTCCTGGGAAATTTGAGTGGTGAAGCAATCGACTCCTGAATTGCATAAGGCCCTACTTAATTTTCTCAATTTGCACACTTCCTACGGAACCTGTTTTGTCCTCTTGGGACTCATCAGCACATGCAGTGTAGCTGATGATGAGGTTTTACATCCAAAAGGCATATATAAACATCATGATCAAGAGATGGATGTGGTATATTCAGTACCATATATATATATATATATATATATATATATATATATATATATATATATATATATATATATATATATATATATATACATATATTGTATATATATATACATATATATATATATATATATATATATATATATATATATATATATATATATATATATATATATATATATATATACCAAAGAGAGTGTGTAACAGGAGTGACACAGTATTGGCATTAGTTATGAGAGCGCTCAATACCATAATAGGTAGAGCGATGTATAAATAAATAAGTTTTAATGCGGTTGCTACTCCGAGTTTCACGCGTATTGCGATCTTCAGGCAACTGACAGATTAGGCTATATTATTCATTAGGTCGTGTTCGTGATGTCACTAGATTACTTAAGTTGGTGTTTGGTTACATGGCGGCATCTCGCGAATAATTCGTTGCGTTTGTTCAGCAGTTCTTTGTGGTCCCCTTTCATAATAATATAGCCTAATCTGTCAGTTGCCTGAAGATCGCAATACGCGTGAAACTCGGAGTAGCAACCACATTAAAACTTATTTATTTATATATATATATATAAAATCAGCAGAGAACTAAGTTTTTAAAACATCTTTATTATTGCATGATAATGTTTCGAGGCACAGCCTCTTCTGCAGATCTATAACCCTGAAATGGGTGCGGCCGAGTATTTATAAAGCAAAGAAATATTTTGTGTGGTGTTCCCACAAAACCTATTTATATTATTTATAAAAGTTTTACAACACGAAAAAATTAAAATTATGAATGAGAATAAATTAATAAATAAAGTTATGTTAATAGATCAAAAGAATTCACATGTATATAGTCCCATTGGAATAAGAGTGTTCAATTTATACGTCCAGAAACCTTCACGTTCAGTAGGATTATTTACATTGGTTTTATCAATAATAGTGGCAGACAAATCAGAGAGTCCCCTGTGACCATTTGAAAAAAAATGAGCATACAAATATTCACCTGGAATACCTCTCTGACCTCTGCCATACCTTTTTAAACTACTCTTATGGTTGTTAAAACACTTACAGAAAGAAGTAGTGGTACAGTATTGCCTACATGTACATACTGTTTATTGCATTTCTTACAAGATAAGAGATACACCACGCCCACTCAGTCACAATCAAAATGATAATTTATATGGAATTCTTGTTTCGAGAACTTTTATAAATACTAATACTTTTGTAAAACTTTTATAAATACTTGACTGCACCCATTTCAGGGTTATAGACCTGAAGAAGAGGCTGTGCCTCGAAACGTTGTACCGAATCGTTCCGGCACACACACTCACCAATACTCAAAAATAGTTTTATTGGACTCACAATGTCAAAACTCTCTAATACATCCAAAATCCCTTTGACTCTCTCCTGAACAACCTCGAGACGACGACCTTCAGTCTCTCACGTGACCGCATAGGTAACCCAAATATGGGCAACAATAAACACAACATTTGGAAGGTAACCCCTAATTCGGGTCACACTCCCCTAAAAGTTAATACATGTTCTTAACTTTTATCCCCGAGCCGGGCGTAGGGCCGAAGGCCCGGAGCCCGGTGAGGGTGCTTATCTCGACATGCGTGGAGTCCACTTTACACGCGTGTTCAAATGCGAATCAGTTTGAGCGATCTGAATATTTGTATATATATATATATATATGTGTGGACGGACCACGCGCGGTGAAGATTGTAGGGCACTGGAAACAATATAGTTCTTGACAAAAAAGATTTGAAGTAATATATTCTTGACAAAAAGACTTGAGAAAGGAGTTTTGGGGATACGTACATTCATTTCAGAAGAACAGAAACAAATCAACGTCTTGACTAAAGGAAACCCGTCAAACCGAACCTCGAAAGAGGGAAAAAGATATAGAAAACCAACGATGATAAAGGCCGAAAAGTTTAAGCTACGGTAAAAATATAGAGCAGTCGCTGTCAGTAATCACGAACACTTAGCAGCAAAACTGTTCGAGTTTCCCTGTTTACATCTATGACTGTTAATTTTGTTTTATATTATGACATTTTGTGTGTCCTTGAAGTCCGTTTTAAACATATCATATCCATAATTGCATGTTTTTTCTTGCCGATGCCCGTTGTATTTTATACCTGTGGCTGCCGTCTTATCTTCTTTTAAATAGTTTTCTTTTTGTAAAACTACTTAATATGACTTAGCGGTTGTTTATAATTTAGCATAAAAAATGGAAAGGAACATTTTTTTAAAACGTACAAATGCTGTTGAAATATTTATTAAGGCCCATTGGCATTAACATGTATGTGAAAACATTTTCAGCAATTCAGATTTCGAAATGAAAAACTGTTTTTGTTATATTTGTTTAAATAAATTTAAAATATCATAAATGAATACCAGCAAGGCAGTTTGAGTAGTTTTCAAAATGCAAATATTTTTAGATACCAAGCACTGGTCTTTGTAAACATGGAAAGAAATAACTGTACAATATAACCCTAATGTTTTGATAAAATTTTGACGCCTGATTCAGTAGTGTGGTGGTAACATCGTGGGCTTGCACGCGAACGAGATCGAGTTCGAAACCTGGGAGGCGACATGCAATTTTTTTCATCTCAATATATTTTACGAAATATCATCCTTAAATTTTTCTTTGTTTTTTGTTGCATTTTTCTTTAAAAAAATAGAGTTTTTGTTTTTTATTTCAAATATTCTACCAGAATTAAAACTATATTTTCATTCCGACAGGTGTAGCTATTTCCGGGCCTCCAATATTTCCGAGCGCAAGGGGGTTTGCTGTAAAAGCGGGCGAGGGGTTATTGCATTTATGTATTTCTAGTAATACTCTTTGTTCTACATTAGTCATCATCCTGTAAACATAGTGTGATTCTCTCTCTGGCTTGCTTGGCTGCTTGTCTCTTTGGCACAGTGCGTTGTACTACCTCTGGCGTAACAGGTGCTTCATCTTCTTCAGAATGCACGCTTCGGATCTCCAAGGGGCATACCAATTGGACTGGTCGTTCTATCTGATGTCCTTTGGGCAGTAGAGCTACTCCTCTGACTATCCCGTCTCTTCCTCTGATATGGCGCAGTACCTTTCCTTTCTTCCAAAGCGCTCTGTTTTTCTCATCTCCTAAAACCAATACGACCTCTCCTACTTTCGGTAACTGTCCCTTTCCTTTGACCATGCGATGGGATTCCACGAGGCTGTGGATGTACTGGTTCTTCCAACGAGACCAGGCATGTTCTCTCGCAGTGTTGAGTCGTCTGTGGAACTTATCCAACCCGTTTGCGTCCTCCGCCTCTAGATTTTCGAAGATGCAAGATTCGTGTCCCCACATGATGGTGTTTGGTGTCAGTACCTGTTCCTCCCCTCCGTCACTCTCGATGTAGGTTAATGGGCGTTTATTTAAATGTCTCTCGATATCCATGACGACGGTGACCAGCTGCTCGAATGTAAGATGTATTTTTCCCAGTGTTTTGTACAGCGTTTTCTTGATTTCCTTTATGATCCTCTCGTACATTCCTCCCCACCAGGGAGATTTTGACAGATTGAATTGCCAAGTGATCTCCTGTTTGGCTAGGAAATCCTGAAGTTTCTCACTCCTTCTAATCTTTCTAATCCACTGTGCTGTAGCTCTGAAGACCGCTGCATTATCTGACACGATGCGTTGAGGTCTCGTTCTCCGTGTTATGAAAGAATTCAGCTTCGTTTGAAATTCTGCTGCTGTTTGGTTCTTGGTAACCTCAAGGTGAACGGCTCGAATCGCGGAACAGGTAAAAATGATAATAGATGCTTTCCCATCTTCCTTCTTGTTAATCTTGTAAACCAATGGTCCTGCGAAATCAACACCGGTCGTCTGGAATGGTCTACCTGCTTGGGTACGAAACTGTGGAAGTGCAGCTGTGTCTGGCTTTCCATAAGGTTTTGTGGAGAATACTCTACAGATATGGCATTGACGGATTTCCTTCTTAACCAATGACCTGAGATGGGGAATCCACCAGTCTTCTCTTATGGCTGCCATGGTGCTGGCTGTTCCAAGATGTAATGACTGCTCGTGGATATATATCTGATCAGCTTTTGGGCGAATAATCCATCTTCCCCAGGTAGATTGGTGTGTATCCTCGAATTCTTCCAACGCACTTAAGTATGTTCGTTTCACTGTCCCTAGCTGTCGAGTCTCCAGCCAGGACTTTCTGTATCTTCAGGTATGGATCTCTGTATCTTCCTCACCCAGCTGTTTCTGGCGCTTAGGATTTCTTCCGTTGACAATGGACCTTGAGTCTTCTTCACCCCTCTCACTTTGGCTAAACTGTTGTGCACGAACCGCAAACACCAAGCTGTTGTCCTGAGGGTAGTCCAGTACCGCTTACACATTAACAACTGTTCCCATTCATCTGGTATCTTCTCTGGCGTATAGGCGAATATCTCTTTTATACACTTCTCCTCTTCAGTTGCTGATCGCGTGCTCTTCAACTTGGGCTGTGGCGGCCATTCTTCTTCATGCAACAACCACTCTGGACCAGTGTACCATTCTTTGTTTTCCATTTGGTCTAGAGTTGCCCCTCTGCTACCAAGATCTGCAACATTTTTCTCTGATGGGCAATGCTTCCACTGAATTCCAACTTCATCTGTTATCTCGGCAATCTTCCTCACTCGATTGGCTACAAACACCTTCCAAGGTCTATTTGGGCTTGATATCCAATAAAGAGCTACCATGCTGTCCATCCACACAGTAACCGAAGAGACGGGCCAACTTGTAAGAGCCTTGGTTAGATTCCTTGCCAAATTTGCGGCCATTTGCCCACTAACCAATTCTAGCCGGGGTATTGACGTGTTTCGCTTGGAAATACGGGATTTAGATGTCAAAAGTCCCTTCACGGTCCCTGATTCTTGTTCAACTACTGCAATTGTCGTGGTGCAGCAGGCTAGCTTACTTGCATCTGCAAACAGATGTAATTGTATTGCTTTGACTCTCTTGCACTCATTGATTAGGCTTCTGGGAATTCTTACAGTTCGCAGTTGTCTTGTCCACCTCAGCCAGTCCTTGGTCAGTACTGAAGACACCTCCGAATCCCAATTTCGGTTCTCATCGCAGGCCTCCCGATAAACACGCTTCCCCTCTACCATTGTAGGTGAGATGACACCAAGTGGGTCATAGACGCTCCCCAATAAGCTTAGAATAGATTTCTTTGTAACTCGCTCTCCTTCGCTCCTCTTCGGTGCTTGGATTTGTAAGGTGTCACCCTGTTTATCCCATCTTAGCCCGAGGATCTTCCCAGGATTTGGCATATTGGCACTCTCGACCGCTGGAATGTTCGATTCCCATTTGTGCACCGGGAACTTTCCACTCTCCAAAATGATGCTTGCTTCATTCTTGAATGTTTCTAATTCCTTTGTGGTGTAACCAGTCTTCATCAAGTTATCATCATAGTTATCATATAGGGTATGCTCTAGTTGATCTACCTGCTGGTTGTAATGATGTTGTAGTGTTGCTCCCAGGAGAAACGGGCTCGCCTCAGCTCCAAATGGCACTCGTGTCAGTCGGAAATGTTCCTCCTTTCCAGCTAGGTTGAATAGAAAGCGGAATGCATCCCTATCTTCTGATTTCAGCCCAATCTGCAGAAATGCTTTCTGGATATCACCGATTAACAAACAAGGAGTCATCCGTGCTCTCACCATAATGTCCCATAACAATGGTTGCAATGCAGGGCCAGTATGTATGCATTCGTTCACACTTGGTGCCATAGGGTTGGGCTTTGCACTGGCGTCGAACACCATTCTTACTTTGGTGGTGGTTGCTGACTCCTTGACCACTGGCTTATGCGGTAAATAAAACACTCGATCTCCGGTGGGTTGATCTGGAACTCCTTCAATGATTCCTTCCTGTATCTGGCCCAAGACAATTTTTTGATATTCTTGTTCCAATTGTGGATCTTTCTTAACCTTTCTCATCACATTTTGCAGTCGTCTTCGGCTTTGTGCCTCATTTGTGTTTGTAAGATGAGTGCCAGGGATCCAGGGAATATTTACTTCATATCTTCCCTCTTGATTTTTGCTGATCCCTTCCATAAACTCTGTGTAAACATCTGACTGGTCGTTCTCACCCCGGTCCTCCACTCCAAGGACATCAAGGCTATACAAGTTCTTGTAGTCATTTGTGTCTCTCGCATAAAAACACAACTTGCCTGGATGGTCTCCACCATGTATCACCAAGCCAAATGTTGTTCCCTCTACTATTGGCTCTTCTGGTTTACTCTTGTAGATTTCTTGGGTCTTGATACGACTGAACGTATTATCTCCAATGATGAGATGTATTGGGTACTCGTTGCTAGAGCTCTTGTAAAATACTTTATCTCTTGTGTGGTCAAACTTCGACTTTAGCACATCCATATCTGGTCTTCGGATTGTTGTGAAATTATGCATCTTGGTTCCAGTAACTTCAATTCTTTCTCTGGTTTTGCCATCTAGAGAATCCATATTCAGGTTGAACACTGGCATATATTGCTTCTTTGTACCCCTCACTGTAACAAGATTGCGAATTTCATGACAAACAGGAGATAATTTGAGCCTTCTGATGGCATCTTGAGATATAAAGTTCCTTCCACTTCCTGTGTCCAAATATGCCCACAGGGTAACACCTTGGATCTTCACTGGAATGATAGGTGGTAGCGTTGTTTCCACTGGGGCAAAAAATCCAGTATGAACAACCTCAGCATTTGCATCATACAAGCTAGTATGGTGTCTTCCCTTGCACTTGAAACAGCTTCGCCCATGACATCCAGCACATGCTGGATGGCCAGCTTGGCCACAATTGTAGCAGAGCTTGTTGTCAGTAAAGAACTTCCTACGATCTACAAGTTCCTTTACCACTTGACAACATTCAGACCAATGCTGCTCTCGACAGTAAATACATACTGGGGTCTTTGGCTTCGGCTTTGACCGTCGCTCCTCACCACCTTTCTGTGTGAACCAATTTCTTTCTCTCTTGGAAGTTTCTTCCTTTTGTTTTGAACTTGCAACAACTTTATTTCTGGTCAGCCACCTCTGGAGATTATCAAGCAACTCCTTCATACCCCACTCTTCCCAGCTCTCATCGGTTCTCACAAGGTCAGGTTTAATTTGTGGTAGTTTATTCAAAGTAGTCATTACAAATCCCTTTAACATGCTATCTTCCCCCAGGGTTTGTAAGGCATCGAAACTCTTGCTAAGCTTCTCATAAAATTCTTGGATTTTTTCACAGTTATTTCCCTTAATCACTGGCAATCCGATTATTTCCTCCATGTGTGCATTTATTACTTGTTTGGTTTGCCCAAATTCTGTTTTCAATCTGTTCCACGCAGTTTTGTAACCCTCATCACTCGGTTTAAGGTTAGAAAGTCTGTCTCTTACCTTGGAGTTAACCAGTTCCAACAAGTATCCAAACTTCTCTTCTGCAGAAATCGGTTTTCGATCGACCTGTGACAAAAATATATTCTCAAAGCGAATCCAATCCGACGCTGTTCCTTTGAAAGGGGTTATTTTCAGCTTGGGCAGCTTAGCGGTTGTAGATTTCGCTTCCATTTCCATTTTAATTTTCTTTTCCGTCACTTCTAACTCGGCCTTTAGCTTCTCCTCCCAAAATTGTCGTTCTCGTTGTTGTCTCTCTTGTATAATGGCGTCTTCGAGTTGTTGTTTTGTTTCCATTTCCGTCGCTCGGTTTCATCTTGTGTTCTCTGTTCCATCTCTGACAGCGCCTCAGACAGTTTGTCCTTGTCCTGTAGCAACTTCGAATATCTAGACTTAACGTCCTTCTTCCACTGGCGTACCGCTCTTGAAGAAATACCACTATCAATTTTAAATTCTTCTAACTGAGAAATGAGATCAGACAGTTTGCTCGTAATTTTCGACGCTTGTTTAACAGCCAACTGAATTTCTTCATAATCCTGCTGTTCGATAAGCTCGTCCGTTGTTTCCAAGTAATATTCTAACTTCGTTATTTCCTTGTTGATTGCATCCTCCCTACGATCTGTTTCTTCTTGTTTATCTGCGTTGTGTTCGTCCGCCATAGTTGTTCATTTGAATACACTTCGTTTTTGTACAGTAGCTCGCAAATTGTCGTAAATCCTGGTCACGGCACCACTATGTACCGAATCGTTCCGGCACACACACTCACCAATACTCAGAAATAGTTTTATTGGACTCACAATGTCAAAACTCTCTAATACATCCAAAATCCCTTCGACTCTCTCCTGAACAACCTCGAGACGACGACCTTCAGTCTCTCACGTCACCGCATAGGTAGCCCAAGTATGGGCAACAATAAACGCAACATTTGGAAGGTAACCCCTAATTCGGGTCAACGTTATCAATAATAAAGATGTTTTAAAAACTTAGTTCACTGCTGATTTTATGTTCTCGTCTGGAACTGTTTGACGAAAGCTAGCTGGCTCTTGTTTATACTATATATATATATATATATATATATATATATTATATTATATATAGTTCAATCTACAGACATATATATATATATATATATATATATATATATATATATATATATATATATATATATATATATATATATACAGAGTACTAAGTTTTTAAAACATCTTTATTATTGATAATGTTTCAAGGGACAGCCTCTTCTGATCTATAACCCTGAAATGGGTGCGGTCGAGTATTTATAAAAGTTTTACAACACGAAAAAATTAAAATTATGAATGAGAATAAATCAATTAATAAAGTTATATTAATATTCAAAAGAAGTCACACGTATTTAGTGCCATTGGAATAAGAGTGTTCAATTTATATGTCCAGAAACCTTCGCGTTCAGTAGGATTATTTACATTGGTTTTATCAATAATAGTGGCGGACAAATCAGAGACCCGTAAGAAAATGAAAGACCTTGGAAAGGTCTTGAAAAGGTCTTGAAAAGGTCTTGAAAAGGTCTAGAAATTTGTCTTGAAAAGGTCTTGTAAAGATCTACGAACAGCCTAAGGTAAAAGTCTTGCAATGGTCTGAAATGTGAGCTAAAATTGACTGCTCTAAAGACCTTTTCAAGACCTTTCGCAAATTGGTTTATTTCCGTTGAAAAGGTCTAAAATTGTCTTGAAAGGCCCAAAAATGTCTTGAAAGGTCTTGCAAGGTCTTGAAAAGTCTAAAAATGTCTTGAATTTATGTCTTGATATTTAAAAAAAGCCTTGAAATACTTTGAAACCATATTTAAACTGATAGATCTACTGTATATCCCTGAAACACGCAAAGTCGTGAAACATACGTACGACGCAATATTAATGATTTACACTAGAACCAGTGGTGATACCTGTGGATCTTTGGAAAGGATTAACAGTCATTCTGGGATGACTCAGGCAGTCAGCTACAAAATGTCAAAATTAATATTCCTTACTAATTACTATTCCTGACCACGCTGACATAAAGATTGCTTTTGCCAGTCATCTACTGGATTAGGTACCAATGCGTCATATTGTTCAACTAAGTAAGATGTCATGCAGTCGCTGGCACGAAATGTATGACTGTTAGCCATAGTGAATGCCCTATCCAGTTTATATATAGATCAGTGGCTTTATAATGCCCCCATCAAAGATATTGTCCATTTTATATTTTTATATTCCAATGCATATTTACTTTTTAGTGGATGGTTTCACTTCCATATACATTACTGATTCTCAGAAACAATCATGGAGTCGTGATAGCATTGTTGATAGTGAAGGTAGATTGAACGCTCTTCAGATGCGAGCGGTATTCTCAAGACTCGTTAATCAGGCCATCTCTAAGATCCAGGCAAGGCATAGCGGGTGAGTACTCACCATGTACACTTCTAGTTGTATTCTGCCTGAGTTCATGCAGGTTTCGTTTGATATAGCCAGTCATGTGAGGTACACCGCATGGTGGCCAAAATCAAGAGCAGATCAAGCATGAGCGGCTAGGGCCCCTAGCAATTATTCGTAGCTGAATCACATCTGCCCCCCAAGTCAGAAAGAGACTAACAAAATCGGAGAAAATTAACAAAAAATGCAAATAGCAACCAGCTGGCAGCTGGCATTATAACAATTTTGGCCCGACTCAAGCTCATTTTAGCCCAAGCCGAAGGTGATTATGTTAATGATTACAAATCAAATATCAAGTAAACATCACAAAATCAATTGATTTGATCGCATGAGAATTGTACTAACACGCGGGGCCCTCGCATGCAAGCTGCTACATATGTCTCCCCTCAAAAACATGCGGTGTGGTCCCAAAAAACATAGGCCTTAAAAAACCGAAAGTGCTGGGCCCCTGACACTTGTTCAAAGTGCCCTCCTCTTGATCCGGCACTGTCCAATGATGTTAATGAAAATTCTATATTATGAAAGAGTTTTGGGAGGAGAACAAGACAGAGATTCCAGGCACAAAACGTCATTTTGTTAAAAATATCAAAGCCCAGACAATTACTTTGAAAAAGCCCATAACACTGAAGAAATGGCAATATTTATTGAACTAACGTTTCATCGCCACATGCAACATCTTCAGAATGGTTAAGTTATTACAAATACAAAGACTTTATATACGTAAGGTTACTAAGACAACAAGTATAAAATTACAAAATAACGGTTCAGAATTTGAAAATTTGAAAATTAAATTTAAATTTACAAACGATGAACATAGGAATTTGATTAGGTGTACAAAAATAGAGTGTGTATGGATTAAGATAAGGAGATTAAAGTGGGAGGTAAATCATGGTGAAGGTGGTAAAAGAAATAAAACGTAAATTAAAATAAACTCGTATATTATAGAATTAAGGGAGGGATTGAGTTTACCAACAAGTAAACTCTCTCTAAGTAAGAGTTCAAAAGTAGAGAAGCAAGAAGTTAAGATGGAAAAGTCATCTAAAGTAACAGAATGACTAGACGATATATGATGAAATAGCGCATTAGAAAGATATGTGTTAGAGGTTGGTTTGCCAGTGTATGACGAAATTCCCATATGTTCAGAGACACGCGTGTGTAAATGCCGAGAGGTTTCGCCGATATGCAATAATTCACAACATTGGCACTTATATTTGTAGACCACACGAGATCTTAAACTTAAGGGGGTACGATCTTTAAATCGAAAAAAGGAAGATAAACGTCGGATAGGTCGTAATACGCAACGAATCACTGTTGCATTTGCGGGTATAGGCCGAAGAGAAAAGTATAGTGACTTGCTTACAAATTTGGACCGAGTGTAAACAGTAATGTATATAAAGTCTTTGTATTTGTAATAATTTAATCACTCTGAAGATGTTGCATGTGGCGACGAAACGTTAGTTCAAAAAATATTTTCATTTTCCATTTCTTTAATGTTATGGGCTTTTTCAAAGTAATTGTCTGGACTTTGCCAATATTTTTAACAGAGAACCAGACACTTAATTGAGTTTGCTTCAGCCACCTTTTTTTGCATTGGAAAATACTCACAAAGCAGTACTGACGTTATGCTAGAAATCAAAATCTTTGTTGTTTTCACACTTTGAGATCTAGGAATTCAAATCAAATACTAAACTTCTAACGGAGCTCTATTCGATTCTAAAAACATTACGATAATTCTAAAGTTGAAAAACTTCAGGAATATTTGTGGATCTTTAGTTTTGTTCACCAGTGTATGTTATTTAAAACATCTATATAATAAACTACTTATTAACCTCGACTGCTTGATCATTACGGGAGAATATCAGTCTCGGTCCGTACATGTACTGTCAAGGCCTCGATTGGCCTGATACTTTCCTACAATGACCGCACTTTCGCTTGATAATAGAGATCTAAAGATACCCCGGGTTCGGTTTACGGGTATGGGTAATTTACGCGTACCCGTAGTCGTTTGTACGGGTATAAATTTTACTTAAGGTTCCCGGCTACTTCCGCGGGTAGAAAACCGAGCAGAGAATGGTGACAAAAAAAAACAAAAATGGCGGCTGTTCAAGCAAGGTTACCGTTAGTAGCTCAGTGCTAACTCTTTGTTGTTGGTTTTTTTCGTTAATTCTTAGTCAAAAACATGTTTAAAATCAGTAGCTTGTACGAAAATGCTTTTAAATAGTGATATAAATACTTACACGTTTCTCCATTTCTTATCCGGTCTCCTCTGATTACCCGTTTGTCATCTTACGGGTAGACCATGATCTACCACGGGGAAACGGGTAGATATTACGAGTAAACATGCTGACATCAGCAAAAAATAATAAACTAAATGGCGGTACCGCTAGCGGTACCTGTAAATCGAGCCAGGGGTATCTTAAGGTCTCTAATAAGTTATTAGTACCGGATTCCAAACTTATATATATTTGGTTTTCTTTAGGAAAACGATAACAGTGGCTCCTCATGGTCCTGCTGTGACTCTTACTATCAAGATTGGTCAGACGCGATATGATGTTGACCTCACATTGGCCATAAAGTTGCCAACATGGCCACCTACGGCTAAAACTTGGAGACATCGTTCACGCAGAGGTATTGCATGTGAAGCCGGTTTTCCACTTGCGAATAAATTCGCGCGAATCGATTATTTGGCCTTTGAGCTTTTGGCTGGTAGTTAAAAATCTATTCAATTTTTACAATAGAAATATCGATTCACGTGAAAGAATATAATTTGCAAGTGGAAAACTGACTTAAGTCTGGGTATATATTAAGACTGCGTTCACACGCGTCCAGTATAGAAAACAAACGGTAAAATGTGGTTACGCTCACACGAATACGTTAATTTAACGACGATTTGAAGGCGTTCTCACACGACTCCGAAACCTTCTGGTGCACATCCAGTACTTCGCTGCTATGCACTGTGTAAATAGCCATATTTCGTCAAAAGTAAATGGAAACGAAGAGCAATTCAAACAACGTTATCCCACCAAAGTGTATAGTGTATTCTAGATTTACAATTTTAGTCTTTCTATCAGGAACTATCCTTATTGACTTCTTCAAGTTCTTAGCAGAAGCTTTCCGAAGTTGAGAAGACAAATAAAGTTTTCCGTCGCTGAAAAATACACCAGCCGTTTGGTTAGGAGCTGAAAATTTAGGGGTACTAAAGCGGAGCGAAAAAGTGCCGGATCTTGTGTTCACACGACACCGCCAAGGGTTCCGTTTTCATCTCTCTCCCGTTTAGGAATCGTTTACAAAACGCTCCGGTTAGAGAACCGTTTTCACACAATTTCGATCCGGTGCCATGTGAACGCAACGGCGTTTTGTGACTTTATAGCGCCGTTTTCAGCTCGCTCTGGACTCGTGCATGTGAACGGGGTCTAACACACAGCTTTCTAATGACGTTAAAATGTATATATTAATAGCCGTGTCTGCCCGTCCGTCCGCGGAAAAGCTAGAAAGCCACCGGGCCCATTCAAACTAAACCACTACCAAAACTAAGCCGACAGTGTGCAATGGGTGTATGGCTTTTGAAAACATTAGCGTTTTCACTTTCGACCAAAACGTTCACCCATCGCTAACTTGGCTGCCATTTTGGATTATGACCGCAGTAGCCCAATACTCACAACCATCGCCTTCGCTTTTTGCAGAGCGGGGGGAAAGTAATGTTACCATGAAACATGACAGAAGAAGTTGTAATAACGTTTCTTATGTTAATTTCAAAAGGAAGAAAATACAAAATAACCGAATCAAACCCGAAGCTGTGCCACACGGCCACATGAGTGCATGACTCTTGACTCTATTTGGCCACAGGGAGCCCGATCCAGTCACAAGTTTCAATCTTGCCGCTACCTGTGTCTCTAAGCAAAGAGATCTTCCTAAAAACATGGTCTTTTTCAAGACCGTGAATTTTTCACGGGTAACCACTTAAGTATACATGTAACTTCAAAACTAAGCTCGCGGTGATCCATCTTCTATATTTTATATATCAAATGAACTCGATGATTTCTAACTGCTGTCAATTTTTATTCAAAACCTGTGGTGTTACTTTTTTTTCAAATAGAAAATTTTGTCACACGTACCACACTTTTCATTAAAAATTGAAAAATACATAAAGATTTCCATGATTTTAAACTTAAATTTTGATTTTGATCTTAATTTTAATTTTAATTTTAAAAATTTCTCATAATGTAAAACTCAACGGACGAAGAAAAGAAGAAACTGATAGCGTTTAAACTTAAAGCGTGCGGCATTTCGCATCACGTCTGAATTCAACGGATGACGTCTTACAATACAAAACCTACATAACTGGACTGAGGTGGACCTTAAATACTTAGTAGACGAAAAATGAGTTCTCTCGTCAACTTGATGCGTTAACTTTAAATAAATCAGCTATTCGAACAAATCAAACAACCTTTTTTCAACATGTTTTGGGTTAACCCTTTCATGCATGCGCATTGTTGATTTGTTGTTGTCGAACAACTTTATCTTTTACTCTGTCTAACGGCAGACGATTTTACTCGTCAAGGGGAGATGTCTCGGAAAGCTATGCGTGGAATGGTTAAACAAAATTATTCCACAGCGAATTGTTCTTGCGCCTTTCATTTTGGCGACATAACTTTCACGAGCTGCAGCATAAAAGGATAAAGGACTGGGGCTAATCATCCTTATTTGCAGCCAGCGGCTGAATTGCGAAGGACGCAGATCAACGTGGCCGTGTCGAGGCATATCAAAGGCGCTCCAGGCAGCTGCCATACGACACAGTTCAGACCACGGATCACAGCTAATATGTTAGGTGTTGATTTTATGGAGGGAGGAAAACCGGAGAACCCGGCGAAAAACCCTCGAAGCACAGGAGAGATCAACTTCATCTCTACTCGCTCGAGTTCCAAGCTCGACAACGGGTTATTCCCAAGCGGTCACCCATCTAAGTACTAACCCCGTCAACCAGGCTTAACTTTTTTGTGAGAGGCAGCGGCGCCGCTAACAGCACACGCCACCCGTGCTCCCCCTAGCCGCCATTTTGAAATTTGCGGCTTGCTAATTTTGCTAGCGCCAGGCCTATTTTGCTAGCTAGCGGCGCGAATCGCACTTTATTTGTCTTTAGTTCCTCTTACAATTCGCCCGTCTTTACACTAGCTAGACGGATAAAGAAACAGACGAATTATGTAGTACAAAAAGGGGCAATAATGACTGAAACTCTTTACCTAAGTCATTAATGTCCACTACTAGTCTGGCCTCATTTAAACCTGTCCGGTTCAACTATTTAAGAAAATGGCTTTCCCCTCCTTTTTTGTCATAATTTGGTAATAGTTTGATTTGTTAGTATATTTTCAATATAGGTTTCTGTTTTGTTAAAACTATAGTATCTGTTGTTGTACAGTAGATTGTCTATTTGGGAGTGCAGCTTTTATTTATATCATTTAGTTTCCCAATCCCCCAGCTGCAATTCGGTCATCTACTTATTTTCGTTATTTTGTTATGTAAATGTTTCTGTTTTGATATTGTGACTTTATATATATATATATATATATATATATATATATATATATATATATATATATATATATATATATATATATATATAATGTGATTTGTATTCGTGGATTGGCAAAGTGGTATTAAACAGTAAACGTGAACATGATCTCTTTTTAGGCTGGCCTAGTGAGGAATTTCTGGACGAGATATGTCAAGCCGGATGTCACGTCGTCGCTAAGCAAGCGCCGAATTGCTCTGACGAAGACAGAAAATTCCTGTGGAGGTTTTCTTTTTCCGAAGCCGAAAAGACCATCATGAAAAAGATGGATTCGGGCAACCCAAACTCAGGTCGGCGAAGAGTCTTGCAAATCCTAAAGGCGATTATTTCCAATGATCCCCAGTTAGGCTCAGCGCCTTTGAGGTCGTACCACATGAAGACTCTGATTTTCTGGGAGAGTGAAAAGTATCCAAGCGCGGAGGACTGGGGAGCGACGAAACTGAATGAAAGATTTCTCAGCGCTGTTAATAGAATCTTGTCCTACATGAAAAAAAGGAGCTTTCCTCATTATTTCTTAAATAATGTCGATCTTGTGGCTGAGTTTAAAGATCCTCATTTTCTCAGCATCTCGAGAAAGTTTGAAGAGATTAAGACAGATCCACTGCGCTACTTTAAGTCTGCAACGTAGTAAGATAATTAATGGGGGTAATAGAACGACGAGGAGTGCTATTAATGCCAAAATCATACGAGTGATTACAAAATCGACCGACCGCGAAGCAGGAGGTTGATTTGTTAATCACGAGTATGATTTGGCATTAATAGCACGACTCAATTCGTTCTATTACCCATTAATTATATATCCTTCTGTAATCAGGTCACGTCCTCATCATCTTCTTTGTTTTCGACAGCAAATACTTCATAGTAGCCCAACTTTTGGGTTTTAGACCTAGGCCTCTCAACATGGCCCGCAAAAAATGCAAATTTCAGGCGGCCATTCTTTTAATATATGGAGACTCGGCGAGGAGTTTTTTTAATAATAAAGTGAATTTCTGAGGAGTTCATACAATTATATGTGAGGTAAAACCGGGAGTTATAAAGAATGACAAGAACCAAAAATGTGAGTAATTTAGTGCTGTTTGTCTTTACTTTATAGCGTGTTTATACGCATGTATTTATAAACACACTCATGCAGTTTAAGTTTACTGTATTTCACCGAGTGTTGCTACTTTACTGACTGAAATATTTAAGAAATACCCGAATGCCAATCTGGGTAATAATTTGTTTTTAATTTGTTGGGGACACGACACTGTTTTCAAAACGTATACAAAAAAATACAAATTTAAATTCTATATTTTAATATTTAAAATCCTCCATTTTTTAATTTTTTGAAAATCCCAGAAAATCCTACAGCTTAGGTGCCGAACTGTGATTGGACAATTCTGATAGCTAGCTTGATTTCCATTGGCTGAAGCAGGTGTGCGATTACAGCTAGCAAGAATGCGATTAATGCTCAAATCGCACTCTAAACCAATGAAATTGGAGCATTTGGGCCTGATTACAGAAGGATATATATATAATTAACACTGATAAAGAATCTAATCAGTGGCGCTACTAGGCATGTAGTGGTCCAGATTAGTTAGGTGGCTTTTACCAGGCAGAGCCGTAACTACCAATTTGGAAGTGTTCCGGCTATACCTGTTATCCAATCTACAGAATAAAAGTCAGTAAGTCAACTCGGTATTGGTATCTTGGATGTTTGATCTAATTTTAACCTTAAGATCACAGTTCGACGACTTTAACAGACGTTTGATAGACGTTTGTCAAGTTCAATTACTCAGAAACGATTTCTGAGCTCCAGACAGGGTTCGGACCTGCAACCTTCAGTAAAGACTTGCCTAATATGAGTGAGTTTTCTGATTGGCTATAAGTAACCAATCACATTGTCCCATTATCAATTCGTTCCCATGCTCCTTACTGATTAGGGTTAGGGGAAGGTGTTGGGTAAGGTTATCTAAACTAATCAGAAGCCTTCTTAGTATAGGTAGGTGATGACCCGCAACCTTCTAATGACCGGTTAGACGCTCTAACCATCCTCGTTACACTGGGAAATCGGAGTCCCTGGTCAGATGAAAACAGGATGTCCTAGATTCTAGGACATAGAGTCATTGAATACATCACATCGTCCTGTGGTGGCCATAATATAACGAAACAAACGAGATAACTCAGCTATTGAAGAAAAGTTACTTTATTATGACGTAGGAAAGGTTTGGTGTTTACTGTTCCCGCTGCGGCTGCGACAACGATGTCAAAGAACACTTCAGAGCAGACCTTCAGCCGCTAATGGAAAGAGCAAGCCTAAGAGAAGTATTCATTGTACTGGGAGACTTGAACGCGCATGTCGGATGCGATAGGACTGGCTACGAAGACTGTATTGGTAGATTTGCAAAGGACAGACGTAACAACGAAGGAGAAGATCTGCCTTTGAATTTTTTTTTGATCTGTCCTTGAAAGCCAAGAGAAAATTTACCGTAGTTCGTTCTAATCAAGGGAACACATGCAGTATGAGTTTTTAGTGGCTAATCTAGTATTATAATTATGTTTCTTATTCACAGGTAAGAAAAAATTATTAAAGGCAACTGGAAGATTGTTAGTATAAAAATCATGCATAAATAATGAATTGTATAAATTAAATCAGAAAGTTTTAACATACGAAGATTTCTAAATAATGGAAATATAGTAAGGTTAGATATACTGCCGAAACAGAGAACGTAGGACCCTTCGTCAGAGAGAAACGTGGGCTGGTATATGTTCATCAAATTTTGAAAAGGTTATTACTGTATACGCACAGCTCTTTTTTGAAGTAAAATCAATGGCTTTAAAGTGGAAACATATATGTATTACCCCATACTATCAAACCATAAGCAATGAAAGGATATACCAATGAGTAATATAGTTGAATAAGTACTTGGGGTGTAACATAATGACGCAGCTTTGATAAAATACCTATACTTCTCTTAATTTTCTTAGAAATATGAATTTTTTTTTCCAATTTAGATGTGAATCTGATATACGAACACCTAGATACTTTATATGCATCTCCTGCTTTAGAGCCATTTCATTATTATATAATTTAGGATTATAATTAACTTTTTTCTAGGAGTATGGAAAATCACGAAATTGGTCTTATCAATATTGAGAGACAATTTATTTGCAGATAACCATGTATATACTTTGGATAAATGAATATATTAATAAGTTCTTCCAAATCACAAAGATTATTATATGAAAAAAATAAATTCGAGTCATCTGCAAATATATGATAATCGAAGAAGTCGGAGCTATTTTTGAAGTCGTTAATATACAGAAGAAACAACAAAGGCCCGAATACGCTACCCTGAGGCACACCACAAGAAACAAATTGTTCGTTTTCTTTAATACTTCCAATTATACAAACTGCTTTCTATTTAGCAAATATGATTTAAACCTATCATTAACTATACCACGAATACCATAACATTCCAATTTTTGCACCAGGATGTCATGATTCACAGTATCAAAGGCTTTACTTCAATCTAAGAAAATTCCACAAAAATAAGATTTATTCTCAATTGCCTTCTGAATTTTATCTGTAATAAGAGTTACTGCTTGTATTGTAGAATGATTTGACTTATAAATCCAAATTGATTCTCAAATAAAATTTTCTTCTTTTCAATATACTTTATTAGTCTTCTGGCCAAATCCTATTAAATATGGACAGTAAAGAGATAGGTCGATAGTTGATCACACAAGTTTGAGATCCATTCTTAAATACACGATCCATTCTTAGATACACCTGGACCCGACGAGGTGAACTTGGAGATGATACTGGAGGTGAACTTGGAGATGATACTTGGAAATGAAGGTGTACTATGGGTATACGGAGTGATGCAAGCAATTTGGAAGGAAAACGAGTACCTGATGACTGACTAGGATCCATTTTAGTTCCGATCTTCAAGAAGAAAGGGAACATACACGAGTTTGGTAACTACCGAGGAATAAAGTTATTTTCTCAAATCATTAATAATTCATGACCGAAAACAAAGGAAATCAGTACTGAGACGGAAGTTTTAATAATATCGGAGGAAGATATTACATAAATTAAGCCAACTTTCACCTCGATTTTCTCTTAAAATACTGATTTGTTTGAGAAGCTATATCATACACTCGGAAGAGTGTTTCATCAGGATTCCAAACATCTCGAAATTTATTAAAAAACCTCGGCTCGGTTCTCAACAAAAGTCTCGGTGTTTGGAAATCCTGATGAAACACTCCTCCTCGTGTATAAGATATAAAATCACAGCTCAGGAAGTGTTTGGAGCGGATATTGGACGCCGGAATCAGACTGATCGTTCACCATCAATTAGGAGAAGAACAGTTTGGTTTCCGAAAAGGACGTGGCACCACCGGTACACTCTTTATCCTGAGACAGCTGATAGAAAGGAAGCTGGAATTCGACCAAAACAATTACTGGGAATTATTGGACCTGGAGTCCCAGAAGAGGTCATAACTATGGTTACAGCAATGTACCGCACACCAACAACTAGGGTCAGAAGGTGCTTCGGGAAGACAGATGCCTTTGGAGTGAACGTCGGGCTGCACCAGGGCTCCGCCGTAAGTCGACTGATTTTCATCATCATCCTAGACTATATCAGCAGAAGATGCCCATCGTGCAAGGTCGCGGAAGGAAGCTGTTATACGCTGATGACATTGCATTGAATGAGAACACCGAGGAAGCGCTACGAAGGGCTATTAACAAATGGAACGAATAACTGCACAGCCACGGTTTGAAGATGAGTCAGTCGAAGAAGGAAGTTACAGTAGTAACGCGTAAAGAACCAGCACCGAGGATATTTATCATTATAAACGGCCAGGCACTGAAACAAACTGCGGCCTTCAAATACCTTAGGAGCTGGGTCCAAGAGAAGGAGGTCTGGATCGGGGAATACGAGCTCGGGTGCAGGGAATAGGTGCAGCGTGAAACAACGTCAGCGGAGACAGAAGGATGCCTGTAAGACTGCAACCTCGTTCCCAGGGCCCTTATCTCCGCTCCCCGTTCGCTACGAAAAGTACCCTGGCATGGGCTGGTCACATGTCGCTGAACAAAAAATATCATTGTGCGAGGGGTCCTATTAATGTGCTTATTGTTACGCTCGACCAAACGCCATGTTGAAGTCTTCGAAGTGTTTAATATACCTTCGTTTCGTGTCTTAATTTTGCTATTATAAATATTCCATACTGGGACAAAGTTTTACGACTAAAACAGGTGATTTGCTTGGAAAGTTTGTTCTTGGCTAGAGACTTACTTGCTGTTCTAACGACGGGCTATGGAAAGTCCTTAATCTCCCATGTGCTGCCTGCTTTGTTGTTTTGTAGGAAGAAACTGAAAGAGACTATTGTAGACAATGCTCTTGACCGTATCTTGACCAAGTAGGTGATTCATATATTTTCTCAATTGTGATTGTCGTCTCTCCTCTAAATTCCGTAATCCCCTACCATTCCCCATCACCCACAATCTGGGTGACACGTGACCAACCCATGCCAGGGTACTTTTCGCAGCGAACGGGGGAGCGGAGATAAGGGCCCGGGAACGAGGTTGGTAAGACTGAAGAAACAGATCTACAAGACGATTGTTAGACCTGCAGCCCTCTGTGGATCTGAGACGTGGGCCGTGAAGAAACAACACCTACGCAAGCTAGAAGTGGCGGAGATGAAATACCTGAGGGCGATGACAGGGGTCAGCAGGAGGGACAGAATGAAGAAGGGAGATGTGCGAAGGGATGTTGGGTGCTGCAGATGAGAGATAAAGTAAAAGAAAGCAGAATGAGATGGTACGGTCATGTGCGGAGGTTTGAAGACGAGGTTTGAAGTGGGCAGCAGACAGAGGGAAAAAGGCCGCGAGGAAGACCGAGACAAGTAGCAGGACTACATCAAGAATGATGCGAAGTCGATGATTCGACAGAGCAAGATGGAAATCGGTAACGAGACGACCTGACCCCCCTTGAATGGAAAACACAGGTTATGATGATGATGATGATGTTCTTCCCGCCGGTCAAAATAGCACAATTTCGCTTACCGAAATACTATTCGAAGGCTTAATTTATTCAAAGCTAGGTTGTTTACGAACATTTGGCGTCGCCAACGAATGAGTCACCGAGTCACGCTATGTCTGTAGACCCCGTATCGGGGAAATTTGCCGAATTGTCGGGAATGATCTGGAAAAATCGTATTTTTATCAATCGGTAAAGAACTTTTTAACTGATTAAGCCAGACAAGTCAGTAATTGATGCTTTTATAGTGAAATAAGACCCATGTAAAAACATAACATAGGGCCATCTAAACGGGAGAAAATAAGTCGCGACTTAATTAAGACGCGTCCTATTTCAGTCGCAAACACACTCGTATAGGCCCGTATAAATGGCCCTAATAAGGTTTTTGTTGTGTAGAAACCAACAGTGATAATTACAGCACACAAAATTCCATTTTCTTTCTTCAAAATTGTACAAAAATGGCAATAGTTAATCAACAATACTAGGTATTCAATAGATTTCCCTTTATTGATACCTGGAAAATAAATGCTGTATTATTGCGATAATTTCACGCCGAGAATACGGGAAAAGCCATAGTATGACGCGTTAGTGGTGTCAAAAATACATGAAGCATTATGATGAGGTCATTATCGTTTTAGTCGTGTCAGCTTACAATTCGTGATGATGTGTAAATCATGGCCAGGTCATTTCATCATTATGATGGGCTAATCAACATATTATGTTAGGGTCTTGTCATTATGAACAAACACTATCATTATGGCGAAGTCATGTCATTATGAAAATGTCCTCATCATTATGGTCAGGAATGATGCTTTGCGAACCTGGTCAGGATATAAGCAGCCCAAAATATATAGGTTGTTAATTACTTGTTTGATTCAGACTTGAAAAAACTGTGTTTATCTTGTTATTGCTGGCGACGAAAAGCGACAAGCTACCAAATTCGAGCTGAGATGAAAACTCCGCTGCCCTCGTTGCCAGCCTTGCTCGGCATTATACAAGCTAACGACAACTTTGTAATATTCGAGTAAATACACCTTTAATAAGAATCCAAGAAATCCGCAAAAATCTTAAAAAATCTAAAAATAAAAGTCCAAAAAATCCAAAAAATCCTACGAGATTTTGAAAATCCAATTGCCAGCCTCGCACGGCACTACAAGCTGACGACAAATGTAATAATAAATAACAAGGTTGGCAAGTAAATTCACTGTTTGAAACAAAAGCTTGAAGAAATATACGTACTATTCAAAAATCATAACAAAGAAAACCACCGAGAAAACTCCGGAAAAATGGAAACGTAAACATGGATAAATTTACTAACCTGTCCTAGCAACTTGTTGTCAAAAACCGTTCGGAAAGGCCATAAATTATTGAATTTTTACGTTACTTCCCCAAAACTTTTCGCCGTGACTATATGTGTGATGCTTTCATTGAATGATTGCATTGTCACTTTATTAATATTATATGCCGGGGCGCGAATCACACCCAAAAAAACGTACGAGATTTTTTTTATTTTCAAGATCCCGTAGGATTTTTTGGATTTTTTTGACTTTTTTTTTAGATTTTTTAAGATTTTTGCGGATTTCTTGGATTCTTATTAAAGGTGTATTTACTTGGAGTGATTTGCCTCTCGAATTTGTGGTCAGCTAGCTTGTATAGTGTGTCGCGCGAGGCTGGCAACGAGGGGAGTGGAGTACCTTTTCACCTCAGCTCGAATTCGGCAGCTTGTCACTTTTCGCCGCCAGCAATAACAAGATAAACACAGTTTTTTCAAGTCTGAATCAAACAAACAAGACCCTAACGTAATATGTTGATTAGCCCATCATAATGATGAAATGACCTGGCCATAATGATTTACACATCATCCGAATGGTAAGCTGACACGACTAAAATGATTATGACCTCATCATAATGCTTCATGTATTTTTGACACCATTAACGCCTCACCATTGTTGGCCTTCAAATTTTGAAACTTTTTCGGGGAGAGAACGCCCCTAGCCCCTCTGTCGGGGAATTCGTGGCGCCACCCCTGCTTCAGTCAAAGAATGAGAAAGTCAATTGAAGTTTAGAAAAATCACAGGAGAGTCGGTCATTTAGGTTAGCTTCTTTCGGTCAACAATATGCAATTTAATTAATTTTAGAATAAACGTAAGTTCGTAACTACGCCAGTGTGTTCTTACGTGATTGTTTAGTTTTTTTATATGACGTGAGCCAACACGATGTTGGCATTTGCTCTGATGATGGTCTGAGTCAACAGTTCGAAAGCTCAGCAATACATAAACGTGCCTTGCCTTGCACAAATTAATTAACAATTATTGGACGAGGTTTAGCAAAATGTCGTGATTAGTCAGTGGCGAGCAGGGGCGTGGGAGGGGAGGGGAGGGGAGGGGAGGGGAGGGGAGGGGAGGGGAGGGGAGGGGAGGGGAGGGGAGGGGAGGGGAGGGGAGGGGAGCGGAGCGAAGGGAAGGGAAGGGAAGGGAAGGGAAGGGAAGGGAAGGGAAGGGAAGGGAAGGGAAGCGCAGCGAAGGGAAGCGCAGCGAAGGGAAGGGAAGCGAAGGGAAGCGAAGGGAAGGGAAGCGAAGGGAAGATTGTTTTTGTTATTTTCAAATATTATAATGATAACTTACTTAAACACTATTGTGGGAAACTGAAGGTTGAAAGAGTTTTCTTAAACAATTCTAAGCTTGTTGCTAATCTTGCTTCTGTGGGTAAACCATTCCACAATTTTCCTCCGCTTAGTGCAAAACTGTTTTTAAGATAGTTTGTTTTTGGCCTTGGTAAGGCAATTTTCATCTCACGATCTCTGAGATTATAATTTTCTGAATAGTTCTGATTAGAATTTTTTTTTGACATGATCCATGTGTTCATCCCAAGAGAGTCTTTCATCGATATGCACACCTTGGCATTTATTGCTTTTAACACTGTTTAGTGCATGACCGTCGATGTTAATTTGCGAAGTGTTTCGGGTTTTATTTAGGTTATCGTCCGATCCTATGAACATATATATGTTCAGTTTTTGTGGCGTTAAGACTTAATTTGTTTGCTAGTAACCACTGTTTAATATTGCTCAGGTCTTTGTTAGTTGACTGAATTACCTTTTTTAGCGATCTGCCACTTGTGGTAAGATTAGTATCATCTGCATACATTCTTGGCTTTGAATGATGCACACAGTTTGGCAGGTCATTTATGTAAATTAAAAAGAGCAGTGGCCCGAGAATCGAGCCTTGAGGTACTCCGCACTTTATTTTCTTAAAAGAAGAGAAATGCCCATTTATAAAACATTGTGTACGATCCGTAAGGTAAGATTCAAACCATTTTAGCGTTTGGGCCGATAGACCGTATAGACGGAGCTTTTGTATAAGAATAGAGTGATCAACTGTATCAAATGCCTTCGATAGATCAAGAAACACCACAGAGTTAAATTTACCATTGTCCATGTTTGATAGCCATTCCATTGTGGCATCGATTAAAGATGTCGCAGTGGAATGAGGGCTTAGAGAGAGAATTATTTACAAATGGATTTTCGTGAAAACTGAAAATTTTTAGATAAAAAGAAGTATATATTATACACTTAATGTCTGCTACCGAGGGAAACAGTTTTGTTTTCCCGAGAGTCTTGATATTTCCCGAGACGAAGTCGAGGGAAACATCGAGACTCGAGGGAAAATAAAACTAACTATTTCCCGAGTCTCTCCCTCTCCCCCTTCCCCTCCCTCCCTCTCTCCCTCTCCCCCTCTCTCCCTCTCTCCCTCTCCCTCTCCCTCCCTCTCTCTCTCTCTCTCTCTCTCTCTCTCTCTCTCTCTCTCTCTCTCTCTCTCTCTCTCTCTCTCTCTCTCTCTCCCCTCTATGATGACTATGATGGCGGAAAGTCAAGCAAAAAAGTGCTCCGTCAATTCAACAAAATCTAAGTCATGTGAAGATCTACAGGACCTGTTAGATGATTTAAAGTATGTTGAAGATAAAGAATATTTTGAATGGAAAGGAAATATAACCAATCTTATAGAACTGACGAAAACAATTCTGTGTCACTCTTGTGATCATGACGAAGGTAACTGCGAGACGTTGAATCACGACAAATCGCATAACCTTTATTCATTCAAGATTGATGAAACGATAATTAAATGGTACTCGACAACTAGTAGAATTGTTTTCCAAGGATCTAATGGTCGAAATTCTCGAGAGAGACTATGTAAGGCAAAATTCAATCAGTTAAATCAATCTAATATTGATGACGCCGCCGCCATGTTGCTTCAACTTGATGAGGTAAATGGTTTGAATTCAATGCAAGATCCTAGAGCCAGTAATGAAGTAACTTCTAGTTTTACTCGATCTGCCGACTCTTACCAACCACATAAATCAATGTGCTGTTGCAACAATTTTATGTGGAAACTAGAAGCCCTACAGGAAAAAGTCAAAACCTTGAACGATATTCTTGTCTCGAAGGATATTATGCAAATGAATTCTCCTCCATTGGATACGCCTTGTCTTACAACAACTGTGGACAACCAGAAAGTAAAGGAACTGGAAGAAGAGTTATTACTTATCGAGCAAAGTAATGTGGGATTATCGAGGAAAGTATCTGAAGTCGAAACAGAGAAAGCCAGCTTAATCACCACAATAAGACTGCTTCACGAAGACAACCAAAATTTGTTGGATTCACGAAATTCCCTCGAGGAAAGTACATCAAGTCAAGATGAACCTGTTAGTTGGGTGAAAGTTGTTAAGGGTTAAGCATGATTGGTTTAAAGATGAATTGTCTATGTAAACCCACTGCTTATCCTTACAAAGTTGTTTTAGAAAACCATTTGTTTTGTCGATACGAGATGCTGCATTTTGATCATCTGATCTGGTGATTATGCCCGAGATACCTACTTTGCAGTCCGGCAACTTACGTTTAACGGTTTTGCCAATCTCGATTATATCACCGGCTAGCTGTCGTGGAGAAGTTGATTGAAGATTATTTGTCCCAACACGCAAAAAAATGGCATCTGTGTTTTCTTTAATAGCTGGATTGACATAGTGGGACATGTCATCAACTGTACATCCGTTAAAATTTCTAACTTTAACGACAGAAGATTTAGACATCTTTCTTCCCTCAAGATGTTTATCATGGAGTCTCCTAGAATCATCACAGTTTTCTTCTTTACATTACGGGACTGTGTACTGCCTGATGCTGACATTTGACTTTGAGACGGGGGTTGTGATGTAGAACTAGGCTTTTTATCTTTGAACTCTTTCTTATCCTTTAGCTTTGATCCAGATTTCTTCTTAAATGAGGGCGGACTACATCTGAATCGATCAGGTACGACCAAGTTGGCAGTAAATTTAATTGAACATATTAAGAAACTAAATTGACTTAATCTGGGAGTAATATGGCAACTAATAGTAATTCAGTGAAGTCCTCGTTTATATCAACCGCAGGTAATAAATCAAGTAATCTAGTTGATACAATTATTATGCCTAAAATAAGAGGGTTTTTTCATTAGCTTGCCTCAATATTACAAGTCTTGTTAAACATATTGATGAATTACGTATTTTGATGTCTGATAAAATTCCAGATGTCCTAGCTATAAATGAGACAAGACTTGATGAATCTATAAATGATAATATTGTAAAACTAGATGGTTACGATATTATCAGACTGGACAGATCTAGATTTGGAGGGGGTGTCTGTTTATATGTCAGAAATTGTATTGAGATTAAGTATCGACAAAATCTTATTCCGGACGATTTGGAGGCTGTCTGTATCGATATTTATAAGCCTAATAGTAGGCTACTTTCTATATTGACATGTTACAGACCCCCAAGCTCTGATGCTACATTTTTAAAAAAATTCGAATCAGTGATTACTCGTTTGGATGCTGAGAATAGGGAAATTTTAGTAGTGGGTGATCTTAATTGTAATTTTTTCAAACCGGAAGCCAACGATACCAAATTACTTATGGCAATGTGTGAGACCTACCAGCTCAAACAGTTAATCACTGATTCAACACGAATTACTGAAACATCTAAAACTTTAATTGACGTTTTCCTTACAAACTGTCCCCAGAGGATTGTATCGTCTGGCGTTCAGCATGTTGCTATTAGTGATCACTCACTTATATATGCTGTGAGGAAAATTTCTATCCCAAGAGGCAAAGGTAATCAACACAAGTATGTAAAAAACAGATCTTTAAAGCATTATAATGCCCAGAAATTTAGAGAAGATCTCAGCAAATTGTCATGGGAATCCTCCTTGAATAATTATGAGGACCCGAACAAAATGTGACAATTGGAAGACAAATTTCAATATGATTGCAGAGTTACATGCCCCGCTTAGATATAAAAGAGTAAGAAATTGTTCTTCACCCTGGATGAATAATAATTTAAAGCGGTTAATTTATCGTAAGAATTTTCTAAAATCTCGAGCAGTTAAATATGACACTGGGGAATCGTGGGCTGAATATAGAAAAGCAAAAAATCAGACAAACAATGCTATAAAGAAAGCGAAAGAAGATTACTATCAAAAGCATTTTGAGTCTAATGCTGGTAACACTAAAGTAATGTGGAGCACAATTAATAATGTAATGGGAAAAGAAACACAAAAACCTACCATATCTAGTCTAAAGACTGATTCAGGAAAAAGTTCTAATCCTGAGGAAATATGTGATTTGTTTAATAAGCATTTTACGGAAATTGGCCCTAAACTTGCCTCCGAGCTCCCGCAATCTTCATCTGATTTTCTTAGCTATATCCAGCCTACGAATTCTACCTTTCAATTGCCACAAATAACTGTGGATGATCTGAGATCAATTATCCAAAGTTTTAATGGCAATAAGGCAGCATGTTTAGATGACATTCCGATTAAACTCATTAGGGATGCTTTTCCAGTGGTTGCTAAATCATTGTGCAATATCTTTAATAAATCTATTGCCACTGGTATCTTTCCTAGTGAGTGGAAATTGGCTAAAGTCGTGCCTATTTACAAGAAAGAGGCGAAAGACGACGCTTACAACTATCGCCCTATTTCTATTATCAATGTTATTGCAAAAATCTTTGAAAAAATCTCTGGTCACCTACATGACTATTTACTTAAGAACAACATTATAACTCGTTATCAGTCTGGTTTCAACCACTGCACTCAACAGTTACTGCTTTGATTGACACAACAAATGAATGGTATACTAACGTTGATAAAGGTCTATTAAATGTTGTTGTGTTTTTAGATCTAGCAAAAGCATTTGATACCGTAAATCACAAAATTTTGTTAAGGAAACTTCAGGCCTATGGTGTAAGTGGCGCTTCGCTTAAACTGTTTACGTCTTATTTAGACTCTAGGCAACAAAAATGTTGTGTAAATGGTTATCTTTCCAATTCATCAAAATTGTCATGTGGTGTACCCCAAGGATCAATCCTAGGCCCACTGTTATTTTTGTTATACATAAACGATCTGCCTGCTTCGCTCCATCATAGCATACCTAGAATGTATGCAGATGATACAAACATTACGGTTTCTGGTGAATGTATTAGTGACATTGAGGCTCGTTTGACTCATGATTTGAATGACGTTTACCAGTGGCTGATCGCCAATAAATTAAGCCCAAGTGTCACTAAGACAGAGTACCTTGTGATTGGAACGAAGTATAAACTTGATAATATTCTTTCGCCAGTTTTTACATATTGGTGGTATACGCATTAGAAGGGTTAAAGAATGTAAATCTTTGGGAGTTCATTTTGATGAAACACTAAATTGGTCCACTCACATTGATAAATTATCGAAAAAAGTTTCTTCAGCAATTGCTGGACTTAGACAAATTAGACCATTTGTGCCACGACAAACATTAATTATAATTTACAAGTCATTCATATTACCTTTATTTGACTATTGTGACCAAATTTGGGGAAATGCAAATTTTGAGTTTCTAAATCGTCGACAGAGACTTCAAAACAGAGTTGCAAGGATCATCACTCAATCAAATTTTGAAATTCGGTCGCATGATATCCTAAACACCTTAAAATGGGACAATCTTACCACCCGTAGATACAAACATCTGATGACAACAATGTTTAAAGTACTGAATAACGAGTCTCCACAATCTTTAACAGATCAATTTACAAGATTATACGAAACTAACCATTATAATCTACGAGGTTGTGAAAGTAAGGTTGTCCTACCATTACCAAGATTAGAATACTTAAAGAAATCATTTAGATA
>OZ036001.1:3039209-3231709 GCA_964035015.1 Corallium rubrum
TTGGACGAGGTTGAGCAAAATATCGTGATTTGTTAGTGACGAGCAGATCAATTATTTGCCGATGCCGAAGGCAGAGGTAAACAACTGAACTGCGAGACACTGACAAATTACGATATTTTGAAAACCGAGTTGAATAATTGTTTTATTATTCGATTTATGTTTTATTTGACATTGTTTACCTGTAATTATGTCCATTCATTTCTTTCCAGCTTGGCTCAACGAGCGATTTACGTTTGCCGAAATTGAGTGTAACGCGCATGAGCTTTTGCTCATAGGCAGTTATTTGCAGGTGACGTGGCGCTCCCTCAACAAATTAAACGGAAGATAAAAATAAATCGAATAATAATCTCGCTTATTACTGTCGTGGCAATATATAGAAGCGTTCCTAAAATAATTGTGCAGTTGTATTCCTCACGTTGAACAATTCATTTGATGAAAATATTGCTAAACTTCCTGTTTTGAATTCTGTTTTGAATTTGATTGGTGTTTGGCAAATAATCCTTTTTCTTATTGGTTATTCAAAAACCAGGAACCAATCAAATTCAAAACAGGAAGTTTAGCAATAATAAACAGGAAGTTCATCAAATGAATTGATCAATTTGAACAAACGAATTGCACAATTATTTTAGGAACGCTTCTATTGCCACGACAGTAAACAATTTGTCACTAGAATAAATCAGGCCATATTTACAAAATCGTTCATTTTTAAAGTGTCTATGAAGTGAAAAATACGTTGGCATTTTTGTTGTTTTATTGTACAGAGGAGCATGACAGGAGCACTCACTGAAAATTTCAAGAGAATCTGATGCGTAGTTTTCGCGCTATCAACCAACTCTCAAAATTTGCCATGGATAGTTTGTTTTGGCGAAATTTGGGCTTCTTGGTAACAATGCCTTATGACGTACGCAGATGGATCATTAATAGTGAAATCTATTGTTCTTATGCATAGCTATGCATATGACAGACAGACAGACCGACGACAGACGGACCGACGGACAGACGGACAGGCGGACAGGCGGACAGGCGGACAGGCGGACAGGCGGACAGGCGGACAGGCGGACAGGCGGACAGGCGGACAGGCGGACAGGCGGACAGGCGGACAGGCGGACAGGCGGACAGGCGGACAGACAGACAGACAGACAGACAGACAGACAGACAGACAGACAGACAGACAGACAGACAGACAGACAGACAGACAGACAGACAGACAGACAGACAGACAGACAGACAGACAGACAGACAGACAGACAGACAGACAGACAGACAGACAGACAGACAGACAGACAGACAGACATGCCTTACAAGCATGCAGATTAAAGTTAAAAATTAATTAGAAGCATGATGTGAAGTCTCTTGAAATCGTTGATGTTTTCACTACATTTTCCATTTTCCGGCAAGTTGTTCGAAATTCTACATTCAGAATTTGCAAAACTTTCTTTAAGTACCCAGTGCGCGCTTGAGTAGTTTTTACTCGAGGCATAATTTTCGAATTCGTAGGGAATTCGTTTACACAGGCGATTTTTGTTGCGTTTTCTCCTCCTGACACATGCGATTGAATGGATTGGCTTACGAAGCCTGTTGAACATTTGTTCATAGCTTCATTTGAGGTTCAATACTTTGGCGAGTCATTTAGTCAATTAATTGCATGAGTCAGGATAAGAAAAAGCGCAACAAAAATCGCTGTTGTAAACGGGCCTTTAATATGGTTTCTTAAGGGTGTTTTCCACTAGGCGAATTTTCTTTTGTCTCGCAAGCTCTCGAGTGGAACTAATTAGCCAAGACAAAAGAGAAATGTCGAATCGGTCGATAAATGTCGCCCAGTGGAAAACCATCTCTAGAAAGGTGTGTGTGTGTGTGCGGGGGGTGGGGGGTGGGGTGGTGTTGTTTAACACTTTGACATTATTATTATATTTGTGCATATCTCGTGTTCCCGTAAGTCTTTTCCATTTTAATTGTTTTATTTCATTAGATCTGACCTCAGAGAGAGAGAGAGAGAGAGAGAGAGAGAGAGAGAGAGAGAGAGAGAGAGAGAGAGAGAGAGAGAGAGAGAGAGAGAGAGAGAAGAGGGGGGAGGGAGAGGGGGGAGGGAGGGAGAGAGGGGGAGGGAGAGAGAGGGAGAGAGAGAGAAGTATTTATTTAATCTCGGAATTTCATCAATGGATTAAAAATGGATTTTCGTGAAAACTGAAAATGTTTAGATGAAAAGAAGTATATATTATACAGTTAATGTCTGCTCCCGAGGGAAACTTGTTCTGTTTTCAAGAGAGTCTCGAGATTCGAGGGAAAACAAAACTAACTGTTTCCCAACCAAACAAATATGAGTGTCAGAATAAAAGAACAGCAATACATTTCTCCAGTTAACTTCACACATGCTTTGAAGGCCTATAAATATTCTTTTTTTCCTACCAAACAAGCTTTTGTTTATAGGATGCCGTGAAGAGTTCAAAGTTCTAGCGGGCAACAATTGAAAACTTATTGACCGAGCAGGCAATAAGTTTTCAATTATTGCCCGCTCGGTATACATTGAAATTTAGCTAAGGTCCTGTGACCACAAACCAACCAATGACAGTCATCGTTGCATCCAGTGAAACTCTAGCTGTATAACAAGTATGCATATTATAATACTAAAGAATATAGAATATATAGTCATGGAATAGTTTAATAATGCTTTATCACTGTGGGAGACTAAAAGATGATATTAATGTTTTGAAAGATCTCAGACGATTAGATAACCTCGCATCACAGACAGGCTCACAAACAGACAGACATACAGACATACAAACATACAAACAGAGGTGAAATCTTAACCTCCTTGGTAGAAAGGGCTTCCGGGCCATACAGTAGGGCATGGAATTCCTTTTTATTAAGGAGGTCTTTCTGTCACTTCTTCGCCACTTCATGCCTACGCAGCTTTTTCTGGACAGAATAATATTTCGACCACTTACGTTGGCGTTGCAGAACAGTCTGGATGTCTGCCAGGTCTTGCTCGGAAACAAGTGGCTCAAGATATTTCCGGCGCAACCTGACAAACTCCAGAAAGCTCCGAAACGCCAACAACAAGCGGTCGAGGGACCCGGTCTGAGGATGAGTAGGCAACTAAACAAATCTTGCCAGCGACGTTATGTTGTTTTGGTACCTTGCAGGCAAATGGCTTGGGGATCTTGATCTTCCTGGAGGTATTAACTTACGAAAAGTTGGAACCCGATTCTTGTTAGTACTCTCTTCCGTATATAATTACTTCCTGTGCTTACTTAACGCACAGCTATACTGAATACTGAAAGACCTTGGTTGTGTTTTGCCGTCAAGTTGTCTAGCGGTGACGAAGCATGGTTTAGTCACGTCTCTGGTTGTGATAGGCAATTCTGTATGGTAGCTACTGCCTACTGGCCACCATTCAACATTGAATCAGTTGAACCAACACCGATAATTTAATATTTCCAATCCTGTAGATCAACACAGCATTCCGGCGTTCTTGGATTAAGGTATGTCTAGTCTACGAATTATTTCGTTATAATTATAAGTGCGTATCTAATGAACCTATTGCAGTTTATATGTAACACTAACACTATATCAGTCGTGAAAATGGAATAGTCGATTCATCTGTAGTTCATCGTACTTCATATACTTCTCATTGAGACAAACACTTGTACCCGTCACGCTTCGATAACAATACTACTCGACTCAAATGGTTAATACTGTATGTTATTCGAACCAGTTGCTTGACTATAAATGCACTAATCAAAAGAAGTTAAGTATGTCGCAAACTATAACTTTTATACTACCGATTGACTACTATATGATCGTTAATTGGTTAATTTAAATAACCAACAACATTCGAGAAACACGCGCAGTGCTCATTTAAGTTTAACAACACCGAAATACGATAGGGTTACAGAAGCAGGAAGAACTTTCTCAATCACCGCTATTAGCCTTTGGAACATGCAAACTGCCATTACGTCTGCGTTCATCTAGCTCCATTGATATCTTTAAGCATTCATTGTACAGTTGTTTTCGTAAGCACTAGAAATAATTTAAGCAATTCACGTCTTTTATTGATTTTAAATTTACGTAGTGTATATACTTAATGTATGTAATACTTTATACCTTTAATTGTCCATATTCAGATATATAGATACTGTATATAGTTGTAGATACATTCTGGTACTTTTTGTTATTTTCTTTTGAGGGCCACAAGTTTGTTAGTACTTTGTACTATTAAGTGTCACCCTGAATAAAGTTTCTATCTATCTATCTATCCCTGCCTGTGGTTGATCATCAAACTTCTTTTATGAATGCGTAATTACCTCATGTGATCATCACCTGAGAAAGGTCGCTGACAGTTTATGTTTTGTGGCTAGTCTCGGTAGTCTCAACCGATTTCTGCATAGCCAGTCAAAAACGGCCCTTCGTTATTACACTCTGTCTAACCATATGTCTAACTAAACGCCAGACTGCTTTACTGACTTTACTCTGTCTTAACGCCCACGATTTTACTCGTCAAAGCCAAAGGGAGAACCTTCAAACATCCTAACTAGGCAGCAATGGGTTAACCATGCATTCCTGTCTGAACTTGATTGTTATAGCAATCGAAATATAGTAAGGTAATTAGATATACTGCCGAACAGAGAACGTAAGGAGTATAACGTTTCGAGCGAACGCCCTCTCTGAAGGCGGTTTTCCACTAGGCGAAAAATGTCGAAGTGACGAAGCGACATTTTCTTTTGTCTCGCAAGCTCTCGAGTGGAACTAATTAGCCAAGACAAAAGAGAAATGTCGAGTTGGTCGACAAATGTCGCCTTGTGGAAAACCGCCTTTACGAAGGGCCCTAATTCTCCCGAAACGTTAGACTCCTACGTTCTCTGTTTTGGCAGTATATTCTAACCTTACTATATTTCGATTGCTGTTTCAACACCGCCTACGAAGCACGCTACTTTTATTCCTTTATTGTTATACCCCATGTCTAACGCCAAACTGTGTTTCAGAGGCCGCGGAACGGGGGGGGGGGCACTGGGGGCAGATGATCCCCCCTTTTTCTGAAATAAAAATGCCTTTTTATAAATGTAGCATGTGGCTGTTAAGGTTTACTGCGGCATATTGCCTATACTGGGAAGAATTAATGTACACTTTTCGTAGTATGACATTGTTATTTGTATAGGTAATAGCATGGTTTCGAGTGCAATTTGGAAAAAACATGCACGAGTGAATTTTTCAAAGACTATCAAAATTGCACGAGTCCGAAGGACGAGTGCTATTTGAAGTCTTTGAAAAACTCACGAGTGCGTGTTTTTTCAAAATTGCACTCGAAACCATGCTATTACTTATTAATAATATACATGAAAATGTTAGACAAAATGTTCTTCCAGCTACGAAGTTACATACCACTCATTGCTCCACTTCTCGAAGCTTTAATGGTTGAAAACTGCTTCATTTTGTTCACTAAATACGTCAAACGTTTTACTCATAGCATCTAACCTCTTCTAGTCTTCTTGCAGGGACTTTTATGACAATATTAAAGCAAAATCCACTCTGTATTTCATCGAAATGTTCTTCGACAACTTTATGTTTTGGTCGCCATATTGGATTTTCTCGTAAAGGAAAAACCATCCTTCAAAATCCACATAGCATTTCATTGGCTTTCCGGTTGTTTATTATCCAATGAGAATGCTTAATACTCATTGCAATTTGCACTATATTTCATTTTTCTGCACTGTATTACACCTTTTCTGCACTGCATTACATTGAAATTGCACTCCTCTCGACCAATCAGGATGCAGTAATTTTGTCATGTATATTATTAGCTGTAGAAAAGAGTAATTGTGCCGTTGCCCGAGGGGTGACGTAAGAGTTATTTATAAAATATGATCCCGAGCCGGGCGTAGGGCCGAAGGCCCGGAGCCCAGTGAGGGTGCTAATCTCGACATGCGTGGAGTCCATTTTACACGCGTGGAGAAAAAGCGGGGGAGACGTAATCTCGGAAATAGTTTATATATATATATATATATATATATATATATGGTACGGTGTCACGCGGTACGAATTGTTGGACACTGGTGGCTAGCGATGCAGAAAACTAAATCTGTTATCTGTCAGTATTATTTTTGCTTTCGTTTATTACGAAGTGGAGCCTGCTCTACTTAAATTAAAAGAGAACAACGAAGAAAGGATACAAACAGCCGGTTTAATATATCTTGAAGCGAAACCAGAGAACCTGAAGAAACCAAACGCCGTATGGGAAACAAAACCTCGATCTGAATTGCAGTGGTTGTGGTCACTCAGTGTCTCAGTGGTCTCAAAATCATTTAAAGTTTATAACGGTAGGGGATTTGTATTTTGTCCTTATGTCCTAAAACAATATACAGCTTCACGTTTTCGTGCTTCCCTTTGCTCGTCCAAACCAAATCAGCTTAACTAAAGCTAACTTAAAACACTATCTTAGGCTTATATCACGCTTATAGTAACCGTGGTGGACGTGGGCTTTGTCGATTTTCTTGGCTGTGATTCCAAATTTTCCACTGAAACGTTGTCTGTTTAATACTTCTTTCTGGAATCCAATTCTACTGTATTGTTTTTATCTCAGACTCTATTATAAATGTAATTTTTGAGCTGTCAACTTTTAATTCTGCCTTTGCAAAATGTACATGCATAGATAAGCCATTTAAAGGCTTGCTAGAAATAATCCCTTTTGAAACCTCCTAAAAACAATATATTTTTTACAACCAGAATTTAATAATGAAATCTAAGTTTTGGTTTGATATGTTCAACTTTCATTAAATTATTTAAATCAGTTTTGTTATGCTATCGACCTAGCTATCCATAAATTCTATAATTTAATATCCCAAGGATTTAATATCAGTTGTTTTTATATTTGTTTGTTTTTATATTGGCTGTATAATCAGGAGTGTTTATTTTATTCAGGGGGTGGGTGGGTGGGTGGGTGGGTGGGAGGTGTTTCAAAAAAGCATGTAAAAGTGGGCGAGGGGTTGTTGCGTTCATGTATTTCTAGTATAATGTCAGTTTCCAGCATATTGGCACTACTTGAAGTATTCTATTTGTAAAAGAAATGCCGCTGACCAAGAAATTATGTTAAAAACAAAATGGTGGTGATCAAATCGAAGTTGCTAGCCTCCTCCACAGGCAACTCTGTGTCTTCCCAAACGGCAGCTTTTCAATGTTTTGGCTAAGCACGAAGGGACAGCAAGTGAACTCTATATATGAGGCAAAAACATGGCGGCAATGTGGAGTTTTAGGACGTCAGTTCTAGGCCCCTACGCGATCAGCTTCGATGTCAGTCTTAGTCTTTTTTCTCGCTCTTGCACGCGAGCAGTGTTGTGTTCCTTTTGTGTTTACTTTTCGATTCATTTGCTTTGGTTACAAGAAAAACCTCTGGGACCAGTGTATAGAAATTCGAAATAAATTTAGACAGAGAATGTATAATTTACACAAAGAAATACTTCAGACGGCCCTCACTTGAAGCTCCGTAAAATCCACAAAACTCTGCTGGATCTCGCTAAAATTGCCATCAATACATTTGTCAGGAACTTGGCTTTCAGTTCGTTGCTCTCTTGACCCCAACGTTGATCTTTGCAGCTCGAGAAACGTGTCTACAAACTGAGGTGACACCAGCCGTTCGTATATACGCATACGGTAAGAGCTTTTATGTTTCAGTCAAGCTGCAAGTTCTTCACGAATATACTACGGCAATTTTCGCTAGATCGAGCGGTTTTTGTGTATTTTACGGAGCTTTAAATGAGGGCCGTCTTAAATATTCTCCATTGAAAGTAGTTGCCAGCCTTTCCTTATTTTTAGTATAAAGAGGTTATATTTAACCGTGAGTGAACATCTCGTCGAAATATAGTTGAAACTCGACCCAGAAGTCAGAAAAACACAAGCATCAACAAATAGAAATTAAGCAGAAGCAAGTTAAGGACATTTATGTCAAATTTCTATGGGTATATTTTTATATGGGTATATCTTGGTATATACTTCATGTATTTTATAGTGATATTCCATTTGTGCCAAAGGCCAACATACACAGATCCGTGAACTCCGGATATACCAAAGGTGTCATAGAAGCTTGAATCACATTCTCAGGATAACTGTTGTTAGTAAAACCAACTTAAGGTGATCTAATTCATCCTGAAGATGTTCTTCGTCACAAATTGTTCGCGCTCGATGAACGAGAGTTTGCACACAGACGATTTGATACTTGGATGATGGAATGAAGTGTAGTTAAAGTATCTGTCAGTGTGTGTTGGTTTTCTATGCGCAATATGACTTAAAGTCCCATCTGGTTTAACGGAAAGCAAAACGTCCAAGAATGGGATCGATTTGTCTTGATTTTGTAATTCCATAGTGAATTTGATTGAAGGGTGTATGCTGTTAAGATGCATGGTCAAGAAAATTAGACGAAGCATTCAAACCGTGTGACCAGGTACTTAACGTATCATCAACATAACATTTCCACATATCTGGTCAATATGGCGCCCATGTCAGATAATCACCTTTTCGGATGCCACAGAGTTGCCTGCGGAGGAGGCTAGGAAGTTACAACCGTACAACGTTTTAAATTATACAATTATTTTGAAAATAACCAAGGTGCCCCTTTTTGGCGGTGCCCCCCGTTTACTCTATCTATGTAACGCCAGACGGTTTTACTCGACGTCAAAGTCAAAGGGAGAACCCTTAGACACCCTAGGCAGCAATGGGTGAACTGAGCTACATGTACTCTATCGAGTTTTGGTTGTAGTCAGCTTTCTGGGCCAGCTGCGTGTTGGTAGTTAGGCCCCGGATTCGAACGTCGCACATTCCCGCCGTGCCGAATTCAATTCAGTTGGGTGCAACTAAAATACAAGTCCGTGTTTTACAAGTCCAGTCCAGTTCAGTCCACGGTCCAGTCCAGTCCAGTCCGCGTTTTACAACATGCCAAATACGACTACTATTTCAAACGGCGAATGTTATCAGTCGTATCCTGGGGAGCGAGTTACTTCTCATCTGTCAATCACGTCTCAGCGGCAACAGGGTGGTAGTAAAAGCTGCCTTTTCAATGTGTTGCGAAAGCGCATAAATGTCGAAAATCAAAATAAACTAACGAGGATTTGCATACAAAGAATGAGAAACTTGTAGTATGAATACTCCATTCTGCCGTGTTTAACAAATAGAGAGCTTAAACATATTAGGCGTTTTTGAGACACGGACGGTGCCGGGAAGAACAGGAATACAATACAGAACTAATGAACTGCGTATTCTTTGAAAAGATTTTTTTACCCAAAACAAAGGTTATGAATAATCACATATCTAAATTGTTACCTCATAAGCTTAAATTTCATCTTTATATAAAAATACAGATCCTTTATTTTATATTGTAATGTAATGAAATTATCCCCCTTGAAATACAAGTTTTCTACTTTAAAAGCATGTCTCATTGTAGTAAAACAACGATGACAGGCTTCAACGTTCATACTACACACCAAAACATCTTATGAGAGATTTATTATACAACTGCTCTGACCAACAAACTTTTATGGAAAAAGAAAACTCTAAAAAGGTCAGAGAAGTAGCGTGACTTGCACCAGGACAAAACCAGGACAAAATAATAAGCATACATGAAGTAGTTCCCGATTGATAAATTTGATTGGCTAACAAAATCTGTCAACCCGGTTTTCTACTATCCAAATAACTAACTATCCAAATAACTAACTATCCAAATAACTAACTATCCAAATACAGCTGTATATTTGTACTCATTTTTAGCGTTATTTGGACAGTTTTTAATGCAGTTGTATAATAATTTCCCGTACAGACCTCGCACTCAGTTAATAATTCTTTAATATGGAGGCAAGTCAGCCCGGGTAGCCAGGCTAGCCCGCTTCGCGGAAATCTCGCTTATGCTATGATTTCTTGTTAATTCTCCCCTTGTGTTTACATGAGTGCCAGCCCGCCTAGCCGAGAGCGGGATCTCGGTTCCCTGGGCTGGATTTAACAATTCACAAGTTCTGTTTATTCATGTACAGTTCATATTCATTTCATGTCTTGTCAGAACTGATAAATTACGCAATTAGCACAACAAGCAAGCCAACCCGGCTAAAGCGAGCTAGCCCTTCTCATGTAAACACAAATGAAAATTATCTCGGCAAAGCGGGCTAGCTCGGGTATCCGGGCCTCCATACAAAACACCCCTATGTCGGATATTACAATCTATTTGTAAATTTATGTAGTTGCTGAATTGGACGAAGTTGTTGCAACTCCTTTGCAAATCTTTAAAAAGAGGACAGAAATGGACGAGAATGCAAACCCAGGTAATCAGACCTTCGGCTCAGGGAATCCGATGAAATATTACCCCTCGGGATGATATATCATGCCTCGGGGTAATATTTCATCGAATTCCCCTCGCTCCAGGTCTATAAATGATAAATATTCTTCACCTGAGTTCACTGTCCCACAATAATTATTCCAAAATACATTCATTTTAAGTTTCGAATGCTACTCGTACACTTCGTGCTTATCCAAGCTTTTGAAAACATCTTTTTTCATTACTTGACAACAAAACTTTTTGAATTCTTTGAAAAAGTGATATGTCCACTACAACATAAACCACCACTTTTTATTTTACTACTGTCGCCACGGGAAAATAATTTGCACTCTGCACGATTTTTATTGGCCTCCTCTTAACCAATAAGAGTGCCAGAATTTTGTCACGCCTTTTATAAATCCTGTATAAATTATATATTATATCGAAACATATTAATCTTTCCAAAAAAAGCTTAAATGATGTTAATAAAGTTCGCTTAGCTTAACTTTTGTCCGCTTTTCATTGTCTGTTTCCATTCTGTCGTCGTCTGAAGGCTTTTGGATGCATTGTTTGTTGCTTTCTTTGTATTCCCTGAGTCCTTATTTCCTTATAACCTAACAGTCTTCTTGTCAACATCTGAATGTTCAGGCGAAACGTTTTCTTGTCTCGCCAAACTCCGCCATTGTTGACAGCTTCGTGAATCATGCGTGACATTCACGCGTGGTACACAAACTCGAATACCCCGGCCACAGCGGGGTGGCGGGTAATTTTACGATAAATTAACTGGTCACGTGGTACAAATCAAGCTCTCTGACTGGACAATTTACAGTTGAGATATAATATTGATATTAGATGCTATACTGGCCGAGTGACGAACCATACCGGGTAAGTAGAGAAAAGGTAATTTTGGTGAAGGAAAATTTCGAGTGTAGAATATATACATTACTAGAAATACATGAACGCAACAACCCCTCGCCCGCTTTATATGCATTTTTTAACCCCCCTACCCCTCCCCCCCTAATTTCTGTTTTTTGTTGTATTTAAATGACACACAGATCAGAAAACATCCCAGAAAATTAGTTAGCAAGGTTCATCTGTAGTCATGTATTGACACACCGAAAGAACATGCAAAGTCAATATTAAAAACAAACAAACAACGAGATGAAGCAAATGACAAATTTTCATTCAAAAATATATAATATATAAACAATGGCCAAGAAAAGACACAATGTCAACGTCCTAGCGTTCAAAGACAATTCTAGACAAAATATTATTTATATTAATTTTCATTTTCAAGATTTCTTTCGATTTAACTCAGCTAAACTGGTAAATAGTAATACGAATCTCCTACCGTTAAACTTTCTTCTGCTTTTGTCACCACAAACACTGGCAATTCAGTCTAGTCTTTTCGGATTGTTTTTCTCGTTCGCGGTTTCTTACTTTTTTTCGTTGTTGACACACAAACTTAAATTAAATATGACAAGGCATCATTCAGTTCTCTTCATGATCTAAAAAGCCGTTTGTTTCAAAATTTCTTCATTGTTCCCTCTCGAGTTATGTAGAATACACCAGAGCAAAATTCCTTACCGGCTTTGAACAGTTTCAGGACACATCCTTCTTCTTTCAGTTTTACATTTCGGTCGGCATCGTTTTCGGTCTTTATCGTATTAATTTTTAGGCTTTTTCCAGTGGTATTGTTGTCTTTTTCTCCTTGTTAGTCTTCTTTCTTTGGTCTTTTTCCATAGTAATATTAATGTACATTTTAGCATTTTAGCTGAAACCATTTTTTCTGGCAAAGATTTCTTTCGTCATGATCGTTGAAAAACTATTTCGTAATCCAACCGAACTTATCCCCGAGCTTTCTCTTTTGTGTGTCCTTAAAATTTTATCTGTGGCTGCTGTCTTAATATCGTTTTTCAAATAGTTTTCTTATTGTCAAAACCACTTGTGACTAACGTAGCTTGTCCATAATTTGGCATAAAAATCGGAAAAGGAGCATTTTTTCTTCTGTAAAACGTACAAATGCTGTTGAAATATTTATTAACATGTAGGTGAAAACAATTTCAGCACTTTGAAATGTCATAAAAGAATATTGCCGTGGCAGGCAAAAATTTTTTCAGATGCTGTAGCGATGTTTTTTGTAAACATGGAGAGAAAGAAGTGTACAATATAACCCTAATATTTTGACAAAATTTTCCCGCCTGCCTCGGTAGTCTCGTGGTTAACATAGTCGACTTGCACTATAATATGGTCGAGTTCAAACCCTGGAAGCGACGTGCAATTTCCTTTATCTCAATATTTTTCACGAAATATCATCCTTAAATTTTTCTTTGTTCCTCGTTACTTTTTCCTTCAAAAAATAGATTTATTAAAACTGCAGTTTTTTTATTTCAAATATTCTACAAGAATTAAAACAATATTTTAATCAACAGGAGTGGCTATTTCCAGTCCCCCAATAAAAAAGAGCACAAGGGGAATATCAGGAGGTATTTACAAAAATTCATGCAAAAGCGGGCGAGGGGTTATTGCGTTCATGCATTTCTAGTATATGTATATAGATATATATTTATATATATGTTACGACCTCACGCGGTAATAATAGTTGGACACTGGTGACTAGCGACGAAGAAAACTATGAACTCCTCAAACAAATAGTATTTTGCTTTCGTTTATTTAAACGAAGCGAAATGGAGCACGAAGAAAAGAAGGATACAAACAACCCGTTTAATATATCTTGAAGAGAAACCAGAGAACTTGAAGAAACCAAACGCCGTATGGTAAACAAAAACACGATCTGCAGTCACTCACTCCGTGGTCAAATATAACGGTAGGATTCTTGTTATATTTTTCAAGTTTTCGCTTAACCTAAACAATATACAGCTTCACGTTTTCGTGCTTTCCCTTTGCTCGTCCAAACCATAAATCAGCTTAACTAAAGCTAACTTAAAACACTACCTTTATAAGCTTATGTAGACGTGATGTTTTTCATTGGCATTACTTCATTACTTTTATTATTAAATACTCATCATTCATGGCCATGGGCTTTGGCAATTTTTTTGGCCGTATTTCCAAATTTTCGACTGAAACGTTGTCTGTTTAATACTGCTTTCAAGAATCCGATTCTACCGAATTGTGTTTATCTCGGACTCTATTATAAATGAAATTTTTGAGCTGTTGACTTTTAATTCTGCCTTTGCAAAACATGTATGCATAGGGAAGCCATTTAAAGCTTGTTAAAAATAATCCCTTTTGAAACCTCCTAAAAACATATTTTGTACAACCAGAATTTAATAATGAAATCTAAGTTTTGCTTTGATATGTTAAATCAGTTTAGCATCTTATCCATAAATTATAGATTGAATGATCTTGAGGATTATCATTTGTTTTTATATCTGTTTGTTTTTATATTGGCTGTATATCAGGTGTGCTTATTTTAATCAGGGTGGGTGGGTGGGTGGGGGGTGTTTCAAGAAAGCATTTCATAAAAGCGGGCGAGGGGTTGTTGCATTCATGTATTTCTAGTAAATTATATATTTGCTGACGTAAATTTAAATAATTTGAATAATTTAACAGGTTAGTTACCAACCTCGTCCCCAGGGCATTTTGCCTCCGCGTTGGGAGGTCGGCGAAAATGGCCCTGGCATCGGCTGGTCGATTCTATAATCGCATTGGCCGGTTTAAAAACTTGATTAATTCAGATACAGTGTAATTTATTCATCAAAATATGAATTGCAATAAATCCACTCTGCGAAGTTCATCCAAAGAATTGTAACGATAGCTTTGGTTAAAGTCAAGAACAACATTAGATATATGTTTCTTCCCGACATTTAAATGTATCCTGGATAATCGTGGGGAGTATCATGATGAATAATGCTAGCCAGTTGCATTTATGATAAAGGTTCACATGAGTGATTCGGCAGAGCGTTAAATATTTCTTATTTATTATTCATGTATACGTATTATACAAAAACGAAACACAAAGACCGCATAAATTTTCTTGCCAAAACACCCCAAAATTCTGGGTGTCACGTGACCAGCCGATGCCAGGGCCATTTTCGCCGACTCCCAACGTGGAGGCAAAATGCCCTGGGGACGAGGTTGGTTAGTTACCAGTACCCTGCTATTCGAACTGCGCAAGTTGTGGATTTGATAACATATATGACAAACAGGTTTCAGAATTGCTTTCGGCTTGTCATCTCGCGTGTAAAGTGGACTCCACGCACGTCGAGATTAGCACCCTTACCCGGGCTCCGGGCTTTCGGCCCTCCGCCCGGGCTCGGGGATAAGACCAAACCGGGACCAGTTGTGTAAAATGCAACATCAAGGCCCTTCGGCTAGGAATTGAACACGCGTCCCTACGATGCTATAGTGCAGTGGTCTGGCCAGTGAGCTACGGAAGCTGTTGCCGAGAGCTTGGCAACGAGTTCTGTATATATAATGTGGTAATTAATGCCGGGAGTAGAATTGAGTAATATTTGTCATTTCACTCGATTCAACTGCATAGACTGGGTAATTTTGGTCATGGAAAATTTCGAGTGTAGAGTATATGACAACGGCTTCCGTAGCTCAGTAGTCAGAGCACTGCACTAGCCTCGCAGGGTCGTGGGTTCAATTCCTAGCCGGAAGGCCTTGATGTTGCATCTTTCGCAACTGGTCCCGGTTTGTTTTTATAATGTATTTTTTATTTTATTTATTTTATTTTATTGAATTTGGCACAATAAATAATCAGATTAAATTGGATATGTAGTATAACGCCCAACTACAAAGAACACTCGAATAAATCTCTTTAATAAAAATACACCCTAATACACAGCTCCCAGTCAAGTCACGAATGAGTTCACAGTCTCTGTGTTTACTGTCAGTTAATATCCTCGTAATCTAATCCCTACGTCATCACCCACTTCACGCCCTCGCATATTCTACATTACCCTCCCCTTAAGTGAGAGCGTCCTCGATCTCTAATTCGTCCAAGTTAAAATCTTCGTACCGGTCAGGGGGCCGACGATGACGCGTAGACCTTCGGAGAGGAGCCGCACTCGTAGTCTCCGCCTCTTGGTAAACTACCACTGGCCCGTCCAATCGTTTTTCCTGCGTCACATTACTTGTCACTTGCGGAAATTGCTCATCCGTCGCCTCCACACGGTTGTGATGCTGGAAAAGTTTAAGTCGATTGCGATGTACGCACAGTGTCCTCCCATTCCCTGATTGTGGTCTGATCACGTAGTTCACGCTTCCTTGATGACGGACCACGACAAACGGACTTGTCCAGGGCTTGTGAAACTTTCTGCAATGGCCTTTCGGTACAGCAGTATTGTGTAACCACACGGTGTCACCTGCATTCAAAGGTTTCGTTTGCGTGACGTTGTTACGCTCGTCGTACTTCTCTTTCTGCTGGGTCTGCGCTTTCTTAATGTTCTCAGTCATCGCTTCATGTACATCTTTCAGAGTATGCTCCAGCTCGTCACAATAATTGGAGATTAGCATGGTTTCACGCTTCTCATGGCTGCCTAATAACACAAGTGGTGAGGTAGCTTCTCGCCCATGAACCGCTTTAAAAGGAGACACATACGTCGAGGAATGAACACTGGTACGATAGGCAAATAAGGCCAAGGGTAGATGTAAGTCCCAGTCGTTGTGATCTCTGTTCACGTATGATGATATTATTGCTTTGAGAGTCCGATTAAATCTTTCAACTTGGCCGTCAGTCTGGGGATGGTATGCCGAAGTCCGTAGCTTGTGAATGCCCAGCAATTCGAAGACTTGTTTCATAAGTTCCGACTCAAAATTCCTCCTTTGGTCAGTAAGCAGCTTCTCTGGAACCCCATGTCGAGCCACCACGTTGTCCACAAATGCACGCGCCACTGTCTCTGCTTTCTGGTCTCCCATTGGAGCTGCTTCAACCCACTTAGTGAAGAGGTCACTCATCACCAAGATATACTGGTGTCCTCGTGCGGTAATTGGAAGTGGACCAACGATGTCCATTGCCCACATCTCCATGGGTTGGGAAACTTTTATGTTTTCCATCGGGGCACGATAATTGGATGCTGTGGGTTTTCGCTGATTACACACTGCGCACTCTGTAACCCATAGTTGCACTTCACTTGCCATTCCTGGCCAGTAGTACCAGGGGTGCAATCGCTCAAGACAACGATTGATGCCCATGTGCCCCGAGCTCGGGTCGTTATGAGACAATCTCAGCAAATCAGCACGCATTTTCCGAGGGACAACCAGAACAAGACCATCCTTCCGACCACTGGTTGCAACACGGCGATGTAGAACTCCCTCCACAATCTCTAGCTGTTGCCACAATTGTCGATAACGACGAAGTTCGCCAGTCCAATCACTTGGTGGTTCCTGTCGTTCAGTAGTTGTTAATCGTGCCTGGAGGACCAGTGAGATGATTGGATCTTCTTCTTGAAACTGACGAATGTCCTCGGTAGACCAAGCGGACTGCACAATGGTGGCTCCAACTCCGATTTCGACAGCCTCGTCGTGTATATTTGGACCGTGAAGAGCTGTACTTGGTAGAGGAAATCGCGAAAGAGCGTCGGCGTTGCTGTTCTCGCGGCCTGGCCGATGTGTGATATCAAAGTCATATTCCTGGAGGGACAGGATCCACCGCGCTAGTCTCCCTTTAGGCTCTCGTAGTCCTTGTAGCCACTTTAAACATTGATGATCAGTTACCACGTGAAAGTTCTTCCCCAGCAGATATGGTCTCCAGTAGTGAATGGCCCACACAATTGCCAAACACTCCTTTTCAGTCGTGGAGTAGTTTTTCTCAGCTGGTGTCAAGGATCGGCTGGCGTAGGAAACCACGTGTTCGGAAGACCTGGGATGTTGAGATAGCACTGCTCCTAGACCTATGTCACTAGCGTCGGTGTATACGGTGAATGGAACTGTGAAATTTGGCAAGGAAAGGATGGGTGAGGTGGATAGTCGGTTCTTCAGGTGAGTAAATGCTGCCTCTGCTGTCACCGTCCAATTAAAGTCTTGACCACCTTTGGTTAGCTCGTGCAGGGGAGCTGCTATATCAGCGAAGTTACGGACATATCTGCGATAATAGGATGCCATTCCAACAAATGCTCTGACGTCGGACAAGGAAGAAGGAGTGGGAAAATCCTGAACTGCTTGGACTTTCTCTGGATTTGGGCGGATACCCGTCGCGGAGACAATGTGGCCCAGGAACTGCACTGACTCTTTTCCAAACTGACATTTTGCTCTTTTAATCTTCAGCCCTGCTTCTTGAATTCGTTGAAGAACTTTCTCCAAGATGTTCTGATGTTCCTCCCACGTATCGGCAAAATAATGATGTCGTCGATAAATACCATACAACCGTTAATTCCGTGAAGCAATCTTGTCATCATGCGCTGAAAAGTAGCCTGGGCGTTCGTCAGACCAAAGGGCATCACAGTAAACTCGTAGTGGTTGGAGCCGACGCTGAATGCCGTCTTTGGGATATCTTCTTCTCTCAGAGGCACCTGCCAGTATCCTGACGCCACACAAAATCTATAGTCACCGTCCTTTTTAGGGGCCAGTACAATCGGCGACGACCATGGGCTATTGCTTGGCCTAATGAGACCTCGAGTAAGCATTTCTTGCACTTGTTTTTGCACAACTTGATTCAAATTGACAGGAGTCCTGTAAGGCCGTTGTTTTACTGGTCGACTGTCTCCGGTGTCAATGGAATGTTCAGCGTCACGAGTTCTTCCTAACGGTTCATCCGGTCCATTTACAAATACATCCGAGTATTTCTCCAGCAGAACTGTTAATTTGTTGATAGTTGGTGCTGCTGATTCAATTAGCAATGGCGTTTCTCCCGATTCCCACGATAATCGCCCGTTTCCCACATCTACGACCATTCTCATCGCTTTCAAAAAATCAGCACCCAGAATACACTGATTCTGCATGTTTACTACCACAAATGTGTGGACCACGTTCAGATTGCCTATTCGTAAGGAAATATCAGTCATACCAATGACGTGAAGACTCTCTCCACCCACCCCTCGCGCTCTTAGCTTGCACTGTCTTATTGGTTCAAGGACAATATCTTTGTTCACTAGCGACACGGTCGCTCCCGTGTCGATAAGGCATCGTTGTTGATGTTCACCTACTGTAGCTTTGATGAAAACTGCAGTTGGCGAGACACTGTTAATCGATATGGCGCGGTCTTCGCGGGCTGACCCTTGGCCTACTTGCGGGTCAGCCCTTGGTAGTTTCCCTGATTCAGTTGTTGTGGAGCCTGGTAACGCGGATGCTGACAGTCTCGAGCGAAATGTCCCAGTTGACCACAGACGAAACAGTAGTTTTCATTTCTGCGTTGCCCCTGGGCATTTCGCTGATTGGTTTGGCGACAATCGCTTGCGAAATGACCTACTCGACCACAGTTGTAACACGAACTGCGTCTCCCTCGACGGGGGTCCATCGTTCTCACTGCTGCCACTTCGCTCATGCTGTTCACTGACGTTGAAAGCTGGTTCACTTTCTCGGTGAGGACTTGAACGCTCTCTGTTGGTTGGCTGACCATGATGGATTCTCTGCTGGTTACTTGTTGGGGGTGAACCGTCGTCTGATTTACATCAGGATTGGCATTCGTCGATGACAGCTCTGGTGTCAAATCAAGCTGTTGAGCAATTTTCACAGTCTCCTCGTATGTCAGATTAGGTCTCTGTAATAATTCTCTTTTCAGCGCCGCTGGAGATCCTTCAATAAATTGTTGTTTGAGAAGGGTATTTCTCTCGTCATTCGCGATCTTGGGCATTGCTCGGCTGAGTAAGGTTTCCAAACCATAAGCGAAAACTTGGATATCCTCTCTGGGTTTTCGCGCGCGTCGACGAAACTCCATCATGGCAATATGTTTGCTTGTCGCATCACCACCGAATGCTTCATTGATCGCCTCTGTTAAGGTCTTGAAGCTTTCTTTCTTGTTGTCTCCAAGGCGCTCGAACACGGCGAAAGCTTTCTCCGACAGCAGTGTCGGTAAACGCTTCAACATTTCCTCTGCTTTCCATCCATTCGCAGTTGAACACAATTCGAATTTGCGCAACCAGAGCCCGAAATCACCGTCCGAAAAAGTTTCTGGAATAGCCAAGAGGCTTGCCCTTGTTGATGTTGTTGTCATCCTGGTCACGGCACCAAAATGTAGTATAACGCACAACTACAAAGAACACTCGAATAAATCTCTTTAATAAAAATACACCCTAATACACAGCTCCCAGTCAAGTCACGAATGAGTTCACAGTCTGTGTTTACTGTCAGTTAATATCCTCGTAATCTAATCCCTACGTCATCACCCACTTCACGCCCTCGCATATTCTACAGATACAAGGGTTGTTAGTACATAAGCAAAAACAACAATCAAAGAACAATAAAAACGCCTACAAAACAACAGATAAAATAGATGTGACAGGAGAAAGGAACAGGACTTGCGTCCCTATTGAGACCTGACCCCTCAAACAATATACTCAACATAATATAAACTTAAACAGTAATGTATACTCAATAGTCATACATACATATGCATATACATAATACACACACATACACATACACATACACATATATGGGAATGACTAACATGACGAAAAATATAAAACTAATCTATAATCAACCAAAATAATAGCAAATGTATCTAGAGTTCAGATATTATAACTTAGGTAGAGCCAGGAGGGCTGTATGTTGATAACTTTTTAAAGTACAACTTAGTTAGAGTAGACTTGAATTCGGGAAGCGAGTGGTAGACTTTAAGATAAGAAGGCAGACTGTTCCATAGTTCGGCTGATCTAATAAAAAACGATTTTCTGAAATTGTCCTGTATATATTATACACTTGAAATTTTTCTTCACCAAAATAAATCCAGATTAATCGGGTGAAATGCCAAATATTACATGTAAGTAGAGAAAATTAACCTCTACTCGACCGCGGTCTGCAACAAACTTTACTGTTTAGCTCAGTCGCTGTAGCGTCTGACTAGTGGGCCGATGGTTGCAGGCCCGTATATGCCCCATTTAAGATGGCTCCACACAGTTTCTTGAAAAATGGAAAATACAAGTTCGAGATGGAGAGTCCAAAATACGTGATTAAACAATTCGGAAAAAGAATAAAACTAAATGCTATGTATAGTTAGACAGTCTGACAATCAAAAACTGTTACCAAATAAATAGCAACAGTTGTTGCTATGGCAATAATGACTTTTCAAAATGGCTGCCAATTACCCTTCAATTTAATTTAATTCGAAAAAAACTTGGGTAACCCCCCCAATTTTTTTTTCATTAAATAATCAACAGACCGATTTTAAAAAAATTCCGTATAACGAAATTTTTAAAAAATTAACAAACATGATTTTTCCGGGAAAAAAATTATTCGTTTTACAGAATTTTTTTAAAATCGGCCAATAATTGATTACTCATACTTCAAGAAAAGTTTTAGTAAAAAAAATAATTGGGGGTCACCAAAGTTTTTTTCAAATTAAATTAGTTTGAAGGGTAATTGGCAGCCATTTTGAAAAGTCATTGTTGCCCTAGCAACAATTGTTGCTATTTATTTGGTAACAGTTTTTGATTGTCAGACTGTTTAACTATGCATAACATTTAGTTTTATTCTTTTCCCGAATTGTTTAATCAAGTGCTTTGGACCCTCAAACATGTATTTTTCAAGAAACTGTATGGAGCCACCTTAAGGCCAAGTAGAGCTTTTCTCTACTTCTCTGGTGTTGTTCGTTACTCGGAGTAGCACATAATATCATTGATTGTATTTTTTAAAATTTATTTATTAGGCTTTACCACTGGCTTTTACATGCACATATATATTAGATAATTACATTTTAAAGTGTATAAAATGAGTATCTAAGAGTGGCAGGGTAACAGCAACAGCATATATGCCGATTACTGCGGGCCCATTTTCCAGTAAGTTCGATGTTTGTGATTTGTCGTTGGAAAATTAACTGACGACTTCGAAAGACCAATGTAAATTTTGTTTGCAATCGTAACAGTGCAGTTACATTCAAATGAACACAGAAATAACGACAATGTATAATTATTACGTTCTAATTTTCTCATGAATACTATTTTTCAAAGATTATATATTTATAATCTTTGAAAAATAGTATTCATGAGAAAATTAGAACGTATATTATTATATACGTGAAAAATGTTTAGGTTAACTGTACTTATGACATTATTGCCTTTATGGCTCGTCTAGTAAAGAATAATTAATAGCTTTGAATTCGAACGTGTCCTCCAGTACTCTGAATCCTGACCATAAAGGACTGGGTGGCTAATCATCTTAACTCGCAGCCAGCGGCTGAATTACGAAGGACGCAGACCAACGTGGCCGTGTCGAGGCATATCAAAGGCGCTTCAGGCAGCCGCCATACGACACAGTTCTGACCACGGATCACAGCTAAGATGTTAGGTGTTGATTTTATGGAGGGGGAAAAACCGGAGAATCCGGCGAAAAACTCTCGAAACACAGGAGAGATCAACTACAACTCTGCTCACATGAATTCCAAGCTCGACAACGGGGTCATTCCCAAACCAGCCGTGCTCCCCTTAAGTGCAGAGAGAGGCTGGGTACGAAGTTGGAAACTACTATCCGTCAAAATTCGCTGTAGAATGTGATTGGCTATTTTTCGTTTTTGATTGGCTCATTAGCTGCACTACTCTCAGTCAATCAAAATTGAGAGTTTTCTTCGTGTAATATTAGACAAGTTTCGGGGACGTCTTAAAAGGGGTTGCACAGTAGGGGATACGCATGTGGTGACCAGCTTTTTTTGTTTAAAAAAAATGTAGCTGGTTTTCAGTATAATTCTTTAAAAGTAAATTAATTTTTCGGCTTGTTTTATGCGCCAAACTATGGAAAATACGAATATGATGGCAAACCGTACTTTTTGTTGATATCTGAATTGTTAACGAAGTATTCTAAAAAAAGCCGTGTTGTATGAAGAGTGTGGCACTAGCAAGTTTGTGACGTAAACAGTTGAACCTGGACGATTGAAATCATAAGAAAAGCTGATTATGATGAATATAACTTGTGCAAGTTTCCAACAGCACATGTATTAAAGTATATGACGCTTTTCGAGTGTTTACTTTAATGGATCGTAAAATCGTTCCGCCTTTTACGTCACAAACTTGCTAGTGCCAGACTCTTTATACAACACTTTTTATTAAAGAAATGGCTTGGACCTCGCCTAGGTGTCCGCCTAAAAGAGATGTCCACTTAAAAGGGGTGTAGGGTTTGACCTATTTTACATAATGATGTAAATAATTAGTAAAAACTAAAATTAATATATAAACAAACAATATTTAAAAATCGTCGGTTCTTAGTCTAGATAAGTAACTATTTCGAAGAACGGTATTAGATAAGTCAAGTTCACTAATGTTTTTTTGCTTTAGAGTGCAAAGCATTCCAGATGCGTGTATCTCTGTGAAAGAATGAGCTTCTCAAGTAATTCCTGTTTAAAAATAGCTTTTCCTGTGTTTTTTTTTAAAGACGCAACAGAAACAAGTCCACCTGCTATTGAACTTGGGACTTTTAAACCGCCCACCGTAGAATGGTCGTCCATTAATAAGCGCAAAATAGATGTCCTTTTTATGACAGTAAATGAGAACGAGTTTAATGCAGTGGTTAGGATAATATCTGAACCTCAGCGCACTGACACAGGAGGGCGGCTGGGACCTATCTATGTTGGAGAAATTGGAAAGAATTATGTATCTATAGTGAGGTCATCCCAGGGATCATGTGGAGTCGCTGGATCGACCGCAACATGTCAGGACGCCATTGAAGCGTTGAAACCAAACGTTATCGCCCTACTTGGCGTTTGTTTCGGGCTGAAGAAAAATCAGCAAAGCCTAGGAGATCTTCTTATTGCGGATCAAACGGCATTTTATGGGCCAGCTCGTATTAATAGAGATGGGTCACAATACAATCGAGCTCCACGACCGGAGTGCACCGCAAGACTTCAGAGGACATTCCAGGATGGGAAAATTACGTGGACCCCTCCCGGAGACGTAAAAACTAAGCCGGAAGTTCATTTTGGCTTAGTTTTAAGCGGACCAAAACTTATTGATAACGAAGAAGAGACAAAAAGGCTTCAAAGAGAATTTCCAGAAGCGTTGGGAGGAGAAATGGAAGCTGAAGGTGAGTTAATGTAACATTTTGATATACTTTACACTCCTGAAATACTTTACATTCAGGAAATTCTTCACGTTTTGGAAATCTTTCACCTTCCTGAAATACTTAACATTCCTGAAATACTTCACATTCCTGAAATACATCACATTCCTGAAATTCTTCACGTTTTTGAATTACTTTGCATTCCTTAAATACTTTACATTCCTGAAATACCTTACATTCCTGAAATACGTCACATTTCGGAAATACTTTACATTCGTGAAATATTTCACATTCTAGAAATACTTCACGTCTCTGAAATGCACGTTCGTTAAATACCTTCATTCCTGAAATAGTTTACATTCCTCAAATACTTTACATTCTGGAAATACTTTACATTCTTGAAATACTTTACATTCTTGAAATACTTTACATTCTTCAAAAACTTCACATTCCTCAAAAACTTCACATTCCTCAAAAACTTAACATTCCTGAAATACTAAACATTCCTGAAATACTTTTTTTTCAGAAATACTTTACAATCTTGAAATATTTACGTTCCAGAAATACTTTACATGCCTGAAATACTTTACATTCTTTAAATGCTTTACATATAAATACATGACATAATAAAATTCCTGAATTGTTGAAATTATTTACCTTCCTTAAATTTAGGATCGTATTTTAAGGGATTTGTTTTTGTGTTCGTTTTTCATAACAAATATAGTATTTGTGCAGTTTTTCAAATTTATGAAATTCTTTAACTTCCTTAAAATCTTCACATTCCTTAAATTATTTGTCGAAAAGTAACGGATAACGCCTTAGTATTTTTTTTCGACTTTTTAAATAAGGCTCAAATATGAATATTTAACACAAAAACAACCTCCTTGTCGTTGCTACAGAAGCTCTAAAAAGGCTTTATTATATAAAATAGATATATGTTATTTACCGGCTGGGAGGTCCGTATAGAAAAATATTTTCCCGAGGTCCAAAAAAGCCATCTCAAGATATGTCATCTATGTTTGTATATATTCCAACAAGTAATTCGAAATACAGTCTCCAATGTTATTTAAAGTGTTTTGGGGATGTCGTTGTTAAGCAATTTATATCTTCAATGTCAAGTCGACATGTCTTCGCTCGTTGATTTTTGTTTGTATAAACAGTTTTTCTGGCTTTTCTTCCTCAAATTTGTTGTTTTCACAATTGTCAGAAGCACTTGGTGATAATAAAATGACTTATTCATATCGTAATTACCTTTCCTCTGAATCTATTTTCTCCAGTGTCAAGCGAAATAGTTATGAAAATCGATCAACAGTAAATTCTTAATTGTTAAAAAATATTACCAGCATTACCTAGGATTCCGCCCGCTCACGGTTGATAAAAAATAAAGTGTTTTATTGATGTTTCCGCCACTAATAAAAATAATAATCACACATGTGACGATTATCGCTGAATCAGTATTAGAGTTTAATGCAATTTTTGTAAGGCAATAGGACATTTTTTTATATAATAAACAGAACAATACTTGGATGTGCGGAAATATGAAATTTATTTATCGTGTTGACCAAGATATCTTACTCGTTCGCTTCGCTCACTCGTGAGGTATCCTGGTTAACACAAGCTCGAAATAAATTTCATATTTCCGCAGATGCATCTATTATTCCCTATTTATTTGATATTTTTTATCATATTTCAAAATAATAAAAAAACCCCGCCAACATCGGTCTAAAAGTAAATGCTAACCCCTTAACAATTTTTTCCCGACTTTTGAAATAAGGCTCAAATATGAATATTTAGCACAAAGACAACCTTGTCGTTGCTACAGAAGCTCTACAAATGCTTTAATTGACATTTTTTATATATGTGGATTTAACAGAAATATGAGGATTTAGTAGAAAGAAAGCCTTCTTGCTACAGAAGCCAAAAACTGCTTTATTTGAGCTAGCTAAATTATCATTGTTTCACCATATTCCAAAAGTTAAAAAAATGGCCAAAATCGGTCAAAAAGTAAAGGCTAACCACTAAATTTTATTTTCGACTTTTGAAATAAGGGGAAAATATGAGAATTTAGTAGAAAGAAAGCCTTCTTGCTACAGAAGCTAAAAACTGCTTTATTTGAGCTAAATTATCATTGTTTCACCATATTCCAAAAGTTAAAAAAATGGCCAAAATCGGTCAAAAAGTAACGGCTAACCCCTTAAGAATTCTTTTGGGCGAACAAGATTATTTAATAAGCCATTTATTACATTACATTAAATGTAATTTTAATTCTGACTTATAGGAATATACTCTCTCTGTGAACGTAAGAAGATCCCCTGGATTCTTTGTAAGGCTATTTGCGATTGGGGTGATGGCACCAAAGACAAGGAATGGCAGCTTTATGCGGCGGCAGTGTCTGCGTCGTTTGTACAAAACGTTCTCCAACAGACTTATTTACCAGGTTGGTTTGTAAATTGTTGGTTAGTGCTATTCGAGAAAGCTTAGTCTTTTCTCTCATGGTAGCGACCGCTGATTGTATTTGCACTATGTTAACGTAACTGTGGGCTCAACCGCGCCTGCAGGCCGATTAAGTCAGTTATAAATTCATTTATGGGAAAAAAGACAGGTGTTACTACCAGGGGAGTCCGCCGTCTAGCTTGGATTGGTCACCATTGCCAGTCATTGATATAAGGCACCTGCAGTTCAGTTTTATGTAGGTCAGTGCTCTCTCCTTCGCAGACTTCTTTCAAAGATCTACCAAAGTATAAAGGAATTGTATTACAAGGACGTTTCATTAATTAAAGCGCCTATGAAACCAAAATTACGTTTGTCTTAATTGAAAGAACACTTAAAATTATAGAGTAACATATTTTGCAGTTTTCGGTTTCCTTGCTTCGTTCTTGAGATATTTTGGTTTGTTTGATATGCAAATTAAACATTTTGACTCGTAGATGCATAATGAGCTATTGGAGAAGGTTAGATATCTTCTCTATCATCAAACCAAGTTAATTTGAATGGAGCATGTGGATGTGTTTCGCCCACAACACTGAAAATGTGGATCTTCAAGTGATTATTATATTTGAAAGATATATAACTTTTTCGATAACTCATTATGCACATGTGACGTCAAAATGTTTAATTTGAATATAAAAGAAACGAAAATATCTCAAGAAAGAAGCAAGGAAACCAAAAACTGCAATATACGTTACTCTGCCATTTTAAGTGTTCTTTCAAATAAGACAGATTTTCCTTTCACAGGCACGTTAAAGGCTTTACTCAAGAATTGAAGACAGTCAAGACAAAACAAAAAACAGTTTTATCTTATCTAAAATGCTTGTTAGTATATATGATGTAATATAAACATCTAATGCCATTCTCGACTGCTCGACAAGTCACGAGTTACGTGTGAGGATTATCTCGTGAGATCTAAAACTAACTTAAGAGGAATTAGGATAGAACTATGTAACTGAAGGAGCTACATCTGAAGGATGGAATCGAGTGGACACGTGACAGACTAGAGAGAGAGAGAGAGTTGAGAGAGAGAATAAAGTATGTTTGTGGATCACAAAGCCGTTTTGAGATACTATAATTACTATACATTCCCTCTCCTTTACGCTCCCTTGGCGCCATATATATAAAAAAACAAAGTTAAAATACTCATTACTAATTCATGAAGAAAATTCAAAAGAAATGAACGTTTAACTGACAGGTGCTGTAAATCGAATACAGCATTGATTAATAAAACATCAATGCTGTATAAGATATATACAGCATACTAATTAGGATCCATTGGCTCAAATTGAGCTTTTCCCTTGTTTTTTCCCCTATTGCAAATCACTCGCCGCTCATATTTTATCTATCATGAGCATATCTACAGGGGGTAGACAAAAAAAAGTGGCCATCATTGAAAGTATGATTAATGTGCATTGTATAACTTTTATTAGAGTACAGAAAATATGTAAAGTTATAAATTTTTAGAATGCATTTGTCAAGATCTGCTCAAATATGATATCAAATTCTAATTTTATCCATTGATTTAAAAAAGATATTAATGTTTCATGATTTTCAATCTTGTAACAAATGAAGTGAATCTTAGTTCGACTTATTCCAATTGGTCTTCAAAATGATTAATGGAGTTTGTATACTTGAAAGTGTTATAACAGCAAAATAGTTAGATATTTTGTTGCCATTTCACTTGATTTCACTACAGCTTCACAGCGTGGCATGCTTTCAAAGTTAATGTATTTTTTAAACCAATAACGAAATTGGAATTGGGTATCATATTTGAGCAGATATTGACACATGCATTCTAAAATATATCACTTTACATATATTTTTTTCTCAAATAATAGTTATTCCACATTACCCATATTTTTATTGATGGCCACTTTTTTTGTCCACCCCCTGTATGTTTATAATAGTTACGTTTATGTATGTATCTATTTATAGATAATATATATATATATATATATATATATATATATATATATATATATATATATATATAAGGGTTATATACCGAGAACGCGGGATATAAGTCATATATTGACCCGAGGGGCCGAAGGTCCCGAGGGTCAATATATGACTTATATCCTAAGTTCGAGGATATAAGTAATATATATTATATCACGATTGAGGAGGTTTTCGAACAAGGTTTCGTCAATTTCGAAGACTTTCGCTCAAGATTTTTCGAGTTTTGTCGAAAAGTTTTATCCAATTATTTATGCAAGGTGGACAACTTATATATTAACCGCGGTACATCAAAGAAAACCGACTCAATTGTGATATATATATATATATATATATATATATATATATATATATATATATCACGGCCACCTCGGTTTTCATTGTTTCCACACGCATATTTAATATCGAAATAACCCGATGCATAAAGATGCGGTACGATTAGTAACTAATCATACCTAATCTTTATGCATCAGGTACGATTCCCGTGAATTTGCAATAGGCAATATCATTGCGCAATGCAATGCAATGCAACGGGACCTTGCCTAAAACATTTCGAGTAGAGTACACTGGTAGCGCCCCCAATCGAGAAGTAGAGACAAGTGTTTACCGACAGCGCCCTAAACGAAATATAGCAATAATATATATATATATATATATATATATATATATATATATATATATATATATATATATATATATATATATATATACATATACATATACATATACATATACATATATACATATATACATATATATATATATATATATATATAGATTTTCGCTTACCTCAAAAGTCTGCTACAGGCTGTTTCATCTAAAAAAGAATCTTCAGGCCGATGACAATTTTCGAAAACAGGGGGTGCTTATATCCTTCTTGTCGGGACGTGGGAGTGTGGGGGCGAAACAATACATGCATTCATGGCTTTGTTGCGCTGTTTGCGCGGAATTTGTTTCGATGACGACATTGACTGATAATTTCTGCTCTTTTGTTGAGTAAACAATTCTTGTTTTTATCTTTCAAAATATAAAATTTTTCTTCTAAACATAAATTACATCGTTTTGAACCTCCCGTGTACGAAATAGAATGTTTTAAAATTTGCCAATTAATACTAAAATCCTTATTGTTTTCTTTCAATGCCCAAATATATTTCGAAAGTTCGGTGTCGTTTGCATGCTTTTTATGCTGAAAAGATTTAGTGTGGTTGGCCAATCGCTCTTTGAATGTGGTTGAAGTCATGCCAATGTAATTCTTGATCGTGTTTGTGTTGTTTACTGTGACTGTTGCTTTGTATACTATGTCCCTAGTCATGCATTGTTTTCTAAGTGGACAATTCGTGTTTTTCTTACAATTGCAACTGCTAGTGTCCTTATCCTGTGGCATGTTATTTCTAGATATGTGTGCATTGTGTTTAGTGATTATTGACTTAACATTGTTCATGCAGCTGTAACTTACTTTGACTGTGTTTCTGTTAAAAATCTTATGGAGCTTGTGGTGTGGTGGGAAGTGCTTGTCAATTAGGTTTAGGAAATTACGTCCTATGTTTGTGCTTACACTCTTGCTAAAAGGTGGGTTGAACCAAGTTATGTTGCGTTGCCTATTCCTGCGTGGTTGCTGTGCTGTGTGTTGAGTGTAGCTAAGATCATGATCAAAGTTGCTGTGCCTAAGTGCGTTCTGATATATGGGTGCAGATTCCTGAAAAACGTGTTCATCTGATGAGAGAAGTGCAATGCGCTTGTTGATTGATGCAGGTAACTGTCTTGTGATGCTTGGTGGGTGGTTAGAGTGCTTATTTATGTAAAGCGGATCGTCATTGGGCTTCCTATAGGGCCTATAATTTCCATTGTTAAGGTCGAAAGTTACATCTAAAAAGTTTACTATGCGTAAATTTGATTCGGCGGTAATTTTTAGGTCAAACTGCTCGAAAATTTTGTGGAGTTCTTTCCTTGTTTTGTCTGCTAAACGTGCTGATTTACTTTTTATAATAGCTAAACCGTCATCTCTGTATAGGCCAATGTTTTCTTTGCCAAATTTCTTACTTAGGTGATTTAAAATGAAAAGGCCTACTAACTCACAAACTTCCGCACCGTCGAAACAACCCATGGTAACGTCAAACAAACTATTGCTATCTTTTTTTATCCATGAAATTCCGGTATTGAAAAGGAGAGATTTTCTAGCGTGTTTTATTATTGAAATATTGTTTTCAGTTATAGTAGCCAAATTCGAAGCCCAAGATAATGCTTGGTCCAATAGTTTTTCAGAAATAGACGGATAGAAATTGACAATGTCAAACGAAATAAAACTATGTCTGTCCTTATTTTTTATATTGCCAAACCACTCAATTACTTGTTTTGTATTTCTCCATTGGTTTAAATTCAGTTTTTGTCTCAAATTAGAATTAATTTTGTCCAAAATCACCTTACTTAGTTTTCCGGATTCGCTTTAGCGTATATATATATATATATATATATATATATATATATATATATATATATATATATATATATATATATATATATATATATATATGTATATGTATATGTATATATATATATATATATATATATATATATATATATATATATATACTATTTGCAGAATGAGTGGCCGTTCTGTATCGGGGTATACAGACACTAGGCGAAGACATCTAAAACGATCCGATTTGGTAAGTTCATTGGCGTAATAATTTTTCTAAAAAACGTTGTCTAAGTCGAGAATATCAAAGCTAAAGTTTATGTAAATCAAGAGGAATCTGTATCACATATACAGACACTCATAAACATGGATTTTCTTTGTATTTTCCTCATGAATTATTAATGAGTTTTAGATATATATTTTACAGAATTTAAAGACAAAGACGAGGTGGATGCAAAGCAGCCAACACCCAAAATTTGTAAAAGAAGGGCAGAAAACAATAATTACGTGTCATGTCCAGAGACAGTGAAGAGACAGTGTGAAGAGCAATCGGGTAAGAATACGTCCAAAGGCGGCACTGCAGACCGCATCTTCCACGCGTGCACCACACGCACGGGATCGCGTAGTAAACAATAAGGCAGAGAGAACTCTACATATAAAGGCTGACTGCCAATCAAAAAGTGAAGCAAAAATGGCGGATATTGCATAGAGGTCATAGTATAGGACTAGAGGGGGCATTGGGGCGAAAAATGCGAGGGAAATTCACTGAACGCCGCCATTTGAGGAACAAAAATGAGCTAAGATTCGTCTAAGACAAGCCTTTTACTAAATTTTCATCACGGTTTTTAAGAAAATAAAACTTTTATAATTTTTGGTCTTATTACTATTATAAATTCTTGGTTCTTTATTGAGGCATCTTTTATCTTTTTTGAGTTTTTCCAGTCCTTGGACATAGATTGTGGCCGCCATTTTGAAACCTCCTACCCAGAGTCTTTTACCCTGAGTACGAAATGGAAGGAAGCGATTTTTTTGGGTTTCATTGGAAAAGTCATTACAGAAACGAAACAGATAAGGTCTACAAATTAAAGATAAACTGTGATAGACATCGTTAATGTTGATATAGTATGCTTTAATAAATTAATAGCTTGCAATTTTGTGGAGCTGTCAATCAAGTGATTTTACTTGGCTTGCCGTGACATCAGAGTTGTATATAATATTTTGTGAATAGATAAGGATGATACAGCTTCTGAGTTTCTCATATAGTTTTGCTTAGTATACGTTTATTGTCGGAGTTTTGTTAGTTACGATTTACACGAACTGCGATTGTTTTATGACAATAAAACAATATTTAGAGTTGATTTACGTCAGTCGTTATAGTTAGCCAATCAAAACACTTCCCAAAATGGATTAGTCTTAAGGTCTGTTTACACGGTCAAAATTTAAGCGGGATCTGAGCCACATCTGACTTTATGCAGGCTTAAAATGTCCGTGTAAACAAATCGGCCGAAATTAATCGCGATTAGTTTGCACCACCTCAAGGAGGTGGATTAAACTGAGCACGATCAGTTAATCGCGCTTAACTTGGCCTTGTAAACGCAACGGGATTGAAAAACGGTTGCTACTAATACGGTGTTATTACTCGGGCTACCGCAGGTAGACGAGTCTAGGTTTCGGCTCGGGTTTTTTCTTTTTTCCCTTCTGTGTCACGCTCTTAGCCTACTCCGCAGGCCTCTCTAATCAGAAAGCGCAGGCTCAAGTCAAGTGCGCATTTAACTTATTCCGCCGTCTCGATCAAGACAAACATAATAAGACTTTGCGAAACTGATGCGTGCATGCCAAATGCTTTCTTTCTTTGCTTTCCTGATGTCTGATCAAGTCTTTCTCCTCTCGGATGTGTTTTGTGTTTTCACAGACATAGTTATTGGTCAGTAATGTCGCTGGCCGCTTACGATCTCACACGCCGTATACATGAAGCTGTGTTGATATTTAATACCCGAAGAGACTTGACATATGAACGCTGTACATGTGTGGAAATAATGCTTTCTTTCTTAGCTTTCCTACTGTCTGATGACCAGAGTCTGATCAAGTCTTTCTCGTCTCGGATGTGTTTTGCGTGTTCACAGACATAGTTTGATATTCGTCAGTAATGTCGCTAGCTGTGTTGATATTTAATACCCGAAGAGACTCGACATATGAACGCTGTATACATGTGTGGAAATACGTTACAGGCAATCGTGTTTTCTGTATTGCAAATTGCGTTTTCTGTCGGAGATTGGATTGTGTTTTGACTTTTGTCTGTGACCTGAATGTGTTTAGACGGCGGCTGTAGATCTTAGCACTGCATGTGACAACCTGCGCGTGATTTTGCAGTAGCCCGAGTGAACGCCTGATATATTGTTAATCTGACGATAAAATGCATTTTTTGCACTGCTGTAGAAGCTTCCATCTCGCTATTCTTTGTTCCTTTGTTTGTTTGTTTCTTTTAGCTATTACTCTTTCTCGTGTACCGATGTCTTCCGTTGTTCTTTGACGCACGCTACCCATACGAAGCTTCCAAAACAAAAAATATAGCTTGTCCGTCATGTTGAATAATGGTGTACGTGTTTTAGTAAGGGATTATTAAATGACCGTGTAAACGCACCAAGGTGGCGCATTTTAAGCACGCTTAAGTTAAGCGTGCTTCAATTTTGGCCGTGTAAACAGGGCTTAATATTATGATTGCTGTGGGATATTGGGGCATTTTTGGACGTGCGTTCCAGACCCTTATACGCGGTCATTTACGGCAAATTGTGTTTACGAAAAGCCAAGAACCACCAAACACTGCCAAATTTCTATTTTTACACAGGATAAAACAGGATACAGAAACGAACAAGTGCTTTATGTGGTATAAGATAAAGTCTGTACCTTACCAGCTATACATTAAACTGCCGAGCACACGGTTCATATGGGAAATTAAATGCATGTCCGGTTTCATGTTGTTAAACCGACGTTTTCAAATCCTTCTTTAAATCTTCTCAAAATGCGTGAAGTATTAAACTATAACTTGTGTTACCACTAAAGTTTTATGTTCCGTGGAGTTTTCTCTTCAAGTCGTACGGAAAACTGAAGCTGACATCCAAAATAGCCGCGTAGGTCCCACAGGCTTTTTCGTCCGGTGATTGACTGGACTCAGCCTTCCAGGGATATACAGAGTTCACTGTCAAATCAAGTAAGACCTGTATGAATTTTTGATTGCACATAATATATGTAGGTAAAAAAAGAAATAGGAGGGAATAGAAGAGAAATTAACGTCGTACCCAAGGCATTTTTGCCTCCACGTTTGGACGTCGGCGAAAATGGCCCTGTCATCAGCTGGTCACATGATACCCAGAATTTTGAGGTGTTTGTCAAGAAAATTTATGCGGTCTTTGTATTTTGTTTTTGTCTAATACGTATACAGCCGACTCACTCATGTGAAGCCTTCATCAGAAAAGCAACTGGCTAGCATTATTCATCATGATACCCCACACGATTATCCAGGATAGATGAGAGAGAGAGAGAGAGAGAGAGAGAGAGAGAGAGAGAGAGAGAGAGAGAGAGAGAGAGAGAGAGAGAGAGAGAGAGAGAGAGAGAGGCAGAGGCCGAGGCCGAGGCCGAGGCCGAGGCCGAGAGAGAGAGAGAGAGAGAGAGAGAGAGAGAGAGAGAGAGAGAGAGAGGCCGAGACAGAGAGAGAGAGAGAGAGAGAGAGAGAGAGAGAGAGAGAGAGAGAGAGAGAGAGAGAGAGAGAGAGAGAGAGAGATATTTAATTTCCTTTTTTCTTTAACCCGGTCGTCGAAGGCTGTAGACTGGCAGCCAAAAGCTCATTACAATAACAAGTTTTGATCAGAAAACGTCTTGTCTAGTATTATTTAAGTATGTTTAAATCTGATCGCGGTTCTTATATCGTTTCTATTATTATTATTATTATTATTATTATTATTATTATTATTATTATTATTATTATTATTATTATTATTATTATGTAACAGCCCATCAATTATAACTGGTGAAACGTATCGCCCAGATGTGCTTCTTTCCATTTCCACTGATTGTCTCTATATCCTTGAACCCTCCGTTGGATATGAATCTAATCTCCAAACTAACGTTGATCGCAAAAGAGCAAGATACAGGGATGTAATTACACAGCAAAAGGAACATTTTAAAACTGTCAAATTTGTAAATTTGTCAATCAGTTCCTTAGGTGTTTTCTCAACAGAATGTCGTACCTTTTTGGAGATGTTAAACGATCTAGGTCTTGATAAAAAACACCAAAATTTTTGTATTAAGAAAATAATGTCTATCGCCATTAGAACAACATACTATATATTTTGTTGTAGAAACAAGGATTGGACAAATCCAGACTTAATGAACATTTGAAGATACATTTTAAATTCAAATTTTTCTATATAGTTGTAAACAATAAATAGGTTCAAGTAGTCAATTATAAATTACCTTAATTAGTGAGATTTATAATTGTATATATATATATAAAGTATTTCAATAAAGTTTCCATTATTATTATTAAATTCACTGCTTTGAATTCTTACAGATGAATTACAAGATGACGAGATTGTGAGAATAGCACCAAAACTTGGATCCAGATGGAAGGATGTGGCATTACTGACAAAAGTACTTGAAGTTCACGATACTAACAATATCGCTGATTGCAGATTTGATGAGCGTGCAGATCAGAAGGCTAGTACCATGCTCGAAAAATTTAAGGAAATGGGTGGAACAAGATCGACGCTGGTTAAGGCATTAAAAGATGCTAAACTGATAAAATTAGCGCAAGAGGTGGAGAACAAGCATATTTAGCATAATTAAATCAGAATCTAAACCAAATTTTGATTTCAAGTTGCAATTATTTGAAAAAATTCTTAAAATAATGAAGAATATTAATTTACAGCTCTTCCATGTCTGATATGCAAGTTTAACCACAAAGATCAAAGATGGCCGCTACGTTTTCGTAGCACGAAAAGAGCCACATTAAGAAATGCCTGCCTTTGGTATCAAACAAAGAACGCTGTACAAGATTTAGAAGCTTAGTTTTTAAATTTGTCGGTAATATTAAGTAGAAAAAACGTGTTATTTCATAGTTTTTTACTCTGCCCAATAATCGATAAACTTGCCTATATCACAAAACTCGTAAAAACCAACGAGAACAGTCAATAAGTTAGTATAAAACTATATCTAGCCATATACCTTTTGTAGTAAAACGTATCTTTACAAAGCCTGAACTCATTCCTGTCCGATGGCTTCCCGAGAGATGAATAAAATCGTCTGGCGTTAGCCAGAATAATATACTAAAGACCAATTCGGACAGGAAAGAGTTAGAGAGATAGTTTGTGTCATTCCCATAGGCGTAGAGTTTTGTTTTTGTCCGGGGGGGCTGAACAGGGCCTTTTTAAAAATTTTCCCATGAGGGGCGTTCACCAAAAGGGACTCTCCTAAGGGAGTCCGGGGGCATGCCCCCTGGAAATTTTGGAAATTTAGGGTCTCGGAAATGCCATTTCCTGCATTCCGAGGGGTGGTTTTTAAGAACACTGAAATGTCATAAAAACTAGTTAAAATACAACACATTTCAACAATATTTCGATGTTGTGTGTACTGTTGTCTTATGTGTACATGGGTGCTTTTGGTTGACAGGAATGAGGCTGCAACAGTTACTTTACCCTAACCAGTAACCTATGGTGATGGATGACTGCTCCCCATTACGATTTCTTGGGGGGCTAAAGCCCCTCAGCCCCCCTATACTCTACGCCTATGGTCATTAAAGACCAATTCGAACAGGAAAGAGTTAAAGTATGTAGTTGAAAATTTTGGACTGTATTTGCCTGTATTTCCTTTCTGTTTTCCACTGGTGACGGTAAATTTGCATCTGCATGACAATTCGTTTAACCCTCTGAGGCCCGGATCTCTCCCTGTGGTGAATAAAATCGTCTGGCGTTAGCCAGATAAAATACTAAAGACTCGTCTTCAGGCTTTAAAGGGTTCAGGCTTTTCTATAAACTCCCCCAGTAAGCTCTTACTACACTTAAGCTTGCAAAGAGTACTGGACAGGCAGTAGCAAGGTAGCGAGTCTGGCTTCAACCTTTTGACAGCTGGACATAAGGAATGTGCTATCCAGTATATAGGTAGAGATCAGGGGGAAGAACCATAGAAATAATATACCTAGAATGCGGGCTCCTATCTCCTGTCAGTCAAAAAATTGTCGCCACAAAATGGCGGATTTGTAAGGGCAAAAGGAACTCGCCCTAGGACTTTTTAACAGTTTTTTACACGGCCGCGGATGGTAACCGGTGTGGAGTGGACGATGGATGTATTTTAGCACTGAATTTCTTTGTTTTTTACGCCGGGAAATTTACTGGATTAGTGAATTTAAAGATAAAGGCATGTGAAGTACAATATCCTTCGCCAAAACATTTCGAACATCAAACTCTGGAAGTAGAAATGGCGAAGATAGCGGCTTTTTAATATGAATGGTTTTAGTGTTTTTACTGTTTTACATTATATTTGAATGATTCCCACTTGCCAATCTGTATGTGATTTATACTGAGTGTGGAGGATTAATCCAGGAGACAGTAAGTGTTTTGTTCTTTTTTATCCAATCTAATAGGGATTTCTAGCTTGTGATTTTTGAAATATAAAATATGTTTATGCACCTGTCATACTTTTTATACATCAGTTTTTCGACATCTATTTATATTGACATTTTAAATCCGTGTTTTTCTTAAGATTTTCTCCTAGTTTCCATTACGTATTTGATTATTCTCTTTTCTTTTAAACGGGCTTTGATGCAGACAATTTCTGAGTTTCAAGTTTAGCATGAGCCTATCTTTTTGTTGCTTTTTGTAATTGTGGTGAATTGATCGAAATATAATATTGAACTTATTGTTTTTAGTACGTTTAATAAAGCAAGTGTCTTGCAAATTGTTTTATTTTATGCTAATGTGTATGTGGCTGATTTGTTGTCATGCATGTATCCAATTTATCTCTATGAAACGTCCTCCAATTATTTATTTTGAGGGGCGATCATTGTTGTATATTTATCCCACCCCTTGCAAAATTCAAAATGGCGGATCTATAAGGGCAAAATAAAACTTAATTTGGACACCTGTCACGTGACCGAGCACGCATTCTAGGTCTATTATTTCTATGGGGAGAACCCTCAGACATCCTAGAGCATGACTATATATTGAAAAACGTTATGTATCTTTGCAATTATCAAACGAAATTACTTGAAACTAATATTGTACATGTGTGTCTCCCACAACACTAACCATGCAATGTTTCAAGTAATATCATGTTTGTGGGGATTTCTTTTGTTCTCACAGGTCCATAAACAACTAATATACCTCATTAGCATATACCTCGCAGGTGAACAGTGCTTTTCACGCAATCTGATTGGTTCCTCTAGCTCGGGTATCCTGCACTATTCACCTGCGGGCAAAACAAAATGGCGGCCAGTTTTGCTTTGTTTACCGACGCAGGAAATTTTGTTGATAAACAAGGCTGATGTTGTAGAATAACGAGAAAAGTCAACAAAATTAAGTAGAAGAGTGTCCACAGGTATGTTTCTTTACGATTTTCTAGCCATTTGTCGCTGTATATAATATTAAATATTTTTTTGTTAGAACTGCTCTCAAAAATGCAGGAAATAACGTTTCCGAGGCTTAGAAAACCAAAAAGGTTTTCGGCGCTCGCGGCATTCTCAACCGGACCAGTTGGAAATTGGTTGCTACACGGCCCTACTTTGCTAAATTCGGCGGTATTCTTCCTCTGATTTCCAAATACTCAGTGATTAAATATTGATTTCTTTTGAATTTTCGTCATGAATTATTGAGTTTGACAAGAGTTATAAACGCCAATCTTTATAATCGCAAGATTATACTTTCAAAATTATTTTTAACTCAGTTTTTCATTTTATGACCACTTTAAAGTGCCTATAACCCCAAATACGATATTACTGATATGGATTGAATGGACACTGGTGACCAACATTTATGACCAAGTTTTTCGGCAAGTTTTTCAACTTTTCCGTAATATTTTCAGTTAACAAATAAATTCCATTTCGTGCCATTGTCTGTTCACTTATACTATACCAAAACCATAGAGTGCTCGCACGCTCAAAATAACGACGCGTCAATAACAAGCCTTAATAATATAGAGGGCAAAATTACTCGAATATGATTGGCTAATGAAGAGGGCATTTTTTTGTAATTCAGGGCAAAATTACTTGCACTTGATTGGTTCCTTGATCATCAGTACTTGCATGTGATTGGTCGCTTTGTTACTTAGCAACAGTGAAACTTGGAGGACTGACTTTTTTTCAACAAATCTGCAAGGTTTTCGGTTTGAAAATGCTTTTTTGTTTACTTTGAACTAATTTAAACTATTGAAGGAGTGTAAACTATTAGTGAAAATGAATACACTAGAAAATTTACGAACTTTTGCCTGTGTTTACAAAAAGAAAGCAACAGGCACAGCGATAGAGCGGGGAAAATTGGAATGTTGCCGAGCACCGACCGTGATAAGGTACATGTACTTCGACATTTTCTGGACATAACTTAACATAGCTCTTGAATAATTTTGCCCGCTATATTATTAACACCTAATCGCATGAGATCTCGTAAAATGAAGGTGTAATTTCACTCGTGTTTTCAAAATCTTACAAATTACCCTCGTCGCTTCGCGACTCGGGCAATTTTGTAAAATTTTGAAAACACTCGTGAAATTAAACCTTAATTTTCCTCGGCCCCATGCGATTACCTATACAAAATCCGCCATACACTGAGACAAATCTCCGAAACACATTTTCGAAAAAGTTCCTGAAACTTGTTTCAAAAAATAGAACAGTGTTCTAATCAGGGTGAAACTTGGTTTCCGAAACAAACTTTTGGAAACTTTCCATACACGCTTAAAGGCTGATTTCCAGTCAGTGGGCGGAATTTTTCTTTGTCTTGTGAGCACTCGAGCGGAACTAATCTAATTTAGAGTAGAAAGACAAAGAAAACTTCCACCCGCAAAATTCCACTGACTGGGAATTAGCCTTAACGCAAAGAAATGTAATCACGTGAGAGGTAAACAAAGACGTTTCGATCGTTGAAAAGATCTGGCAAATCAACGCATTGGCCTTATATGTACACGATATAAATTGTAAACTACGTCATTGATAATACTGTCTCGTAGTTCAAGTGACAGAGACTTCTCACGGTAGTATTTGCGTCTTTTAAAGCAGATTTCCAGTCCTCGCACGAAACTCGTGGCTCGCTGCGAGCACTCGCAAAGTTTCCACTGTATTTCCACCAAACGCAGCTCGTTACGTTAACTCGCGGCTTATGAAGCGATAGCCGAGGTTTTTTTTTAACAAACTTCGAGGTGTTTGGATATCCTGACGAATTTTGAGTGTTTGGTATAGCATCTCAGACAAATCGGTATTTTAAGAGAAAATCGAAGTGAAAGTTCAATTAATTTATGTAATTCAATATCCGTGCAAATTAACCATCGTCACAGTAATGACTTCCTTTGTGCAGTTTTCCTCATGAATTACTAACGAGTTTGAAATGTTGATATATTTGTTTTGATTGGTTTATTTACCGTGAGTACTTGCCGCGTGTAAAAAATAGTTTTCCAACTATCTGCCACGAGCGCTAAAAGACTCGCAACGAGCTGCGAGTTGCTTCGTGCGGGGACGGGAAATCCGGCCGCCTTTAGATGCAATCGAATTACGCTGCCATAACAAAAAACTAAGGAAACGTGTGAAATACACTTTTTTCCTAGCCAAGTTTTTCTGTCAAATAATTCTTTAATGCAAATTAGTATACTTTATTTTTCATCAAGTCAACAGACCAGTACTTACGACATTAGGGTTCTTTCGGTCCGTCCAATCCTCATATATTTCGTTGCTTAAAAACGCTTCGTGCCTTCCACCACTATACTTGATAAAGTTTATTGAAGCACTAAGAATCTTCTAGCCTTCTTGCAGACACTTTACTTGAAAATAATAAAGAACGAGCTTCAAATTTGAACGAATTGAAGATACTGCGATACTTCGAATCTTGGCCGCCATCTTTGTTTATTCTGGGCAAAAAGAGCCTGGGTACGAGGTTGGAAAATACCATCCGTCAAAATCCGCTGCAGAACGTGATTGTCTCTTCTCAGTTTGTAATGGCCTATATTTAACAATTAGACAACGAGCCCGAGTTTTCTATGAGCGAATGGTCAACAAGGCGAAATTTAGTATAAATTTACCAACAAAATTTAAATACATACATTCTCGACCATAACGTATTCTTTGAGGCTCGTTTAATACATTTTTTAAACTGCAAACAATTAACGTTCAACAGACATTTTGGACATTTCCTTTGTCCCGTACGGTAACTAATCGAAAAGAAAAGTTTTCTTGCATAATTTAGCACGGGTTTTCATGTACAGTATTGAGACAATATATATTATCCACTCATTTGATTTGTAAAAATGACAAAGAGTTGAAAGAAACGACATTCAATTTAGCATGTAGTTTACATCACGAAATCTTGTCATTAGCAAGCGTAAACGAACGCAGATAAACAATTTAACGATCTTACCATTAATAATTTCCATTCTAACCATTTTGTAGAAATTTATGTTTTCTATAGAACTTAATTTTTCGCCTAAATGTTCGAATTCTTCTGTCATTTGCCCACTCATTATAATTTCGGCGCCATTGTTGCTTAACAGAACAACCGCTGGCTCTAACGATCATTGCTCGTGACATACTACCCATTTTGTGATTGGTCAATTTTTCTAAAAGAATGACTTTCATTGGTTTATCCCAGAGGTTTATATTTAATAATTAGACAACGAGACCGAGTTTTCTATGAGCTGATAGTCAACGAGGCGAAATCGAGTTGACTATCTGCTCGTAGAAAACGAGGGCGAATTGTCTAATTGTTTTAGTATCAACCACAAACAACTTTTCTTTAACGTAAACAATGTTCCAAATTTTCAGATAGTTTTACCTTTTCGTTGGCAGAAGTCTACTCAAAATGTAGAGTAGTTGGATGGCACATGATAAACAATCGCTCACAAAAAACGAGATTGTAATTATTTTGGTTCAAATTTGGTGTAGATATACTCCACAGGCATAAGCGAATTCATTTTCTTAGGGGGTGTTTATATGAGGCGAGCCAGCCCGGTAAGCGGGATAGCCCGGTAAGCGAGATCTCACTTGAAAGAGGCGAGATCTCGGTAAGCGGGATGAAAATTTCCCATGTAAACAGTCGCTAACTGGGCTGGCCCGCTTACCGGGATGATTTTTCAAAGGGATGCCGACGCCATCTATTGTCGTTGTTGTAAAATCATCCTGGTAGGCGGGATGAAATTCGTTCATATGAACGCGAGCCAGAAATCATCCCGCTTACCGGGCTATCCGGTAAGCGGGCTGGCTCGCCTCAATATAAACACCCCCTTATTCGAAAATGTGAAACTGAACAACTTTCCATTACTTTCGGGCCAATGTTTTCATGATTTCATCACTCGTATAAAAATTTTACCAGACGCCATGTTTGGCCTAGTTTCCAGGTTTTGCTCGCCGCGTGAATATGTGGTGGCTTCTGATTAGTCAGAATAGGAGTAGTATATTAATATTCCAGCTATAAGAAGGCTTATCATGGGTAACCTACTAGGGCTCTATCACCAATATACCACTAGTAGCTCAGCCAATCAGAATGCCGGATTTGTAATAGACCACTAGTTGGTTAGCCAATGAAATTCGAGGATTTGTATTATGAACTTGTAAATGTATACTGTTATTTAGTATCAACCAACTAGTGGTCTATTACAAAATCGGCATTCTGATTGGCTGAGCTGCTAGTGGTCTATTGGTGATAGACCACTAGTAACGTTATCCAATAACAAACCTTCTTATAACTGGAACATTCCTATCCCGACCAATCAGAAGTCACGACATAGTCACGCAGCGCGCAAAGCCTGGAAACTAATAAAATTTATTTCCGAGTGATGAAATTACGAAAACATTGGCTCAAAAATAATGGGAACTTGTTCAGTTTGACATTTTCGAATAAGACAATGAATCGCTTATGCCTACGGAGTATATCTACCCCAAATGTTAAGCAAAATAATTGCAATCTTGTTTTTTGTGAGCGATTGTTTATCATGTGCCATCATCGGCTTTGCCTCGTTGACTATCAGCTCTTAGTATAATTTCATAGTGGAAAAGAGGCTTTCCAGCTTTCCGATTGGTCCGCTCAGCGGTGAATCTGAGGTAATAGTCACCGCCTAGCACGGTGACTATTGCATCACAAGAAATTGTTCTTCAAAAGTAGTTTTGGAAAAGAGACTGGTACTTATTCAACACTGCACTGACTTTACTCGTTTCAGTCTCCCCCTCGGAGTTGTCATTTTGAAGTATGAGATTTTAGAATTTGTTGATTCATTGAACTGTTTAATTTTTTTTTCAATATGGGGTCTGTAGTTTTTAAGACAAACAAAAGAGCATAATACTGAAAACTTTTATCACTGAGATGTTGTACATATCAAATATCGTAAAATCAAAACTTTATAAAGGTAAGGAAGTATATTTTCTATAATTCTTCGTATTTTTTTTTGTATGTTTTGGCTAGGTTTTGGTCGTAGCGATGTTTCCGAAAACATCGTCATGAGTGAAGAACATATTGAACATGAACTACGTGCAAAAAAGCCGTAACACAGGATCCAAAACACCACAATAAAAGTCTTTTTAGCATATATTTGAACGCATGTATGTACAAGTTCAATTCCAAAGTAGGATGCCGTTTACTCTTTTTTTTTTAAAATTATTTACTGAAAAAGACTGTGGCTTGCTAACATCGTCTGTGAATAAGCAGAATCACCACTGTTAAAATGAAAGCAGTTGTTTAAAAGTTTTTGTTTCAACCTCTGATTGGTTTTTTATCAACCTCTGAAATTATACTAAAACAATTAGTCACCTCAGTCTCGGTGACTATCGGTGTATATTCACTGATAGTCACCTCGACTTCGGTGACTAATTGTTAAATAGAAAACTCGGTCTCGTTGTCTAATTGTTAAATAGCCAAGTTTCGCTGGATTCAACGTTGACTGTCATTGGTTGGTTTGTGGTGACATGACCGTAGCTAAATTTCAATGTATATCGAGCGGGCAACAATTGAAATCTTATTGCCCGAGCAGGCAATAAGTTCTCAATTGTTGCCCGCTAGAACATTGAACTCTTCACGGTATCCTATAAACAAAGCTTGTTTGGTACAAAAAATGAATATTTATAGGTCTTCAAAGCATGTGTGAAGATTAACTGGAGAAATGTATTGCAGTTCTTTTGTTCTCAATTAGTGAAAATTTCGGAGACAGGCGAAATGTTTTGGGAAGTCCTTCAGTTTGTCTTTTGTGTACAGTGTGTATAAAACAACCCCGGAACCCTTAGAAAATGAATTAGTATTCTTTTCAAACGTATTGTAGTAGTTTGAAATGTACAATACACACTCGTTGCTCTGTGGTAAGTTGAACCATTTTTAATCGAACTGATATGGATATATTTAACATGTTTCTTTGCAGTTATGCTCCTTCATACGATTAGACGTTATCTTAATTTCCCAGGTGTATAACACCGTGTTTTTTACGCATCCGTGTCTTCAGAGAAGTGTTTAGGGCTTTCAAACTACTACAATAGGTTGTTTGAAAAGAATACTAATTCTTTTCAAAGGGTTCCGTTTTTTTTATACACACTGTACTTTTCCTTGACAAAAGTCAAAATTATCAACGAAACTCAAGCTATATAACAAAGCACTTAATGTCTGATCCCTCGGGAAACAGTTAGTTTTGTTTTCCTCGTAACCAGTTTGGTTTGGCTCATTGGCTCCAAAATATTTTATAATAGTAGAATGTTACAGGTATCTCCAACAGATTTGGAGGATGTTTCTAAAATAAAACTGATTTAATTGCTTTTTACTTTAAACTAGAAACAAAACCTGTTTACTACCGACAGCTTGCACAGCAAAAACTAACGAAAGATTAAAGCTATGAAAAACCAGTACTTAATAAACGAGCGTTTATTAAGGAGTGTTTTATCAGATATAACGACACGAGGCGAAGCCGAGTGTTTTTAAATCTGATCAAAACGAACTGCGAGTTTGTTGAACGGCTTCAAAAACGAACCACTTGGTAAGTTCATTGGCGTAGTAAGTTTGAAAAATAACCTTGTCTAAGCCGAGAAAATCAAAGCTAAAGTTTATGTAAATCAGGAGGTATCTTTATCACATATGAAGACATGACACGGTCATGATTTTCTTTTGTGTTTTCCTCATAAATTAAAAAGTTAAAATAAGATAAAATTAAAAAGTTTCTTTATATTTACTTCAGTGAGTTGACGTATTTCTTTTTTTGTTTTCTTTGACACTTTGTACATAATAAAATACTTATGGACTTAAAACCACTTCTCAACCACTTCTTCATTTCTTCACTTCTTTCAACCACTTCTCGGTGACTGGATATCGGATGAAACAATCCTCCTCGTATTTGATCTATTACTTAAAATGACAGTACTCTGTTTCCCTCGGTACGGTCCCAGTCAATAAGTGTTAATTAAAAATCTCGGACAGTTGATTGTGGCTTAGGCAGGTTGGTAAGGTGACAAAATCATTGGAAATGTCAACATAGTCACCTTAACGAGAGAATATGAAGAATTAGAAGAAAAGTTCACATGAAAATCTCAGATTTATATTTCGGGTATCGTTTGTTTAGGTTTGTTAATTCGTAATTGTTGCGGAGTAAATAGCAAGCGACGTTTTTGATGTCAAACAGGGCACCGGTCTCTCGCAATGACTGCATTGGGCTTACATACAATATAAACAATTAGGGAACTATATTAATACAATTTTATTAATTAAACGGCCAAGTTTTATTAAGGCTTATTACAAACATATTCGGTGTAGGCATATATAATTATTAAACATATATCAGTAACTGAGTGCTAATGACAGAAAAAAAAGTCTTCAATGCAAAATATCATTTAAAGTGCAATTAAAAAAACAACTCACATAAATCTATTCCATGTGGTGTCGAATTTAGTTTCACATGTCAATTCCATTATTAAACTGTTTTTCCCTTTTTCAATATCATTCATGAGCTCAAAAAAAAATAGTATATAAAGTAATCGAAAACAAAAGAATTAAGACTGTATTCTCTCATGATAATCTTCACTTTTCTTGCAAGCAATTTTCCAAGTCTCAACGGCGTGCTCAAGAAGAATATCTTCAGGAAGATGTTGATCGAGACCTTCGATAATGTCGCTTTGCTTTCCTTCCAGTTTGGCGACAAGGTATTCGGACAAGCTGAAATATACAATGAATATTGTTGGAATATTTCTAATTAGCATATACCTCGCAAGTGAATAGTGCTTTTTACGTAATCTGATTGGTTACTCTAGCTTGGGATACCAGCGGGCAAAACACTATTCACATGCTGGCAAAATAAAATGGCGGCCAGTTTTGCTTGGTTTACAGAAAGCAGGAGATTTTGTTGATAAACAACGCTGATGTAGTACTGGTAGAATAACGAGGAAAGTTAACAAAATTAAGTAGAAGAGTATCCACAGGTATGTTTCTTTAATTGTCTAGCCATTGATAGATCTAGAAGTTGTCAAAAACTGTTTGGCCGACAAATATCGAGTACGCTACGTTGCTATTAGCCTTCTTCGCAGCCGTGTCAAGTGTTCGGGCCCCCTCCACCTACCACGTCTGCTCAAACGAGCACCACATTCCACTCCGTACATTGACCAATCAGAGATCAGGCTCCCCAAATCTGAAGAGCTGACCTCTGACCTTGAGTAGTTGAGCTGACCGTTTTAACTACCGGTATTTAAAATATTTCGAAAACTATTGCTTATAGCTTAAAATTGTGCGTAAATAGAATCAATAAGATGATGCTGTAACGGTGAATCGCAATATGAATACATGTACATGAAATAAAGTTAAAAACGCTACTGCATGGAATATGAAGCTGAATAACACTGAAGTTGCTAGCCAGACATGGCCAGACATCCCCGTAAAATTTATTATCCATTACATACATTTCGCCGACACTTCTAGCTTTTTTAAAACTTTTCGCACAGATTTATTTACACGACCTGCAAGAACATATTCATCTTACCATTCTTCGCCGTAAATTTTGTAAAGCTCTCAGCTATAGTAAGCGAAATAACATATTAGCTTTTCAGTAAACTAATTTGGACAGCCGCTTCAGACACTAAACACCTTTGAGCTTTTGTTTTACAACCTTAAATTTCTCTTACATTTTTACGCTTTGTACTGACTTTCACGGTTATTTGTTTGCACAGGCAGCAAGAAGATAGTTAAAAGAATGTTCTTCGTAAATCTCGGAAGTTCTAGGCAAAATTTTTTAAAATATTAGCTTTCGACTAAAAAAATTACACATAACACTAGCCCAGGACGGCCTTTATATTTAGCACGACAATAGTGTAATATCATTGGTCCATGTACACAAAGGGACTGGAATGTGGCGCTCGTTTGAGGAGACGTGGTAGGAAAGAGGCTACGTTTCTATCGACCCTGTCTTGCACAAATGTACCAAAAAATGTAAGAATAGTAAATCTATTTGATATATCCACGAAGTATAGACCATATTCATAAATAGTCGGTGGAATTAATATTCTTTTACGTGCATCATAAATTAGCCCCTCTGAACACGTTTTCATGTGCGACGAAATTCAAAAGAATCTTTACTATAAAACGAGGTCATAACGTCTATATGCTAAACAATTATTCACCTCAGTGTTGGAGAATCCGTTAATAACCACAACAGATATCCCAAACTCACTATTTGACTTTTTTTATTAGTCATTTGCATACAACGAATAAATAATACAAAGTTTCTCTCTGACGAAGGGCTTCGCTCGAAACGTTAGACTCGTACGTTCTCAGTTTCGGCAGTATATCTAACCTAACTATGGGGGCCTCTACACGAGCCCGGGTTGAGTGCCAGCCCGGGTCAGCTCGCCATCCCTGGTTATTCTTTTTTCGTGTTTACATGAACCCGGATTGGCTTCTTTTTCCCCAACCCGGGTCAGCTTTTCCCAACCCGGGTCAGCTTTTCTCAACACAAATTATCATATTGCCAACACCTTACACGAGCCCGGGTCAAGTCAATCCGTGTTTACATGAAGGAACTGACCAAAGTTCCGCACCGTCGGACCTCTCCAACCCGGGTCAACCCGGGTCTTGAAAAGGGTCATCCAGCGAGACGGGTTGACCCGGCTATAGCGTAAACGCTAACAGGGGTTTATTCCTAGACGGGTTGGCTCTCAACCCGGGCTCGTGTAAAGGCCTCCTACATTTCGATTGTTGTTTCAACACTGCCTGCGCACCACGCTACTTTTATTTCACTATTTAAATAATACAACGGTTTTTTATTGTTAAAATATTTAAAATCACTATAAATTTCAAAGCTAAAATTAGATATACGTACTTACTTTTAATATTTCTGCGTTGATTTGTTGTTTAATTCGCTAATTTAAATGATCGAACGGCTTTGAAGTCGCTGCTCTTCTGATTACTATTAAATTTTAGTAGTGATCAGCAGAGCAGCGACCCGAAAGGCAGCGACCCGAAAGCCGTTCGATCATTTATATCAGCGAATTAAGACTTTCAAAATCAGTTATTTTAGCATGGTTAAATTATCAGTAAAATAACAGGAGGAAAATTCTAGAACTTTAAAGGACTTCTATTGATTTTCCAAAGACTTTTCAGGCCTAAATTCAAAGAATTACAAGCCTTACGGTCGAAGGTCTACATGCAGTAATATACATTTTCCCGCGCAAATCTACTTTCTATTGTTTGAATTGAGTAGATTTAATTCTTTGAAAGTTTTAATGGCGATAATAATATTCAAGATAAGTTTTGTGGAACACCGCGTTTAATATTATTTGCTAAGTTTTCGGCCTGTTCATTCAACCCTTCATCCCCGAGCCCGGGCGTACGGCTTTCGAGTCTGGTGAGGGTGCTAATCTCGACACGCGTGGGAGGGAAAAAAAAGCGGGAATGGGATGTAATCTATAGGAATAGTGTGTGTGTGTGTGTGTGTGTGTGTGTGTGTGTGTGTGTGTGTGTGTGTGTGTGTGTGTGTGTATATATATATATATATATATATATATATCATCATCAAGAATGCTATAGTCTAATTAATCAACACAGTCTGCATTGCGCAGTTTTACTGGCTGAAAAGACAAAACATAATTGCAGTGCCTGGCTACCATCAGCAACTGTGGACAGCTGTTTCGCTCTCTTGGAGCTCTTCAGCACAGTGTAGCTGATGGTAAGCCAGTACATCAAAAAGGTATATATATATACTCATCACAGTCAAAGACTTGATGTGGGATATACCACACTGCATAAATTATAAACCATAAAGAATGCTATAGTCTAAATCAACTCAGTCTGCATTGCGCAGTTTTACTGGCCGAAAAGGCAAAACACAATTGCAGTGCCTGGCTGAAAAAGGCGGAACGTTTACGAAAACGGAGAGCTGGCTCGTCGAAGGCTAGAAAACGAGAGAGCGGATGAAAGGGATGTTCGCTTAGCGAAGAGGAGAGAAGCTTATAAAAAGCGCTCAGAAAAATGTAGAGGTAAGGAAAATCAGAATACTAGAAAGAGAAGGCAGCGGGAAAGTAGTGAACAGAGAGAAAGGAGATTGCAACGTTTGAGACAACAGGCAAGAGCAAGAATAGAAATGGAAACGCCACAACAAAGGGCAAGCCGACTCGAGATTCTTTCGACAAACACGTCTGCAAGAATAGTGGCAGAAACTCCTGACCAACGAAATGACCGCCTACAAGTGCATAGGCAAAATACGAGAGGCCGGAGAATTGAAGAAGAAACTCCAGAACAACAAGCAGAACGGCTGCAGGTACTCAGGCAAAATGCAGCAGCACGAAGTGATGACGAAATGTCTGAACAACCACCAGAACGGCTACAAGTGCTTCGACAAAATGCAGCAGAACGTAGTGATTCAGAAAACGTATGAACAACGAGCATCAAGACTCGAGCATGTCAGACAGAATTCCTCAGAGAGAAGAGCACAGAATGTATCTCTACAATAGGCACAGGTCGACAGTTGGAAGGAGTATCTTCACCAACGGGGGGTGGCAAAATGTTGACAGTCCTTTCCACGAGCAACAGTGGGATAAAAATGAAATGCAGAGATTTCACACTGCTCAAGAAGTATTAGACCATCGACAGTGCAATGTTTGTAAAGAAGCCTGGCCAACAAGCACAATTTGGCAATGGAAAACTATCTGCGTACTCGATGTAAGAGATGTAAGAAATCTATAAAAGTGTACAGTGTGGATAATTACAAGTGATCCAACCACAGGCAACATAGTGTCAATTTGACTGCGGCATTTAAGCACCTGGAAAACCTGCCGATGTGTTGCCAAACGGTGAGTATAGATGGACGTTTTGCTTCTCATCCACGTTTTCCACATTGGGCACTAAATATGAAGAAAAGGCATTAACTATTGTCACAAGCAACTATTTACTTGCGTCAATATCCAGTTGATGACAAATTGACCATGGAAGGGCTAAAGGAGATGGTCAATTTAATGAGTGGTAAGCAAATGGGGAATCGATTGCAGCGTTACGTGTCTAAGGTGCAAAGTATTAACCAGTACTGGTATCAACGCAGCCGATAGTTACTGGCCAGATCTGCAAAGACTGCATGCTGCAGACAGGGGAAGATGCTATAAGGTCAGAACGAGCACAAGCTGTTATTGACAAGCCTCATTTGACTGACTGGTATTTTAAGCAGCGTCTCGATTACTTCATCAGGCATTGGTTGAATGGTGTTTTGGATGCAGACTGGCATTGGTTACGCTACGAATATCAGGCCAGGGGAAGTATTCTTGCCCATGGGTGTGCTATATTTAAGAATGCCCCAGATATTCCATTGTTACCAGCTCATGCTGCCCAGGGGTGGGGTTACAGCCAAGCTGATACTACAATGTCAATGGAAGATTTTGATTTCTTTTACCAGGATGATATTGTTCGTGGGAAAGAAGCTGAGAGGCAGTTAGTGGGGTGAGTTAATTCAGCTGAATTCTGCCTTTTGACTATTTACATAAGGCTCAAAAGGCTTATTAAAACCTTTATGAAAACAATGTAAAATTGGTGGGGATTTCAAACTAGAGACAAGAGAGTGACATTTTGAATTTTATGCATATATATTGATTTCTTTTCTTTATTATAATTATTATTTTATATAGGATATAGGTATGTTGACTGGCTAGTGACGACAGTCAATGAGGAATTGCCTGACGAACAATGGTAAGTTCTTGAGCCACATCCCTCAGCTGGCAAACAAAGTGCATTTGAAAACAAAGATGATGACTACCACAGATTGGTGAATACTGTAGAGAGGCACACAAGATGCAGCCCAGTCTACTGCTTGGGGAAGAGAAGTTATGATGTTCCTGCAGAATGCAGATTTGGTTTCCCAAAGCCATTGGAGAAGGAAACAAACTTTGTTATGAGAAGTTGCCACATGACAAGGTGAGTACAGAGTTGATACAATGTTAATTTGCAGGTAGTTGTTGATCAGAATGCTTATGCTAGATATATGACCAAGTATGCTGCAAAAAAAGAGCCGCGGTCAAAGCAAGCATCAGAAATTGCAATCTTGTGTGTCTAGATTACACGACGACGATCAAGTATCTTCAGCAATCAAGAAAGCAATGGTCCAATCGTGACATGACAGCACAGGAGACTGCACATATGCTGCTGAGCTTGCCTTTGGTAGGATGTACTTATAACTTTGTTACTGTGTCTTTAGATAACAGTAGGAGAGTTGTCATGGATACTGTGGACAAAGGCGATGAAGTCTTGCAAAATTCCACATTTGAAGATTATGGCAAGCGTTCAGCTGAGAATAGCAGGTATCATGGTTTATCTCAGTTGAATTTGATGCAGCATGTGTCACAGTACACACTTTCAGGTCTAAAATAGGAAAGCGATATATTGTGAAGACCTTTCCAAAAGTGTCGGCAAACCCTCATGTGCTTAATTTTAGCAGATATTACAAAATTCAATTGATCAAGTTCAAACCCTGAGAGGGTGAACCATCAAATGCAAGGGACAATAAGGAGGAAAATGATTAAATGTTCTCAACATCTATTGCATGTTCCTTGAAACTGATTTTGCTTCAAAAAATGTTTTAGGTCATGATGAAGAGAGTTACAGAGTTTTCCAAAACATGTCAGGTGATTGAAATAAAGAGGATAGTAACGATAGTAACACAGGCAATGATAATGATGACGAATATATGGCCAATGATCCAGAAAATCAACTTGATGACTGGATGCTGCTATGCAGATTGAACCAACGGTATGATATAAAATTCATGGAGCATCAGCAGCAACATCTGATGAAACTGGTGGCTTAGAAGCAGTGCTCTTCCTGTCTAAGAAAGCAGAGGTCATGCTGACATCCAACCTGTGGACTGAACTTGGCCTAATTTGTAATGGTTCATTTGGAGAGGTCGAGGAGATTTGGTTTGCAGAAAATCTTGGACCACCAAACCTACCTGTTGCTGTGTTGGTGTTGGTGCATTTCCCCGCCTACACCGGCCCGGGATTTATTGATACATGTCCCAAGTACATACCAGTGCCACCAAAGGTATTTGAATGGATGGCGGACGGGAAGTACATGTCAAGACAACAGGTGCCATTGAGATTAAGGTATGCGATGACTATTCACAAATCACAGGGATAGACGTTATCTAAGGCTGTTGTTGACTTGGGGAAAAACATGGATAGTAAAAGGACTGGGTAGGAAACTAATAGTTATGTAGGGTATTTTGAACCTTTTGATTGGTTAAATCGCATTTACTCAGTTTGCAAAATGGTTGACATCTAGTTGCAAATTGTGATGTCACGAATGGCGTGAGTATGCTTGTCTTACTGAGGTTTTTAAGTAAACTTTTCTTCAAATTCTTCATATTCTCACATTCAGATGACTATCTTGACGTTTCAAATGATTTTATCGCCTTACAAACCTAGCAAAGCCACGATCGAGTGTTCGAGGTAAACGTTGTTGATCTTTGTTTTGATGTTTTCTGTCTTGTTTCAAAGAAACTGGCGTCGCCAAATAGCATTTTGTATTGCTTGGAATTGCGATGCATATTTTACAAAGTAAACCTTGATATTTTCCTTTAAAATGCGTAATAACAGACGGGAATTCTATCGTATGTGGCCATTAATGATATTCTGTTTGAGCCAATGACATGGCGTATCACGTTAATTTTATTAATTAGAAAAACAAAATCAAGAATGTTGTTTAATGGCTGGAAATAGTGGATGTTTTGTAACCTCAATAGATTCCCTCGCTCTTTACGTGAAGTATTGCTTGTCGCTGGCTAAGAGTCACTTACCACGGTGGTCATACTCCCAAGCGTGTTTAGCAAGCGCAGATTCTTCATGTTGGACTAACGTCATTATTAATTAATTAATTAATTAATTGATCGACTGATTAATTAATTAATTAAATTAATGAATAAATGAAAGAACGAATCAATGACGTTAGTTTTAATTAATTAATTAATTAATTAATTAGTTAGTTAATTAATTAATTAAATAAATTAATGAATGAATAAATGAAAGAATGAATTAATGACGTCAGTTTTAATTAATTAATTAATTAATTAATTAATTAATTAATTAATTAATTAAAACTAACGTCATTTATTAATTAATTAATTAAAACTAACGTCATTATTAAATAATTAATTAGTTAATTAAAACTAACGTCATACGCCATTGTATGCTTGCGTGATTTATTCAGCTGTAGTTTATAAATGACGTTAACCAACAGCGTGTTGTTATATTGCTCTGATGACGGATAGTTGAAATTGAAAACCTTAAAATTCCTACTATATTCAATGTTTAGTATTAATACAACTCCCTGTAAATACAACAAAGCCGCATTACGGTAAAATTCCCGTCTATTAATACTCATTTTAGAAGAAAATAACGAGATTTACTAGTTAAAATATGCATCACAAATTCCGAAGTGCTATTTTACGACGCCAGTTTCTTTCAAACAACACAGAAAACATCAAAGCAACAAAGATCAACAACGTTTACCTCGAGCATTTAATTATGGCTTAGGCAGGTTTGTAAGGCGATAAAATCATTTGAAACGTCAACATAGTCATCTGAATATGAGAATATGAAGAATTTGAAGAAAAGTTCACTTAAAAACAGTGACATCACAATTTTCAACTAGGTTTCAACCATTTTGCAAACTGAGCGAATGCGATTTGACCAATCAAACGGATCAAAACACTCCACATGACTATTAGTTTCCTATCCAGTCCTTTTACAATCCATGCTCTGACGAAGGTCTGAGTTAACAGGCCGAAAGCTTACCAAATAAATACTAGACGTGATGTTCCACAAAACTTATCTTGAGTAGATTTCTTGTTATTCCAGTCCAGAGCTTATAACATAAAATAAGATTAATCTCCCTGAGAATTCTTAACAGCAAAGTGACTGCCCTCATTGCTCGCTTTACACTGGGAAAATAATCATTCACTAGTCTTAACCATATGTTCGCTAATTCATTCACACTTACGGCCAACGCAGCTGTTCTTTCTGGACATGTTTAAGGTAGAGTAGGATTTCCTCCAGCAATTCTCGAACGAATTGGTCCACATTCAGTTTTTGCAGTCCACGACTAACGTTAAAAATTTGTTCCTTGGTCAACGGTTTCTTGACGCTTTCGGAAATATCGTCAAATGGATCCTGAAAATAGAAAATATGCACGTTATGTGCACATGTAAAAATTTCATAGATCTGTTACAAGTTGTTTTATTATATACCAAAGCTTTTGTTTGCCAAATCTGAAATCCGATTGGAAATCATGGTCACGTGTTGTTCAAGAAAGTCAATGTTATTTTCTGCCGAGGGAAGCATTGCACTGTTTTTCTCTGACGTCAACAATGACGTCAGCTTCAATCATGAGATGTTCATGTGGATACACAATGATTGTTGCATCAGATAAAGAACTTTAGAGTTTTCGATGCATTTTAAAATCAAGAGCTTGTTTGAGCTTGTTTGGTAGCCAATTTCCCAAAAGAAAGAATATCCATCATACACATCTTCAAAAGAGGTCTCAAAAAACCCCTGGAAAAATTTAAAACTGTTCTTTGTACTTATTGAGTCTGGTATATTTGTGTAGTTGAATTGAAATTACAAAGAAAAGTCAAAGTGTTTTGGTAATTAATGTTTTTGCTTTTTGCCAGTTTCGAGTCAGTGTGGTATTTTGTATTTTGAAAGTCTTTGCTATATAACAAAAAGCTTGTTGACTTTTTGCTTTCGAGAAACATGAAGCTTTACAGTCCCTCAGGCTTCAATATCACTCTCGGGCTAAAGCCCTCGGGTAACATCGAAACCTTCGGAACCGTAAAACTCGATGTTTCGCTTGGCACCAGTCAACCAGTGTATAGTAATGTTATGAGTGGCACGCGTGCATGTGGTATATACGTTTGCAAGCTTGGTGTAATGCAACAGACCTTTGATAGACGTTTGTCAATCTCCAAGACGCAAAAATGTTTTTGAGTCCCAAACAATTACGAGCAAAACTTCGATAAATAAACTATCAATGCAAGCGAGAATTCGTGGAAACACCACGTTTATCATTTTTTGCTGAGCTTTCGACCTATTGATTCAGGCCGTCATCAGAGCAAATGGCAAAATCGTGTTGGCTTACGTCATATAAACCAAACAATTTAACAACCAGAATCACGTAAGAACACGATAGATCGTTTTCATCTGACGTCATGGCGGCCATATTGGTTACCGAAACAAGGAAATGGCGGCCATATTGGTGCACCATCTTTATCGTATGGGAATTGGACTATATAATTATTCTTACTAGAAATACATAAATGCAATAACCCCTCGCCCGCTTTTACAGCAACCCCCCTTGCGCTCTTTTTTTATTGGAGGCCTGGAAATAGCTACTCCTGTCGGAATGAAAATATAGTTTTAATTCTGGTAGAATATTTGAAATAAAAAACAAAAACTCTATTTTTTTAAAGAAAAATGCAACAAAAAACAAAGAAAAATTTAAGGATGATATTTCGTAAAATATATTGAGATGAAAAAAATTGCATGTCGCCTCCCAGGTTTCGAACGCGATCTCGTTCGCGTGCAAGCCGACGATATTACCACCACGCTACTGAGGCAGGCGTCAGAATTTTATCAAAACATTAGGGATATATTTTACAGTTCTTTCTTTCCATGTTTACAAAGACCATTGCTTGGTATCTAAAAATATTGCACTTTGAAAACTACTCAAACTGCCTGGCTGATATTCATTTATGATATTTTAAATTTATTTAAACAAATATAACAAAAACAGTTTTTCATTTCGAAATCTGAATTGCTGAAAATGTTTTCACATACGTGTTAATGGGCCTTAATAAATATTTCAACAGCATTTGTACGTTTTAAAAAAAATCCTTTTCCATTTTTTATGCTAAATTATAAACAACCGCTAAGTCATACTAAGTAGTTTTACAAAAAGAAAACTATTTAAAAGAAGATAAGACGGCAGCCACAGGTAAAAATACAACGGGCATCGGCAAGAAAAAACATGCAATTATGGATATGATACGTTTAAAACGGACTTCAAGGACACACAAAATTAACAGTCATAGATGTAAACAGGGAAACTCAAACAGTTTTGCTACGAAGTGTTCGTGATTACTGAGAGCGACTGCTCTATATTTTTACCGTAGCTTAAACTTTTCGGCCTTTATCATCGTTGGTTTTCTATATCTTTTTCCCTCTTTCGAGGTTCGGTTTGACGGGTTTCCTTTAGTCAAGACGTTGATTTGTTTCTGTTCTTTTGAAATGAATGTACGTATCCCCAAAACTCCTTTCTCAAGTCTTTTTGTCAAGAATATATTACTTCAAATCTTTTTTGTCAAGAACTATATTGTTTCCAGTGCCCTACAATCTTCACAGCGCGTGGTCCGTCCACACACACACACACACACATATATATATATATATATATACAAATATTCAGATCGCTCAAACTGATTCGCATTTTAACACGCGTGTAAAGTGGACTCCACGCATGTCGAGATTAGCACCCTCACCGGGCTCCGGGCCTTCGGCCCTACGCCCGGCTCGGGGATTAAAACATTTGTTTCACCACCCCAACGGGGCCACCGATCACGTGAGTGAAAACGATCCATAGCGTATAACGTGTCCACGTTTACTCTAAAATAATTAAATTACATAATGGAATCAGGATTGCCGACCAAAGAAAGCTAACCAAGTGTTATTCAATAGCTAACTAGAACACTTCTATGGAATTGTAAAATATTTTAAAACTTCAAAAGATTGTCTCATTCTTTGACTGAAGTAGTGCTTGTCGCTGGCTAGATGAGAATAATCTTCCCATCCTATATGGTAATCATACTTCCGAACGTGTTTTGCACAAATTCTCGCTTCTGTTACAATTTGTCACCATGCAAATATGCACTCATGCAGCCCATATAATTATCAAAGTTTGTAGACGCTATAAGAAGATTGCTGGCTACTGTAACTAAATTTCATTACTTCGAACAAATTTTTTTCCAATAAATTCCGGCACATGTATGTACATATCTGAGAAACACCACAAAACATATACAAGAGTAACAAAGGTAACCTGTTTATGTCTCGTCAATTGCCTCGCTCGTTCCAAAGACAGCAGACGCCACAGTGAAATAATGTGTCGTAATTCGCAACATTGCTGAGCCTATAAATCGAACAAAAGGACACAGTTATAAGAAGAATAAAGAGCTATTACAAGAGGTATTACTAAATGGCCTATGAACTCAACGATTCTTAACCTTTTAACGTTCGATTTTGCCATTAAAGAATACTTTATATACCCAATTAATGAACACGGTCGTATTTATACAAACTGAGACAGAGGCATTGGTTGTAATGAATTGTGGCAAAAGGAGATACCGAGGAAGTAAGTGAACCGAGAGGAGGGTGTCCTGTCCGGCGGCCTAAAATGGGGATCGCCCATTTTAGAGACATTAACTAAGTCTGAGGGGTGCTCAGCACTCGTAAGGTCGATGTCTCACCCATCCAAATCCTTCACGTGGGTGAAGTGTGTGAGGCACAGCACGTCTGTGAAGTGATAAGGATGGCGGCACTTCCTGCCACGAATTGAACGCAGTGATAATTCCCTCACTGAAGGTTTTGGATTTGTATAGTAGTAAAAGTATTTATCTTAATCCATAGTAATAGTTAGAAAGTAGAAATATTTATGGACTTGGATTAGGAGTACTGTATATAGTTCGATAATTGCTACAAATTTAGTCAGTTTAACATAATGACCGCAGTTGACGCTAGTTGTACTACCTAAGTGTGAGACGAGGCTTGGGAAAAACGTGTGTGTTGTTAGGCAAGTACCGACACTCCAAGCTTACTTGCTGGAATGTCAGGGAGGCCAGAAAAAACCTGACGCTGGTAAAAACTCCGTGGGAAAAGCCAGTGGCAGGAAAAAGTTGGGTGGAGTGAAGACGAAACCAGCAGCTTCTCCACAAAGCAGTTATGTTACAAATTTTGTGCCGAGTGTCAGCATCTTACGAAACAACGCCAAGCTATAGGTATATATCACGTAGGAAATTGGTTCTAGGTTGTTATTATTGGATTTGTAATTATTTTTTTTACACATGGTTTGTTGAGTACTGTCTAGGGGTGACGATCGAAGTCGGAATGGGATCAACATTCAACGATGTTGGACAAAATAGAATAGGCTATTGCGGAACTGAGAAAAAAACCCAACAAAAACGCCGTGCATGTTTTGCGTCAATTGCGGTTATGTTCGGGACTTGTAATCTCTGCATGTTGAAGTATGGGAAGCTGGATAATTGAACCAATCAGGATGTAGACCAATAAGGAGTCATATCGCCGTGGCAACGTGCCTTCCGTCTTGGCTTTTGGTGGTTTTGGAGGTCTGTGGTTTGCCAAAACTGTCATCTAATATTAGAACAACAAGAAAAAGGACCAATCAGGATGTAGACCAATAAGGAGTCATATCGCCGTGGCAACGTGCCTTCCGTCTTGGCTTTTGGTGGTTTTGGAGGTCTGTGGTTTGCCAAAACTGTCATCTAATATTGGTAGAACAACAAGAAAAAGGGACAAGGAAAGCAGAGCAAAACACAAGAAGAAACACGCAAAGAAACAACGGGAAGGGTTGTGAAATCACAGATCGTAAGAGGTTGGAACAGAATTGGAAAGAAACTAATAGGCTGGGACTCTGCAATAACTATAGGCTAAAATGAAATATTAACTTGGAAGAAAGATAGGTTTCCATAACAGGCCACAATATACCAGCGCTAGAACCGTGTCTGCTTGGGCCATGTCTGTTAACATATTGCGCTCTCAGTGATCAAATAGGAACTCCAATATGCGTGGCCCGGAACATATTCTAAATAATCTTTTATGTCATCGATCGCCAAGGTAAAAGTATTATATGGCGCGAGCAGGGAAATTTCCTTAAATTTCCTTTTGGCACTGTGCCGGCTCCGTATCATATCTTGAATGCCGAATTCTATGTCAAACAACAGACATCAAGCTACATTTTGTACGTTTCTTATCGTTAACTGAAGCGACTAATCTTATAATTTTATTTTTTGTTGATCGTAAGAATGTGTCCTTTCTCTTTCAGAGTGCTTTTCGATAATTTCCGTTAGCAGGACTTTCGATCGTCTTAGTGATATTCCTTCGTCGGGTTTTGGGTATGTATAAGGTATCACGGTAGCCGTAGCATAACCGGCCTTTGAACAACCGGGCCCTGGATAGTTTTAGAAACAGATTATGTTTGGGCGATCTTGCGTTTAAGTGTTTAGTGTCAGATTCCTTTCTTTCTTTTGTATCTTCATATTTATCGTCGACTGACCGAGACTGGAGGGGCTGTCGACAAGTATTAACCGTGTCGAGTCACTTGACCGTATTAATAATAAGTTATCTAGTATAAGGAAGGAAATCCCAAAAGTCAAGCGTTGTAAAGACACAAGTATATATTCTACGGACGGGAAAGCAAGGACCATACTCACAAGTACTTGCGGGCCTTGTGGTTGCATATCATGCAGAGCCTTCAGTTGTAATGGTTTGCTCGAAAATGATGGTATGGCAGTTGGTCGAGGACAGGCGATTGGATTTCATTAAGCCGGTGGACCAAGTCAGATGATGAACTGTGTGATGGTTAACGACGACGTTGACGGTCTTTGAACTTAGGATAAAAATCCCTGAAAAACTTAAACTGCTATTTTACAGAACGATTTGAGTGAGCTCTCTGACTGTGAGTCTGTGACAGAATGACCACCGTCGCCCTTGCCGCATTCATTTATACCATTGCCTCAAGGAGGAATTTTGTTTTGATAAGGAGGAATCTTTAGATAAAGATTTGGGTTGGGCTTTATCTTTTTGGCCGCGTATTTTTTCGCACTTTATTTATCTGGCATTTGCATCTGACCCTGTTCACACGGCACAGGAACTACACTTAATGATCGCTTGAGGCAGGAGATACATATTATCTCTTACTCCCTAACATTAACCTAAATTTATTAATAATAAATTTCTAAAGTAAATTTCTGAGAAGTAGATTCCCAAGTTCCGATACTTTTGTCACCTCTGCCAAAGATAAAGCGGGTAGTCCACTTGTTTGGTAGTCCTTTCGAATTCGTTTTCATGTGGGTAATTCAAAAGAATTTCTACTTTGAAACGAGGTCATAAGAACTAATTTATGTGCACATAAAATAATTTTAAAGTACGCTATTTTGGAAAAAGGCCTATTAGCGATGTCACAAAAATGTCGATTTTTGGTGACTGTAAAAAGTCTTTACCTTCGAACTTTTTAAGCCATCTTTGGGCGACATTTTCAAACTGGAATGCAAATAATCGTTGACTGGCATAGTAGGTTGGCCACCAGCTGACGCAAGGAATCCAATGGCAATATGAAGAGATTTGAGGACATCACAAACATCAGTCAGTTGAGTAAGCTCGTTTAGAATTTGATCCTGAACAGGACGGCTTAGTTCGACCTAGAAATAGAACGACAAGTAACTCCCTTCATTGAACCATATATACCTAGACAGCACTCGAGAGACTGAACACCTTCACCAGCAGGTTATTAGGGATGCTTAAAGAAGACGAACCATCCCGATAACCAGCGCGGACGAAACCAGTGGCGGACTACGGAGGCCCCCTGCCCCTAATAAAACCCGGCAAACAATCGTTTTCTGTTTGTTTTTTTACCGTGTTAGGATAAAGTAAGAAACACAAGATATGATCAGTTATAAGCATGATGGCTTATACAGTTTTCATTCCAAACACCAGTTTGATGTCATAATTATCTTAATATGAGCGCCGAGACAAGTTTTTATAAAACAACGTTCAAAACCTGTCAGTTCAATAGATTTGCTTGCGTTTTTGCCTTGTCCTGTTTCGTGTATCGATGCCCCTTCGTAATCTTACAATAACATTTTTAGCAATGTGCACTTCTGGGTCTTGCAAAATTGAAAATTTTCCTGAGGGAACACACCTCCCCCCATCCCGGCCCCTAGAGCGTTACACCACAACTGCCTGACATTTGCAAAATCTTAATGTACGCCCCTTTCGAACAAGCCTGGATCCGCCAACAAAAAGGCCTGGTGTCTAAACTAGAAACACGCCGGCTAGAAGCTTCTACTAAACTTGTATTTGAACAATTATTAATTAGATCTAATACAGAGGTGCATTTTAATGTGTGCAGAAATCTACGTTAAGAATTAGTCATATGTTTGACGAAATCGTTTTACCTGATGGATCTTTTGTTTTAAAGTAGTAAACACCTCGCCATCACATACGTCCTTACTGAACACAAACAATTCAACCTTAAATAATTGATATAGTATAGATATTTAGTAAAGAAGCAACAAAAATAAAAGCAGCAAAAAAATCAACCATTTAATTTCAACTGCTAGACCACTTATCACGCTTTAATCATTGATCTACTAGGACTCAGATGATTTGGACGTAGGTTGAGTTTAATGTATGCAGACATTATACTGCATGCTATGTGCATGTAACATGATACATGCATATACATGCATGATATATGTACATATTGCATACAGCAGTATAATATCATACATCAAACTCAACATACGTTCAAATCACCTGAGTTGCGGTAGTTCAATGGTTAGAACATCTCACTGGCGATCAGAAGGTTGTGGGTTCGAGTCTCGCTTGGGAACTTTCATCCACCAGCACCAGCACCAGCACCAGCACCAGCACCAGCACTAGCACTAGCACTAGCATTACAATTATCATTATCATTATCATTAATATTATCATTCAAAATACTGGATGACATAGGTAAAATCAGCAGAGTAAAATCATTACCAATGAAGTAAGTCTAGTTCGTCCTCTGATGAATCTGTCTACTAACTGCCTCTCCAGCGCTTTCCAGTTGTATTCCACTACAGTGCCTTCACCAACTTTGAGTGAGTAATCACAGTGTGCAAGGATCATGGGAAGAAGATCTTTCTCTGGATCATAAGCAATGAGATGAGCTATCGTGACGTTGGCTAGTGGGACGTCAGCAGAACTTAAAGAAAAGAAAACACCAAATTCTAAAAAAGTCTAGTCACAATTGACCAAAGCTACTCTTCTCCTTCCTTCTTATCGATAATGTAGTATTTGGTAAAATAACATTGATTTGATTTTACACTACTGTACTAGCGTAAAAATCTCACAGCTTGTTAACACGACGTGTTTGCAACAAGCTTGCAGCAAGCCTGTTAACAAGTTGTGACTTTGTCAAACCGATACAATTTTTAAACGTTTTGGTGTAAATCCAAAATCAGACCACGTACATTTACTACTATTTGAAATTTGGGGTATCTTACGTGCTTTCATCTTCGAGAAGTGATTTGCAACGGCCAAGAAACTCGTTATGCAGTGTCACTAAACAGCTTGTCAGACCCAAAGCACATCTCCCCAGTCCTGTGTTAGTAGGTAAGAACATCGAGATAGGCGTGCTGTTTGGTACATCCATCTTACACAAGTCAGCTGGAAGAGATAGACGACCTATAAGAAATAACAATCGTAAAAAATAAAAAAATAATTAAATTGTCGAATAACGTGTAAATGAATGAACCAATAAATGTACACTGGTGACCAAAATTAATGAGTCACCTATATTTCTGGACGTTTTTTTTAACTTTCTCGTAATATTTTTAGAGTCTAGTAGAACTCCGTTAGAAGTGCAATATTTGATTTGAATTCCTATATCTCAAAGTGTATGAAATAAACAAAAAATTTTGTTTCTAGTGTACTTCATTTCTAAGTGCACATAACATGAAAATTCACCCCAATTTTTTTGATGTAATATTTCACAAATGAGTGCAAGTGTTTTACCAGGGGTTACAAACATGAAAATCGCGAGGCCGTAGACCGAGTAATTTTCATTGTTCTCAAGTGTAACCTCGTGATTTTCATTATTCTCACGTATTTGTAAACCTATAGTAAAACAGAAGACAAAAGTTTATGAAATAGTTTTTCAATTGTCTATTATAGTAGAATTCGTGAAGGACTTGGTGCATATTAGATCAGACAATAGTGCATATACTTGATCCGAATATGTCTTCAATTTTATGTTGTTCTGCGTCTGTCTCATCTTGAATTTATAAGTAAGAAATGGGTAATAAACGGTTCTCTAATTAATTCTTTGAACGTTTTCATGGCGATAAAGTAATATAAATAAGTTTTGTGGAAACACCACGTAAACTAACATGGAGGAATATGAGAAGAAGGCTCTTGCAACTGCCCTGTTAAAACCAGGTATGTGGAAACGTTATGTTGATGATACGCTAAGTACCTGGTCACACGGTTTGAATGCTTTGTCTAATTTTCTTGACCACCTTAACAGCATACATCCTTCAATCAAATTCACTATGGAATTACAAAATCAAGACAAATCTATCCCATTCTTGGACGTTTGGCTTTCCGTTAAATCAGATGGGACTTTAAGTCATACTGTGTATCGAAAACCAACACACACTGACAGATACCTTAACTACACTTCATTCCATCATCCAAGTATTAAATCATCTGTGTGCAAAACTCTCGTTCATCGAGCGCGAACAATTTGTGACGAAGAACATCTTCAGGAAGAATTAGATCATCTTAAGTTGGTTTTAACTAACAACGGTTTTCCTGGGAAGATGATTCATGCTTCTATGACTCCTTCGGTACATCCAGAGCCGAATACACAGCCCCAGCAAGAACCACCTTCAGTTTCTCTTCCGTATATCGGACCAGCATCTCACAAGATTGAGAGGATTCTAAATCGTGCTGGTATGAAGGTATTTCACAGTAGTCAACACAAATTGTTCAAGGTACTTTTCACACATAAAGATGAAGTGGATAGCTTATCTAAGCCTGGAGTGTATCGCATTCCTTGTGAGTGTGGCTTGGTGTACATCGGAGAAACGGGAAGGAATCTCTCAACTCGCCTGAAGGAACACAAGACATCTTGCATAAAAGCGCAACAAGAAAAGTCTGCTGTTGCCAAACACGCTTGGACGTATGACCATCGTGTTAAGTGGGAAGAGTCATCACTCTTAGCCAGCGACAAGCAATACTTCACGCGAAGAACTAGAGAATCCATTGAGATCGCCAAACATCACACTATTTCTCAGGAGGGACAGCCATTAAATAGCACGTGGCGTGCCCTATTTGGAGAACATTCTTGATTTTGTTTTCTAATTAATAAAATTAACGTGATACGCCATTGTATTCTTACGTGATTTAATTGATCAGTTGCTTAGTTTATAAATGACGTGAGCCAACAACTTGTTGTCATTGCTCTGATGAAGGCCTGAGTCAACAGGCCGAAAGCTTAGCAAAGAAATAGTTTACGTGGTGTTTCCACAAAACTTATTTATAAACGGTTCTCTGTTTGTCCGTTTCTTATGCGATTTTTTAATTATGAGTTCAGTTTGCGAGACCTTTACAGGTTTTCAAAACTCGTGCACATGGCCAAATAGTTTCTTCTGATTGGCTAAATAGTCATTATTAATGATCTGAGAATGTATTCTGAAGAACACTTATAAACATTTAACGTCAAGAACTAAAAATAGACGAGAAAGTGAAGCAAAAATAATAATAAAATGCTTGATTGCACTCGTACCGAATATTGTGCAAAAATCTTTGCATAAAATAAGGATAATGAGTGCAATCAAATATTTCTTGTACATAAAGAATATTGTGGTTAGATTTTTATTAATTTCTTATCCACATTTCAACCAAATTCAAGAAAATTAAGTGGTTGGTCCTTGGCGTATGATCAATCTTTCCTTAAACTTTCATGAAAACCTGTGCAGTATTTTGTGATGTATCCTCACGATGGGCAGACAGACAAACGAACAGATAAACAAACCAAGGTAACCCCCTCGGAAACTGAAAGGTAATAATGATTGTCTAAGGCCTAGGTCAAACGTCGCTCTTCTCATGTGCCGAATCAAATAGATGTATTAAATGCTACAGAAGAGCGACGTTTGATTCAATTAAGTGCAGCAGAATGGATTAAGTGCGGCAGAGCTCACTTGGGGCGGCAGGACCTGTCGCATAATGCGACACTGGAGCGACGCCAAGTCAAACGTCGCTATTGTCATGCGTCGAACTAAATGCATAAATTATTTTATTTTAAAATTCGGGCTGAACAAGAGCTGAGCATGTGCAGATACTTGACGCAAGGCTACTAAACGTATATCTGGGTACGAGAATGCGGTAGAACAAAGACAAAGTCAATAAACTTTCACATTGTTCGAATACGCTATTATCGCTATATCGTGTCGGTTGTTTATGGCTTTATGCCAGAAGATATATAGCATCGTTGAAATATATCCTGTAAGTGTGTTGTTAGAAATGCCACGAGCTTTTATTTAAGTTGTAGTTCAGGTTCTTGCGTTATATGTAAATTTTTTAAATGTCCAAAATGTTCACATCATGTTTTGAAATATATTTGTTTTCCCGATTTCTGAAGTAATAATTGTGTGAACATTGTGGACGTTTTAAAAAGTTCCACATAACGCAAAAACGTAAAATATGCATCAAAGGAAAGCTTATGAAATTTCTAACAACATATGTACATGATATTTTTCAACAATGCGTAGTTAGGAAGTTATTAAGCATAGGCGTACGGGCACAAATTTATATGGGGGCAGAGAACATTTTGCCTTACTGAAACGGAAATTGCCCGACTTTTGATATAAAAAACCCACCAAGTACCTGTTGTTCAATATGCATTTTCTCCTACAATACACAGATATTGTTTTGATTACATTTCCTTTCATCCTATTTTTTCCCTATAGATTAAAGACTGTCACTCGAGACGTCGATAGCATTATTTATACTTACTTGAGAAATACAGAATAGATCTGAGATGCACTTTTTGTTTACGAAAATAATTAGGAACGACTCTGGAGCGACGTTTGATTCCATGTCGCTCTACAGTCGCTCCAACGTCGAATCTAATTGTGTTTGATTTGGTGCATGAGAAGAGCGACGTTTGACTTAGGCCTAATGTTCCAACACAAAATGGAACAATGGTCAGTCTAAGTCTTATACATTACCATTCTGAGAAAGTGATGAACGGACGAGTTTCCAAGCCATGCGGAAACTGTTGACCAAAGCACGAAACTGTTTTCTCATTCCGCCAGCTAAGAAACAAAAACAAACAAACAATCCAAGATTTTTGTCTTTCCTCAGTTTATACAAATGCAATAAAAATTGATAATATCAATTGATGGTACTTTCGCACGTTTCAATAAGATAAGAAAGAAAAGCCACTTATTCGCCTTTTTAATGATCTCATCGACATGTTTGTTCCGCTGAAGCACGTTGAATATATATCGTTACGCCTAAGATCTTGGTATGAGCTTGGTATAAAGCCTTAGCATTAACAATTATAGGATTGAAGTCGTGCTTAATTTTCTTAAAATCAATACATGTAATTAACTCTTTGCACTTGTTCGCGTTTAAGTGGAGCTTATGCTCAACTGTCCAGTCCTCCACTGCTAAAGTTTATGATATGTTCATAGTAAAATAAAAAAAACGTTCGGGTCACCGAACTCGTTTAGAAAATATACAGCTGCCAGTAAACCATGTTTTCCCAATTTGTAGCTATCTGGCCTAACTTTGGATTTCGTCTTGTTGTCTTGAAAAATCAACACCTAGTTTATTCTGACTAAAAAAATATTTGATATTTTAGATGCAGTTATATATGAACTATTTAGTGGCAATAAATAATAGAAGAAACTTTGACAAAAATAACAATTGACCAACATTTTTTCGATATAAAAATGTGCACAATCTTTCTTGTTACATACAACGTACAATATTTCAAATTCTCAAAGTGATTTTTTCTCTATTCTTCTATATACGCTGTAGGGCTGGTGAAGGAAACTAATAATTGAAAAAAACCCAGTGGGGGACACCGAATACCTTCACAATGTGATCTACACAAGGTTAAAGCTTGAACATGGCATTTCCCTATCGTTTCATCTATATACGAAACCACGCAACAAATTTTTAATTTTTTTAAAAAACCTAAAATTAAGTTAGTATCTCCTTGTCAGAGTTATTATAATGACAATAGAGTTGATGTTTGCGGGCATAAATATGTTTTTGGCCAGACTCAGGCTCATTTTAGCCCGAACCGAAAGCGAAAAACATATTTACGCCCAAGGCCATCAAATGTAGTACTAAAAGTATAATAATAATTTTAGTGGGCAATTAGAAGGAATCAAAGACAGTACAGTAAACAGTATCTTGTTGCAACAAATATTTACATAACTCATAACTTACATGTAACTTGGCAGAAAAACGCAACATTTGTCATCAAAACAATCTTTGCTCCAAAGTATTGATAAGAAAAATATACAATTCCGCAAACAACAAACCAATAATGATTTTCACTTATTTTTTATTAATAAAAATACTTCTAATCCAAGTAACATGAACGATTTTTGTCACAAACAACACCGCTAATTTCGAAAAAAAACACACAACAACAATCTTGTCATCCGCCGGCTTGCATTTCTTTAATATGCATCTGACGTCACAAGCTAAGTTGTATGCATGTCTGAAGTTTAAGGAATAAAAAACGTGTCGCGTGCGATTATCGAGTTATAATGCACGAGAGATGCGTGTAAAGCACGAGGCGATAGCCGAGTCTTTTACTAGCTTCTCGAGTGCATTATAACTCGATAATCGCACAGCGACTAAGTTTTTTATTTCTTTTATAAAATAATGACTTTAAATTGTCAATAAACTCAAGAAAAGTAAGCAAAAAAACAGATTACCTGTCTCAGGACGAGTTTGTTACCATTTAGCGCCACGCGTCGACCCGTACAACACGTCTGTGATTTTAGCGATGAAAATGCACTTAAAGTTGGACTGAAAACATTCTGCTGTGTTAATTACGTGATTAGACATATATCCAAGCAATTTTTGACTTTCGTTGATGATTAAATCCACATAAAATTCATCAAAAACGACAAAATCGTCGCGAAGTATCGTGTACCGTGCCGTTATGGAGTTATAATGGAACGCTTGTTTGACTCAATAGCCAATCAGAGTGCGTGTTGTCGTTCATTTACTTCCGGTTGTTTTATAATCGCTTTTAGTATAAATTTACAAGTTTATAATGCAAATCCTCGAATTTCATTGGCTATTGCAGGAGTTTACAATTGGTGGTATAAACCTCTGGGATAAACCAATGAAAGTCATTCTTTTAAAAAAAATGACCAATGACAAAATGCATAGTATAGCACGAACAATGATCATTAGAGCCAGCGGTTGTTCTGTTAAGCAACAATGGCGCCGAAATTATAACGGAGTATGCAAATGAAAGAAGAAATTGAACATTTAGGCGAAGTAATACGTTCTACAGAAAACAAAAATGGCTACAAAATGGTTAGAATGGAAATTATTAATGGTAAGAGCGTTAAATTGTTTATCTGTGTTCGTTTAAAACGAAATAACTGCAAACAAAACACATTTCAAAATTACGCTGGCTGTTGACAAGATTTCGTGATGTAAACTATATGCTAAATTGAATGTTTCTTTCAACTTTTTGTCACCTTTACAAATCAAATGAGTGGATATATATTGTTTCAATATTGTACATGAAAATCCATGCTAAATTATGCAAGAAAACTTTACTTTTCCATCAGTTACTGTACGGGCCAAGGAGATGTCCAAAGTGACGGTTGAACGTTTGTTGTTGGCATTTCAAAAATGTATTAAACGAGCCTCAAAGAATATGTTATGGTCGAGAATTTGTTTAACTTTTGTTGGTAAATTTATACTAAAACAATTAGACAACTCGCCCTCGTTTTCTATGAGCGATAGTCAACTCGGCTTCGCCTCGTTGACTATTCGCTCATAGAAAACTCGGGCTCGTTGTCTAATTGTTAATTATAGTGAATGTCGTTTTTACATCATTGCACTAAGACATTTTCAAAAGCATGGAAAGCACTCATGTATCAGCAAAGTGTAATTTTAGAATATTTACCCAACTTGTCACTAACGTCCAAGTTAATTAGGTACAGTATTAAAACAAGATGGTGGTTGATACGATTGTGTTTTGTTGAAATTAGTGATGTTGTTATGAAAAATGTTCTAGTTACTTGGATTACCTTAGTATGCTTAGTACCCAAACATCATAAATTAAAATTTTAATTCTTCTTGCCAATACCCTATACGTATAGGTAATGGCGTGGTTTCGAGTGCAATTTGGAAAAAACATGCACGAGTGAGTTTTTCAAAGACTATCAAAATTGCACGAGTCGGAAGGACGAGTGCTATTTGAGGTCTTTGAAAAACTCACGAGTGCGTGTTTTTTTTTCAAATTGCACGAGAAATCATGCTATTACTTATTAATAATATACATGAAAAAATTTATCATAAAGAGAATCTTTCTAATCAAAATGCTTTGTTCAAATAACATACATGAAAAAAAAAAATTAACAGGAAGAGCTTTTTTTCTAGCAAAAAATGATTTTTGTGCAAATTCAAAAAATTACAAAATTTGCACTGTATTTCATCTTTCTGCACTGAATTACACTAAAATTGCACTCCTCTCAGCCAATCAGAATTGAGAAATTTTTTCATCTATATTATTAGTATACTAAAAAATTAAATTACATTTTCCCTGTTTCCTTTGAAATTGCAAATGAAATTAGAGTAATTAAATCAAGACTTTTAAATTGTAGTATGTATTAAATTGATATTAAGATTAGATAAGTGTTAGGACACACAAGTTTTATCCCGTTTATTTTTGCATTATGTCATACCTCTCTTTAAAAATTCATCTAGAGTGAATTTTTCGGCTTCATTTCGATCCAGTCGACGATGAAATTTCTCAGAAAGCTGACGTTGGAACTTAAGAATGTCTGGTAGATACTGCAAAGCACGAAGGTGACGTTCCTGAAAGAATTTTAAAAAGAGATTATTGAGTCTAGTTCTTGTAACAGTTCCCCTGGCGTTGGCCAAAGGTACCGAAGGCTCTGCACGCGAAATTGCTCAATGGTTAGAGGGTCTGCGGGATATACAAGATGGACTTGTAAATTTTCAGCCATGATATTAACAATTTCCCATCGGTGGTGTTTTCCTGTGACAAGTAAAATCGTCTGGCGTGTGCTGTTAGGGCGCCGCCTAGTCAATGAAAGAGAAGCCTTTTGGCTCCTCCGTCTATGGACGACCAATAGTAGTATAGTAGATATGCAAATTAAACGTCTCGACGTCACGTGTGCATAATGAGTGATCTGAGAAAGTTATATATCTTTGCTATTGTCAAACGAAATTATAATTCAGCATGTGGGCGTGTTTCTCTCACCACACCAAGCATGTAAATTTTCAAGTGATTATATTTGATAATAACAAAAATGTTTAACCTTTTCCGATATGTCATTATGCACGTCAAGATATCTAATTTTCATACAAAACAAACCGAAATATCTTAAAAACGAAGCAAGGAAACGAAAAACTGCAAAAGATGCCATTTGTCATTTTAAGAGTTCTTTTAAATTAGATAGATATAAGTTTCGCTTCGTAGGCATTTTAAAGAATTTTTATGAATTTGAAAGCGCCTTTTTTGTAATTTAGAATTTGCTAGGATTTCTGGATTTTCTAAGGATTTTTAGCGAGGTGTACGAGATTCTTTGAAGTGGTACACTCCTATAGTGATCTCCATGTAACTGGATGGGACAAGAAGCTAAATTTTGCGTATCAACTGTATGCTGACGTGACTACTACATAAAATGGACGCCACTAAAGTCCGTAAGTTTTCGTAGATTAAAAACAAATAGAAAAAATCACTTAAATAAGATTTAAACAAATGTAATGATGCAAGAAGTACTCGATCAATAACAGGTAACTGAAGACGCTAATTTCTTGCATTTGTTTGTATTACCGCACTGTAAAACCTTCAAACTTTGTTGTTTTTCTTTAGTGCTAATAATGGAGAAACTTCACAATTCACAAAACTAGAAAACCGACTATAAAATCTACGCAAAATTTAATTCTAGGTCTTGAATTTTATATTTGACAGTAATTTTAATGCTTTACAATACCTCGTGTTGTGTACTTGCCATCTTTGGACTATATTTGTCTCAGTTTGTTGTTGGAGAGTAAAAACTAAACCAGCATCCACATTGAACTCTAAATAAACTGGAACGATAACTCGCTTGCACGTTTTGAAGCCAACATGGGGGCCGCCATGCACGTCAACCCCAGTCCTTTTTACTGTATAACCGAGAGAAAATGAAGCTGAATTTGGTGAACTGGGTTGCAAAAACAGCTTGAAATCAAAGAAAAACTAAACTTGTTAACCACTTTTAGGCTTAAATGAAATTCCAATATACCGTAGAGTAGGTGAACACTGACATGACGAGTAAAAACAAGGAAAACAGTAAAAATATAAGCTCTCAAAGGAAAGTCAACAATACGCAACCAAAATTGCCATTGGTTTGGACAAATATAAAGAAAATACATATGAAACCCGGGTTTAAAATGAAGAGGTTGTTTATAAAAACAGTTGGGTTTTAAATTTCTTAATTTTCAGTAGGAAAAGGACAACAAAATGCACTTTACCGTGTGTTATTACAGAACTGAAACTTGAGTTAAAGCTATAATTTAGCAATTGTCTTATTACTAATTCTTGGCAAGACAACTTTCAAACGTTTGAGATAACAAAGAAAAATAAGAGAAACCTGCATTATCCGCACGAGTTTCGGACTCGAATTTTGCTTTTGTTCGGCAGATATTTCGTCATTCAATCCATTTTCGTGTGGAAATTGTTCAGGTACAAGGCCGATAAGCCCAATACATACTATCTTCTTCGTAATCATCTATAAAAAACTTTAGGTCTAAAAAATGGTTGTTTTTTGCAGCGAGTTTTCAGTTTTTCATTGTGCCCTTCATAGTTTCTGTTGACGTCAGACGTGCAATGGCTACCCCCAGCGGCCGGAAGTTTGACTTCACCCAATCAAAGGGCCTGTCTTATGGAGTTAGCGTTCCAGTTTATTTAGAGTTCAATGAGCATCCATCTGTTGTTGTTTGTTTTACGGGTTTTCGGACTTCCCCGGCACAGAATTCCCTTATATTCTGTTACTGACGTCAGGATTGCTTTTGCTAGTCAACTACTGGATTGGGTACAAGTTGAAGTTTTAAGGCCGCGATACGTGGTATGTTTTACAACGTAAGATAGCGGCCATTGGCACAAAATTTTTGCCATATCCAGTTTAAATAGAGATCAATGTCCACCCACGATATTCACAACAATAAATATTGGCTCAAGGTCAAATAATAGAATTATGCTCACCCTTTTAAGGAATTCTGCGAGAATTTCACATTTGCTTGATGCATCTGTTCCTTCAACGTACTGTTGAAACTTTACATATAAATGTTCCACGCTGACTCTGGTGCGATATCGCCACAGTACGGGGCACATGGGATCGAGGCGGGTCATTACGTCATAATTTGGAGTGTCCAGGTCGTAGAGTTCGTAGAGTTGTCTCATCATCGGATCATTTCCTACAGACAAATATCAGAAAATAAAGTGAGTCAACTGTTATTCTAGGCTCGATTTCCAGTCATATCTCGGGCCCCGGTAGAGGCATGAACATGGTTTGAGGCCTGGACCTCTCCCTGTGACGAATAAAATCGCCTAGCATTAGCCAGAGTAAACCTTAAAGACTGTCGTCAGGCTTCAACGTGTTAAAGAGATTAAAGAGTTTTAACACTTTGAGGCCTAGATCTCTCCCTGTGCCGAATTAAATCGTCTGGCGTTAGCCAGAGTAAATCTTAAAGACTCGTCGAGCAGGCTTCAACGTGTTAATTATTGAAAAACTCTATTCGGTCGGTGGCCATGTTTCTCCCGGAGCCACCGTCCAAGCAAAAATAATAGCAGAGATGCGAAGATGTAATAAACCGAAAGTTAAACTTCCCCCGGCACCTTTAAATTTTGGGTCTTTGCGCATGTTGATTTGCGCATCTCAATTATTGGCATCAGCGCCACCATTCATCATCATCCTGGTAAGTTCCACTGTCAGAACAGGATGGCATAATATAGCATCAGTAATGGCGTATATTTTGCGCATGCTCATTGAAAATCAGGGGACAACTTTTCAGGCGGGTAAATCTTTTTGCAGTATTATTAATATTAATATTAATAACCAGAAAAAGAACGCTAATAATATTTTGTACACCAAATTATTTAAAAAAACCCATGATTCTTAAGATTTGCATTTTTTAACTTTTCAAGAAACTGTAGGGAACCACCTTAAACATGATCTACAATGAGAACTATACAGTTAAGCTTACAATAAAATATATAATTTCGACTCACCTAGTCTTTCATCCCGAACCATGCGACCCATGCTATCTTGCAATAATTGAGATACATTCTGAAAGAAAACATAAATTGCGTTGCATAAAACATTGAAACAATTGGTTTATTTATCTCCATACCGTTGTAAAGACATCGTTCAACTATCGCCTCAACTATAAACATAGGTACAAACTGCGTACAAGTTGAAAGGTGCTGCGTATCACACCGTGCAATTTTCTCGTGAAACAGCAATGGTTTACAAACCAAAAGTTTCATAAAAGACAAGTTTAACGAGGGGTATTACACGGCAAAGATGTGTATGGTTCATAAAATTTGACACGAAACGGCGTTCAGCGTTACCCTGCTGACATATGCGGCTGCTAATCTTAATTGTGCTACTCAGCCGCCGCGCAAAACCCGTAAAGCCCTGAGAAAAAGTTTACTGGTCGCTTGCCATATCACGCGTCTGGACGACTGAGAAACATCCATACTGCTAACATAGCGCAACATGGTTGCGTAAACTGTAGACGCAAAAAGATAACCTACCGACACTACAGGGCTCAGATAGGTTAACATGAAAGCATCTTCCCAAGCTGTTCTTGAATCTTTATTGGATAGCGTAGGATCCACATTCACATTAACTGAGATAAAAAAATTGAAGAACATATTACATGTATATAAGATTATAAATTATTAACAACAAGAGAGCATAAATGTGAGACTGGGAATGTATAGTAATGAGTGTAGTCCTATCCGAATTCCTCTTAAGTTTTTTTAATTCTTACCAGGTAATCTCGCGCGCAACTCGCAAGCTGCCGAGCAGTCGAAAATGACATTATAGATGTCCTGTACAAAAGACCAATTATAATACTACACGAAGATTTTAGAAAAGATAAAATTCTTTTCCGTTTAAGAGTCTTGACTGTTGTCAATTCTTGAGTAAAAACTTTAATAGAATCTTTTCGTAATGCAATTCTTCGACAAAACGTACTTCAGTCCTATGAATTTTTCCCGCCATTTTGTTTTCCCGTAAGACCCGCGTAAACCACCACGCAAAAATCACGATAGGTGTCACATGCTATGAGTATCGAGATCTAAAAATAACTTAAGAGGAATTAGGATAGGACTAGACCATTACTATACATCCCCTCTCTCCCCTTTATACTCTCTTCTTAATAAGTATTAAAAATAGTTAAACTAGCTATCAAGTGAACCAACATACTTTGAAATCATGTTTGAAATCATGTTTGAAATCAGTTAAATTTTTTGCATGGTTAAATTATCAGCAAAACAACAAAAGAAAAAATTTCAGGACATTTAAGAACTTCTGTTGATTTTCAAAGACTTTCAAGACCTGTAACTCTATTTTTCAAGGATTTTCCAGGATTCTTAAGAACCGCAAAAACCCTGCGAAAGGGACTTGGGCTTTGAATCCCAATAAAGCCTTTTGTCTCGTTTTTGAAGCATTACAGTAAAAACACACATAAAAGAAACCGCAGATTAAGAACCTCCAGGCTGAAATTTAGCTAATTAAGCACCCAATATATAAGAACCAGTTCAGCCTGACAAAAAAAAGAAGTTTCATCTCCAAAATATTACTAAAGCTCAGAATGCACAGGTTAGAAACAGACATTAGATTACTAATACTAAATCAATGCTAGAAAAATAGTCGAGTCTTACTTAAGCCCGTTTCCCACTAAGGCGATTTTTTTCGCGCGAAGCGACTTTTTTCGCCAGAGTTTGCAATGAGCATGCGCAATGGAGTTGATGGGACAGCCTTTCAGCGAAAAATTTCGCTTCGCAGTCGCTGGAAAAGGTAGGGTCGAGTTCTACTTTTTCTTGCTTTCTCGGCTGGAATTGCGTGGATTACTGGAGCTAAAAACAAAAATAATTAAAATGGAGAACAGTTCCTGTGGAGATTTAGCTACAAGAGCTGTAATATTCAAATGTTGGGTGCCATTTTACTGAACAAGCAGGACTGAGCATGCATAGATGCAACTCTCCTTTCCACTGACGTTCAGTATAAATTTGTCTAACGCAGCACATCTTTCTGTACTTTAATATTTGCCTTCGTTTACAAACAAGCAACAGTAACAAAATCTCATTCTTCTTACACCAGTTATATGCCATCTCTTGTTTAAAGCAGTCATTTTGTTTTACTGAATATATTTTGGCGAATACAACGAAAAATAGAAGATACGCGGTCGGGTTTATACATAATTAAATAAACAATAGACGTTTTCTGACCAAGGAATGATTTTATTTCGAGCTTTCGACTGTCAGACTACAGTCTTCAACGGGATAAAGATGAAGGGAAAAAATGACAGGTCCTATACATGTAAACAGAAATATGATACAATGACGACACTATATTAATACGATACTATAAAGTTATAAAAATATTTACAAGAGATAAATCCAAGGGATACTGAGTAATTGGTAATAATATTGTTATTTTCGTAAAAGAATAGAATATTGTCTCGGTAGTGGTCTGGAGTTGTTGTCAGCTTCATTGATGGTAGCAGTATGCCATGATTCTAATGTTTTTCTCAATCGGTAATGGGCCTTGTCGATGACATGTGCGTTGTCGAAATCAATGTGGTGATCAAACTTCCATGCGTGGTTAGCGATATTTGACCCCGGGGCATAAATCTTAGTATTTCTAGTGTGCTCCTTCTTTCTAGTGATGAAGGATCTCCCGGTTTCCCCAATGTAGTTCCAATTACAATCTGCGCAAGGTATCTGATAAATTACATTCGTTTGTTCTTCGGATGGTACTCTAAATTTCGGTGATGGAAACTCTTGTTGTAATGTTTTAAGTGGTCGGTTGATACGTAGTGTCCTTGTTAGATTTTCAGTAAGTCCGTTGATGTAGGGAAGAACAGCGAAATCCGATTTTTTCTCATTTGGTTCTACGAGTTTGAAAAAAATTGCAACTAGTTCCTCTGGTGTGGGTGTCGCTATCTTTGATGCGGATTTATTGATGAATTTCTGAATTAGTTTTTTCGGGTATCCGTTGCTGTGTAGGGCATTTGTTACGTGATTCAGCTCGGTGGTAACACCTTGCTCAGTCGTGGGAAGTGTAGTGGCCCGTGGAACTGGAGGTCATTATTTCTTAATAATAACCTCCTATTCCGCCTCAATGACCCCAACAATGACCTGCTGTTCGACATCGCCGATCTTCACACATACCTTTTAATAACAAACGTACACTACAAAAAACCGCCTTTATTACTAACAACATTTCTTTGCCTCACTATTACACATTTATCAGTCATCAGTAGCGATTACAAACTATTTTCACTTCTTCCCGATCGTGTAAATGTAACAATTTCCTCCATAAGTATTTAAAACAATTGACCCTACTATTACTACTAAACCTACTATTAACTGGCCTTTAAATCAAATGGCCCTACTATTTTCGTACTTCTGTAACGGCCTCAAATAAAACCCCTTTACCATACCTTCTTTAGGGCATCGCTCGATATACGTCTTCACAATATGTACAACAAACCTTTCTTTACACTCAACGGTCGATCAAATCACCAATATTGTTGTCTAACTTACATAATAAACGCTTTCCCGAACTCGACATGTGTAAACTTTCCTCTGCCGTGTCAAACGATAACTAAACACCTAACATTGAAATCGTTCAAACCCCGGAAAAACCCCAAACTTATTCATATTTTACCAAATGAACAACACAAAATCCTAAAGGAATTGCAAACTTCAACTTCTCGTACAACTACAATCAAATCAAATTGCACGAATAGATTTTTTGTTCTAAAACAATGAAAAAATGCATTAAATAGGACAATGCCCTCGCTCCTCGGCCTCCTTAAAAATAATGGCCGACCGCGTAGCGCAATACAATAGCAACTTACAATAGCAAGTTGTGCAAACATTCTTTCCGGTTTCGTAAGTTTCCTATCCTGTTACCTTTCCATTATCTATGGTCTGAGTAGTTTTCAATCAATTCAATGCCTTTGGAAAAATGCAAATATTTTTAGATGCTTTAGCTTTGTTCTTTGCAAACATGGAAAGAAAAAACTGTAAATTCTTTTTTTGTTCATCTCAACATTTTTTACGAAATAACATTCTTAAATTCTTCTTTGTTCCTCGTTACTTTTTTCTTTAAAAAATTAGAGTTAAACAGTTTATATTTCAAATATTCTACTAGAATTAAAACTATGTTTTTATCGTTCCGATAGCTAGCTGTGACTATTTCCAGCCCCCCAATAAAAAAGAGTGCAAGGAGGGGTGGGAAGGGGGGTGGGGGTGGGGGGGGTGGTGCGTAAACGTATCATGTAAAACCGGGCGAGGGGTTATTGCGTTTATGTATTTCTAGTTATTCGGCATAATTTTACATTCACGCACTCTTCCAACATTAAATAATGAATTTCTTGCAGTAAATGTCGCCTACTCTACATTGGTGAAACTGGCAAACTGACAGTTGCTGAACATCTTCGTTTCGTGAGGAACAATGGTGTTGACAAGCCTGCCGCCCGACATTTTAATAGTGTCAACCATCATATTTCGGATATGAAAGTTTGTGCCATCTCGCCCATTTCTGGTGGTAATGATAGCCGCAAAAGACAAGAAAGCGTCTCATTTTCAAAATTGGAACCACTCATCCTCACGGACTCAACGAACGTTTTTCTTTTATTTAACACTTTGTAAAGAACGTTAATACCGGAAGTACGCGAGTGTTGAATTTGACGATCACTTCACGTTAGGATTGTTTATATTTTTTGATTGACATGTTTTTGTAACGTCACGAGTACGTTCTCAGTTTTTCGTTTTGAACTCGAACCCGTCGAAGCCAGTGCTCGAACCTCGAGGACTTTTCTTATATTTGTTCTGTTTATCGTATTATTATTTTGTATATTTGTATTAAAAATGGAAAGTCTATTACATGGCGCCCAACGTGGGGCACTGGCTTTAACCGAACGACTGTGAAACGACCGTGTGATGTTTTGCAACGATTCGAATCCAAGTGTGTCAATATGTCGAACGAAGGAGAAGGCAGTCTAAAGAGGCTACGAGCGATTCGATCTGGAAATCGTGGTGTAGTAAAGAAGTACACGAAAGAAGCGATAGAATTGGACAAGGGGATGAATTGGCCAAGGACCGATTGTCTACGATTGCAAATTTATTGAACGAGAAAATCAACCAATTGAAAGAACTCGACGTGCAAGTGTTGGAATTGTGCGAAGTAACCAACATCGAACAAGAGATTGAAGAAACCGAAGATGTCTTTTCCCGAACGAGTGATGTGAGACGAGAAATAACGAAGTTTACGAGTCAACAGTTCGACAAATCGACGAAAACCCCGGTCCCTGTCACTGTGGATGCAACGAAAGAAAAACAAACGACCTCTGTGGTTCATACAGAATCGAGCGACGGAGCGAATTTGTTTGGGGTGTCACTCAACCAAACAACGAAAGAAACCGAGCAGACATGATCGCCTAGCAAGAATACGCGGCCAAGTGCAAGATCGAAACTACCCAAGCTCGTTTTACCAAAATTCAAAGGTGATGTAACCAGTTATCAAACATTTTGGCAGACATTTGAAAGTGCGGTGCATAACAACACTGAACTAACAACGATTGACAAGTTTAATTATCTGTTTTCATTGTTGGAGGGACAAGCTCTTCGTTCGATAAAGGGTCTTGCCATAACCAAAGATAATTATCAAGCCGCCGTCGACATACTACAGGAACGTTTCGGGAAATCCCAACAAATAATTTCTGCCCACATGGATGAACTCCTAAAAATACCACCTTGCGCCGGGGATAAGGCTAATCAATTGCGATTTGTTTACGACAAGGTGAGTGTGAACGTGCGTGGATTGGAAGCTTTAGGAGTAGTCAGAGCAATATGGAAGTTTACTGATACCGGTGATGTCGAAACTGCCGGCGACGTTCGCCTGCAAATAGCTCGAAACACTGATAAGGACGTGTGGGTGATGAGAGATTTATTAGAGATTATTAGGAAAGAAGAGGAGGCACGCGAATTAAGCGAGCAAGTGAAAGCGAACAACGAGAGCAAGAAAGTACTGCCGTCTTCGAAGAATTTTCCCACGACATCTTCTTTAACAGCCCCGGGGGCACCTGGCAAGAATGGTTTTCCAGTTAAGTGCGCCTTTTGTGGAAAACATCGCTATTCTGCTTCATGCGAGACAGTTATACAAACAAATGAACGAAAGGACATATTACGACGCGACGGTAGGTGTTTTGTTTGCTTACAATTTGGTCATCGCAGTACAACGTATGTTATCCGTCCCGAAAGTGTCGCCGCTGTGAAGGAGCACATCACCAGTCGATATGTGATAAACTTTCGACAAGAATTTCTGACCCGAAGCTGCCAAGTAATGATACTAAATCAACTAAGAACGACCAAACGACTAAACCAGGGGCTACAATTTCGAGCAGTGAGAACACTGTAACTGCCAATCAAACCTCAACGACCGCGACAACTCGAACCAAAAGCAAGGTTTTTCGACAAAGAGCAACGGCATATGCCTGTTCCCAAAACACATCTATATTGGTCAGCGATCTTACGTTAATGAATCCCTGAAGGAAAGACTTGGTCTTGTTCCTGAAAAGATGGAGGTTTTAAATCTGAATACATTTGGTGACGATCAGTCTAGAAAGCAACGGTGTGACCGAGTACGACTACAGCTACAGGGAAAGACCAAGGACATTGAAATATCGGCACTTTGCTTCCCAAAGATTTGTTCTCCTCTGTCAACAACGCTAGATATCAGTTGCTACCCCCACTTGGGGGGTTGGTTCTCGCAGATGAAAGCCTGCTTGATGATTCTGTGCCAAACATCCCAATTGGATCCGATTACTATTTTGACATCGTCATGGGAGAAACACGACGAGGAGACAAAGGCCCTGTTGCAGTGGATAGTGAATTTGGCTGGCTGGTGTCGGGAAATGCCCAAGCAAGGAATTCTGCTGGAAGACAAGAGGCAACTACCAATACCAATCTCATCGTGGAAGGCCCAGAACATGTTTACCCTCACAACCTCTTTGTGAGCAATGAAAACGACGAGTTAACCGATGCTGTACGTGAATTCTGGAAAACAGAATCGGTAGGAATTCTCGAGTCCAGTCAAGCAACTGAAAGTGAATTTCTGAGAGATTTGCAATTTGATGAAAGCAGCCAACGTTATCAAGTGACTTTGTCATGGAAAGAAGGGTGTATGCCAGTATCGAACGGTTATTCCTCATGTGTCATGCCCCTGCGACAGGTTCATTCACGTTTGAAGAATGACCAAGAACTTCTTAGAGAATATGACCACGTTATTCAACAGCAACTGGAGTCTGGAATTATCGAAAGGGTTTCAGAACCACCAGAACTTGATGGGTCAACTCATTACTTACCTCACCATGGGGTCGTGCGTCGCGAAAAGCTTACTACATAAGTACGCGTGGTTTTTAACAACCGTGATCATTAACAACCGGCTCGAACAAAGTGACATATCGGAACATGGAAACGATCATGGAATGTAAACGTTACAGCAGCAAAACGAAGCTACTACGAGTAACAGCCTATGTGAAGAGATTCATTGATAATGCAAGAGGATATCGACCCGCGTCAGTTGAAGTAACCGCCGAAGAACTGAGAGTAATGGAGAAACTTTGGATAAATTCATTTCAAGCAAACAACTTCGAAGAAGAAGAGCAATATCTTTCTGGAGTCAAGAAAGAAACCCCGTAAGTCAAGCAGTTGGGTTTATTCCAAGATCAAGAAGGCACAATTCGTTGCCACGGTAGAATCGATCGATCGTTGCTATCCCCGTCAGCACAGCAGCCAGTACTTCTTCCTACGAAACATTACTTTAGGAAACATTGAACAGCATCCGAGAGAAGTATTGCATTGTGCGAGGGCGAGAACCAGTGAAACGGGTAGTGAGGGATTGCGTAGTTTGCAAGAAATTCGAAGGGAAGCAACTCGACACGCCAAGAACCGCGCAACTACCACCGAGTAGAGTCAGTGACGCGCCGCCATTCGCAAACAACGGGGTCGATTTCGCTGGACCACTTTATGTCACCACCAAAGTTCAGGACGGACCAGATTCAAAAAAGATGGATAAAGCGTATGTGTGTCTTTTGACTTGCGCTTCAACTAGAGCTGTACACCTAGAACTGGCGCCCAATTTGTCTGTACCTACGTTCTTGCAAGCTTTCCGACGTTTCGCTGCTCGCCGAGGATTACCAACGAAACTGCTGTCCAACAATGCAAAGACTTTTAAAGGTGCTGCTAAAGAAGTTGAGAAGATCACGAGATCTACCGACGTCCAAAGATTCTTGGTCAACAAAAGAATCACATGGGATTTTATAATAGAGAAAGCGCCGTGGCATGGAGGCTTCTGGGAAAGAATGGTTCGAAGCATGAAGCGTTGTTTAAAGAAAACTGTTGGACGAGCGTCGTTATCTTTCGAATAATTGCGCACAGTACTAATCGAGATAGAGGCCACCTTGAACAATCGACCTTTGACATACGTGTATGATGATGAACAAGGCATTTCGTATCCGCTGACGCCTTCAGAACTTATATATGGTCGTACCATCGCCACCACGCCGAATGACAAGCAGTCTGAAACGATCAGTACAAATCAATCGCTCACTCGAAGAGAGAAGTATCATAGACGTCTGCTGTCTATTGGGTTTGAGAGAATGATGGAAGGTATCCAGTGGATCAGATGATAGGGTAATCAAGGTGAGAGACGTTGTCATATTAAAGATCGACAAGTCGGCGCGTCCGTTTTGGAAATTAGCAAAGGTGGAGGAGCTGATTCCAAGTCGTGACAACGTGGTTAGAGCTGCGAGAATACGTGTAATCAACGACGGGAGTGGAAGGTCAACATACTTACAACGGCCCATACAGCATCTGATCCCGTTGGAGTTACATTCAATACCTGAACAAGGAGATCAAGTTCCTGAAATACCCGTGGAGGAACCTCAACCCATGGAGCAGACGGCAAGGGAAGACGCAAGACCGAGGAGAAATGCCGCTATAATTGGGAGTTGTTAAGAAAGAATCAACTCTGAAGATCGAACACTAAGTTTCATATTGTTTTTACATTGTTAACTTATCATTTATGTACCATAACTGATACCCTCGGGAGTGTAAAGAACGTTAATACCGGAAGTACGCGAGTGTTGAATTTGACGATCACTTCCCGTTAGGATTGTTCATGTTTTTTCATTGACATGTTTTTGTAACGTCACGAGTACGTTCTCAGTTTTACGTTTTGAACTCGAACCCGTCGAAGCCAGTGCTCGAACCTCGAGGACTTTTCTTATATTTGTTTCGTTTATTGTATTATTATTTCGTATATTTGTATTAAAAATGGAAAGTCTATTACACACTTCTGAAGACGCTGTTTTTGTTTACCAAGGGCGAACAAAAACAGTGTTTTCACTCAATTTATCTATTTTTTACTCTTGCTCATCCTTTTTACACGCCCTCCTTTTGTTTGCTCATCGACGGTGGGAATAGCAAATGTATTTTGTATCTCATTGATTTTGTTATTTTGCTCTGATTGGCTAATTTTTTGGGACAGCGCCCAGAAACGCTACCTCGTACCCAGGGCCTTCTCAATATGGCGGGACGGAGGAGAAGACCCTGGCAAAGGCTGGTCACCAGACCCCAAGAATTTTGGAATATTTTGATGAGTGACTCACACAGTACCGGGGGGAGGGGGGCTCGGTACAGTCACTGATAAACCGAGTATAGTTGGCTTGCATATGTGAAACTATTCAGCGAACTATTTAAGCAACCGAGAATAACAAAAACCGTACAAGTAACAAGATATTCTCTTAACAAATCTGTCAAATCAGTTAATGACCATCTTTAGTAGGTAGCGTCTAATACTACAACATGTTTGTTTTATACTAAATGGAAGCAAGAATAAGTGTTTATTTGTTTCTGGACTTTCCGAATCTAATTTAAAAGGTTTAGAAATATACAAAGTCAAAGTATTCAGTGCTGATCTACTTATGTTTATCGATCATGGTATTGTTGTTGATCGAATATTTGTATTAATGAACACGGTCGTATTTTAATTATACAAACTGAGACAGAGGCATTGATTGTAATGAATTGTGGCAAAAGGAGATAGCGAGGAAGTAACTGAACCGGGAGGAGGGTGTCCTGTCCGGCGGCCTAAAATGGCGAGCGCCCATTTTAGAGACATTGACGAAGTCTGAGGGGTGCTCAGCACTTGTAAGGTCAAAAAATGCCTCACCGCATCCAAATCCTTCACGTGGGTGAAGTGTGTGAGGCACAGCACTTCTGTGAAGTGATAAGGATGACAGCACTTCCTGCCGCTCATTTATTAGATAATTAAATTATTACATTTTTTTTTTTTACTATTATAATTTCTAAGTATAAAGTAGACTATTTATATGTTGTTACAAAAGGGGTTGTGGTGGGTGGGATAAAAATCCCCGAAAACCTTAGACTGCTATTTTACAGAACGATTTGAGTGAGCTCTCTGACTGTGAGTCCGTGATAGAATGACCACCGTCACCCTTTGCCGCATTCATTTATATCATTGCCTCAAGGAGGAATTTTGTTTTGATAAGGGGGAATCTTTAGATAAAGGTTTGGGTTCGGCTTTATCCATTTTGGCACATGTTTTTATGCACTTTATTCATCTGGCTTTTGCATCTGAACTACACTTAATGATCGCTTTGAGGCAGGAGATACATTATCTCTTACTCCCTCGCATTAACCTAAATTTATTAATAATAAATTTCTAAATTAATGAACACGGTCGTATTTTAATTATACAAACTGAGACAGAGGCATTGATTGTAATGAATTGTGGCAAAACGAGATAGCGAGGAAGTAACTGAACCGGGAGGAGGGTGTCCTGTCCGGCGGCCTAAAATGGGGAGCGCCCATTTTAGAGACATTGACGAAGTCTGAGGGGTGCTCAGCACTTGTAAGGTCAAAAAATGCCTCACCGCATCCAAATCCTTCACGTGGGTGAAGTGTGTGAGGCACAGCACTTCTGTGAAGTGATAAGGATGACAGCACTTCCTGCCACGAATTGAACGCAGTGATAATTCCCCCACTGAAGGTTTTGGATTTGTATAGTAGTAAAAGTATATTATTTTAATGTACGAATAATTAGAAAGTAGAAATATTTATGGATATTGGATTATAATGACCGCAGTTGACGCTATAGTTGTACTACTGATGTGTGAAACGGGGTGCTGTTAGGCAAATACCGACACTCAAAGCTTACATGCTGGAATGTCAGGGAGGCCAGAAAAAACCTGACGCTGGTAAAAACCCTGTGGGAAAAGCCAATGACAGGAAAAAGTTGGGTGGAGCCAAGACGAAACCAGCAGCTTCTCCACAAAGCAATTATGTTACAAATTTTGTGCCGAGTGTCAATATCTTGCGAAACAACGCCAAGCTCAAGCTATATATAGTTAGCATGCATCACGTAGGAAATTGGTTCTTGATTATTGTCATTATTATTGGATTTGTAATTCTTACACATGGTTCGTTGAGTACTGTCTAGGGGTGACGATCGATCAACGATGTTGGATAAAATAGAATAGGCTATTGCGGAACTGAACAAAAATAACGCCGTGCGTTTTGCGTCAATTGCGGTTATGTTCTGAACTTGCGTGAGTGTCTCAGGAGAGTCTTTGCTTTAATCTCTGTGTGTCGCCGTGGCAACGGGCCTTCCGTCTTGGCTTTTAATATGAACTGTCATCTAATATTGGTATAAACGAGAAAAAGGGGACAAAGCAAAGCAGAGCAAAACGCAGGAAAAACACGCAAAAACAAAACAAAGGGAAGGGTTGTGCAATAACAGATCGTAAGAGGGTGAAACAGAAAGAAACTAATAGGCTGGGACTCTGCAATGACTTTTGGCTAAAATATTAATTTGGAAGAAAACAGGTTTTCATAACAGGCCACAATACGCCAATATGCGTGGGCCGAAACGGATTATTAATAATCTCTTCAGAAAGGCATGCTGTCGCCGATCGCCAAGGTATAAATATTATCAAGGCGCACGCACGGAAATTTCTTTAAAATTGTGAAGCGGCACTGTCACTGTGCCGTTCCGTATCATATCTTGAATTACGTCAAACAACAGACGTACTTTTCGATAATTTCCTTTAGCAGGACTTTCGACGGTCTTAGTGATATTCCTTCGTCGGTCACGGGTTTGAACTGCTGGATATTTTGAGAAACAGATTATGTTTGGTTTGTTGTATCTGGGCTTGCAGCCGAGGGTAATGAAATGACAATAAGACCTCGAATGAGGCAGTCATGCCGTTCATGATCATGCGTTGAAGTGTTTAGTGTCAGAAATTAACGCGTTAGTTAAGAACTATTGAAGGATATCGAAGGTTTCGAACAGTTGTGAGATTGCCTCATTATTTAAATATATACAATTCTTTTCTTTCTTTTTGTATCCTTACATTTATCGTCGACTGACCGAGACTGGAGTGGCTGTCGACAAGCATTATTAAGCCGGCCGAGTCATTTGAGTTATTCTCGAGGTCTAGTATTATAAAGGAAGAAATTTAAGGAAGAAATCCCAAACCTCACGCGATGTAAAGACACAAGTATATATATGCTAGGGACGGGAAGCAAGGAACATACTCACAAATACTTTTCGCTGATGCGGGTCTTGTGGTTGCATACCAGAGCTTCAGTTGTAATGGTTTGCTTGAAAGTGACAGGCGATTGGATTTCATTAAGCCGGGGACCATGCAAGTCAGATGATGAATGATAAAAATCCCCGAAAACCTTAGACTGCTATTTTACAGAACGATTTGAGTGAGCTCTCTGACTGTGAGTCCGTGATAGAATGACCACCGTCACCCTTTGCCGCATTCATTTATATCATTGCCTCAAGGAGGAATTTTGTTTTGATAAGGGGGAATCTTTAGATAAAGGTTTGGGTTCGGCTTTATCCATTTTGGCACATGTTTTTATGCACTTTATTTATCTGGCTTTTGCATCTGAACTACACTTAATGATCGCTTTGAGGCAGGAGATACATTATCTCTTACTCCCTCGCATTAACCTAAATTTATTAATAATAAATTTCTAAATTAACGTATAACATCAACGAGGACAGCAGATTCGAATATGCCGTTTGAACATCAAATCGACAGATACAACAATTAAATTTCCACAAATCCAAAACGTGTGGACAAGAACCATAAATGCGCTATACTGGAGGGCAAATAAATTTCAACAATCAACAGCATTCGAATAGTAAGTGTATGTAGAAGTACCACTGATCTCCAGAGCTGATCTCTAAGCAGTACCTGTACCGCAGTAGCTCTATTGATAGTGGGTTTCTGTTTATGATCTTTCGTCGCCTTCGACTTCATTTCATGCGAATGACGGCAACAAATATGTAATATCCAGCAAATGTCGTAAATCAACATAGTTTTTTGAAATATATCTGATTTAATTCTTTGAAAGTTTTCATGGCGATAATGTAATATAAATAAGTTTTGTGGAAACACCACATAAAATATTTCTTGGCAAAGAAATATTTTACGTGGTGTTTCCACAAAACTTATTTATATTATATCTGATTTACCGGTCGAATTTAACTTTACAACACTTGCAACAGCCTTCTACGTTTATAAGAACCGAATCAACCGCTCCCCCAAGGACGGGTGAAGTTCAAATTATCCACGTGACAAAATAGTCCAAGAATCTTGGAGTATTTTGGGAATCACGTGACCAGCCTTTGCCAGGGTCTTCCCCTCTCGCCATTTTGAAAGCAGAGAAGGCCCTGGGTACGAGGTTGCCAGAAACGAAAGGCTCTGGTCAAATCCACAACGGAAGCCAATATTCTTGGTGCCGATAAAAAAACGCATGCGCGAATATGTAATGAAAATATTATAAAATACTATGGAAAATAGACCAAAATACGTGAGGTAAACTCAGTACTTGAGAGCGTTTTGATATTTTTGATGTTCTTCCGTCAAAATTGAATGTACAATTTATCTTGCCGAAACGCTATATACCCAAAGGACGTTGTTTATTCAAACGGGTCGAATCGACCAAATACGACTCACTCCAACGCTGTTTTCTCGCCGAAGTGCTCGAATCAAAAGCCTAGATGATCCTTACTAAAGGTAAATCGATAGTTATTCTTTGCATAGCGAGTTCTATGTGTGATAATACCCATAATTTCTCCAGCAAAATCGAACAATTCTGCCAGACAAACAGCCTGATACGATACATCTCCCGTAGCCTCCTTGGGCAGAATTTTGTGAGGTTCCCCCCACTGATCTCGAAATAATACTGGATTAAGTAGCTATTGTTTAAAAAATGAAGTCGGAAGTCAGCCATTACTAAGGGACCAAGTGATGGTCTTTCTGGCGTATTCTGGCACCGATATAAACATTTTGTTGAATGAGATGCTGAATCTTTGAAAGAAAATATAGTTCAATATTCTTTTGGGGAAGAGAAGACGTTTTAAGAAGCCAAAAAGACATCTTTCAGCATGTTTGGTCCCTTAGTAATGGCGGATTTCTTTTGTTTAGCTGGCTTCATTTTATGAACCAGTGGACAATAGGTTGCACTATCCAGTCTTCTTTGAGATCAGTGCCCCCCCCACACACACACACACTAACGTCTGCTCAGACGCGCGATACCTTCCTTTCTCGATTGTCGGCCAATTCGCCAATCAAATTGATTTTTAGAGTAACAAAGTGACACACACTATAAGGTCGTTTTAAACGTCGCACTTCTGCTGTGTTGTCTCAATTCAGCATTAAAATGCGACGTTTGAATGAAACTCCATTAAATGCGGCAAGCGGGTTAAATGCGACAGCTTTTGTCGCATCGAGAGGCAGATGTTTGACTCCATTTCAAACGTCGAATTTCTGCCTTGTCAATGTCGAACACAATTCATAAACTAAGACAGCCTTAAACAAAATCCCTGCTTTCAATTCTCTGTTACTTTTGTATCCCGTTGAACATTCCGTTGGGATGCGATTATTTAAATGCGACGTTTTAAGAGGACAGAATAAAAAGAATTCCATTGTTTGGGTGAAGTGCAATTGACAATCCGTGTCTTGCTCAATACAGACTACAGTTATAGTATAATTGAGACCTTACGATTTCAGTACGGCGACGGGAACGGCGACGTCAGAGAACTGGGGAGAGCACTCGGTTGACGTTGGCGTTTCCCGCCGAAATTTAACCTTACGATTGCAAACCGCGACTTCAAGATGCCCAAGTTTAGGGAAACAATTGTTATGGCTTATGCATCCGAATTGATTAATGAAGAAGAGTTTGTCTTGCTTTATGACGCCAACAAGCCAAAAAATCCAGATATTCCTTTTGGTAACTATGAAAGGTTTGACTTAGATAGTATGACAGAAGATGAGTGCAAGACAGAATTCAGATTCTTTAGGAATGACATTTATAATTTGATTGAACTTTTAAATTTATCAGATGAAATTATATGTTATAATGGTCTCAATGTCAACATTGTTGAAGCCCTGTGCGTGTTGCTGAAACGATTTGCCTATCCCTGCAGATATGTCGACCTAATTCCTTGATTTGCGAGACCAGAACCACAACTTTGTATGATTTCCAATACAACAATAAATTTTATTTATGATAACTGGCAGCATTTACTAGTAAACTTAAACCAGCCTTGGTTAAGTCGCCCACATTTGCAAGAGTATGCAGAAGTTATTCATCAGAAGGGTGCAGCTCTGGAAAACTGTTGGGGGTTCATTGATGGGACAGTAAGAGCAATATCTCGCCAAGGAAAAAGCCAACGTGTTATGTACAATGGACACAAAAAAAATGCATGCCATCAAATTTCAGTCCATTGTTGCACTCAATGGATTGATTGCAAATTTGTATGGCCCTGTTGAGGGGAAAAGGCACGACAGCGCAATGTTAGCAGAATCGCAAGTTTTGACACAGCTTCGAAATCATTCATTTGGACCCAAATGGTAATGTTTTATGTATCTATGGTGACCCAGCCTACCGGATACGACAACAACTACAACGTCCTTTTCGAGGTGCCAGACTGACTGCTATCGAGAAGGAGTGGAACACATCAATGAGCAAAGTAAGAGTCTCCGTTGAATGGATTTTCGGGGACATTGTCAACTACTTTAAATTCTTAGACTTTAAAAAAAAACTAAAGATAGGTTTAAGTGCTGTGGCAAAGATGTACATTACATGTGCTTTGTTTCACGCTCGTGCATGTTTATATGGCACAACCACATCAAAGTTTTTTGACATTAATCCACCTGCAATTAATGACTACTTTCAATGATTTAATTCATAACATCAACACTTGTAACATAAATAACAATAAGAAGGAAGTCACTTAACTATAATCAATAAATTTAAATAAGAAACATGTGATATAACAATAAAACTGAATGTCAACTTAACAGAATTTTTATAAAATTAAACCTTTTTGAGTACTGTTTACTTGTCAGCAAACTTTTGCAGTCATGTCATAAGTGCCTGGGTTTGCTGTTGTTGTTGATGTAATATTGCCATGTTCATGTTCTGCATTTGCTGCAACTGTTGTTCTTGCAATCGTGCAGAAGTCTGCTGCTGCTGTGCCCTTTCTTCGTGTTGTTGCATTCTTAACTTCAGTTCTGATTCCCTTAATTTTTTCTCCAATTCCATTTGTTGTTGTTTTAATTCTATTTCTTTCATCCTGTGTTCAGGCTCCATTTCCCCTTTGTCTCTGAGAAAGGCTATTGAATCAGATCCACTGGTTCTTTTCTTCTTTCAATTTTGTTGTCCATCTTTGTTTCTCTCTTTGCCCTCTCTGAATGTTTCTAATGAACTTTTTCTCATTTCCTGAATTTGTTTGGCCTCTTCTTCGATTTTATGCTTTTTAGCAATTTCTGCTTTATCTGCCTCTTCAAATAAACCAACTATTTCTTCCGTCAGTTGATCTATTTCACTGGGATCTGGAGAAATACCAGAGGCTTTCTCTTCTTCATTTATCTTTTTCTTGTAACGCTTCTCTAACAGCATGTATCTGTCACGTATGGACCGTTGAGTTAACCGTATATAATACTGGGTTAGCACATTGTCCCAACACTATGGCAAGGTTACCCCACACTTCACCCCTCTCTGTAGTTCCTTTTTTGTGTTGCCAAGGTTGAACTTGGATAAGCTCTTTTAGGAAGAATACGTCATGAGCATCAGACCACTTCACTGGACCAGGTTGGCCACAAGACAAAGTAAAAAAACCCCAACATATTAATACTGGTATATAATACATTAATAAAATTATTGAAATATTCTTTATAATTACTTGACAGAGGCAAACTTGACAGAGGCAAGACAATATATAATATATTTTGGTGTATTTTTTGCTTGTATTGTTTTATTGTACTTTATATCTTCTAATTTATATCTTCTGCTACCAGTGTGAAATGTTAACTTCAAACAAATCTAAAATTTACAAAGCTTTATAATAGGACCAGGTAGTCACTTATTCTCACACAATTATTTAGGAAGGAAATCATTTAATGATAAATGCAACCATCTATAAACATCTCAATATCTTGACATACAAAATTCTATCAAATTACATATAAAACCTGGCAGGAAATGTAAATTAAATAGATTTCTCAAAATCATTAATAATTTATAAACCAAAAACAAAGAAAATCAGGAAGATTTTACATAAATTTGATCAACCTTTATGTCTATTTTCTTGCAAACTACAACGACAAGTTCGTTTCAGAAGGTTAACTATAAAATATCCTGATTAAATTAATATATTTTTACTGATCAAGCCAACTACAAATTTTACAGCTTAATAAATGCTTCGAAAGCCTAATGTTTAATAGCTTGTGTAAAGCTGATCAGGTAGAAATATTTACCCATTACATTTGAATTTCATCACCATCTGTATGACATTTAACTTATAGCCGGGAAATTTAACAAAATTGCTTGAAATGTTTGTTTACAATCTTCAAATAATGTACGTTTATGTGTCTACTTATTTAAAAATCGTATTGGTTGACTTGTTCACGGGTGAAGAATATGAATCATGAATATGTTTACCTGTTTTCCTTCGACATGTTGTTGGCGTTTTCCCAGGACGTCAAAACAATCGAATCCGCGTTGTAGAATTTCGTGACGACGCCAACGAAGCAACACGCGCACGCGCACGCGCAGTAGTACATTTTAAAGGTCTGTCGTTGCCGTTCCCGTCGCCGTACTGAAATCGTAAGGTCCCTAATATGTGTGCAGCTACAGTTTTAATAAACTGAAACGATTTTGCAGTGTTGAGAATAATTTGAAGGCAATAAATGAAGGATTTACCTTGCCGCAAAGATGAAAAAGATCGCAAAATGACCAGGAGTCGAAAGAGTAGCCGTAGTTTGAAACGGACTAGAAGACGCAAATGTCACGTTCAGCAAGCCTAGCAAGGCCAGGCTAACCTTAACGGACCAACCGAATGAATCAGAACCAAAATGCCTTAGATGTTCCTGGTTTCTAAATTGTATCAGCTAACCAATCCTTGTTCCCACTGGCTGCAAATCCTATAGAGATATCATCAATACTTTTTCTTATACATTAACTCCAGTCATCGATATCCGGCTCCACAATTTTGAGAGTCTCGCGCTGAGTGGTCAACGATCGAGAAAGGAATTTATCGCTCGTCCGAGCAGATGTTAACGTCTGCTCAAGGAGGCTACATCTCCCCTTGATCGTTTCACCGTTTTATATTTTGATTGACCTATTCTTCACTTGTAGTAGTAATGAGTGACATTTATTGAAATGATCAAAATTATCGGAATCCGACATTGCTTTGGAAAAGAAAGGATAACTACGTTACCAGAAATTAATGACAAAATGGCCACCGCTTGAAAGCCAACTTACATATATTCCTTACAAGATGGCGTCCCATTTTGAACAGTAAATATATAAGGCGAATATATTAACGTAAGAATTCTGCTTATTGCGTAGCTCGCCAACTATTTGCCGACCTCCTGATCTAAATAACCATTATCCAATCATTCAGTCACCTATTCATTTTCAACAGGTATATCTACAATCCGCCAAATTGTGTTGAAAATAGTAAACAAATAAGTAGGTCAAGCACCACTGGATTGCGGTAGGATTTCGTTTGATACTTTCAAAATTGTCTTTGGTCAAATGTTCGAGAATTGATAGACGGACCTTTATCTTGCATGTAATAGATTACATATTGACCAAATTGGCTGAAGTTGTATACCTCTAATTTAACAACTACCCGACTTGTAATGACAAGACAATGGGCATTTTGAACTCACCATGATTGATGGAGGCTCAAACACTGACAAACGATAGCTCGAGAGATATAGTTATTTGGCAGATCATATAGGTATACCTGATTTAACGAAATAAGGAAGTGAATAATTTGAAAATCGCTGTTGCTGAAATATAGCGAGGTCGGCAAATAGTAGGCGAGATACTCAATTAGCAGAATTCTCATTTTAACATTTCTCCTCTATATAATTACTGTTCAAAATTGATGCCATTTTATAAGGCTATATACGTAAATTAGCCCTTAAGCGCCGGCCATTTTGTCATCAATTTCTGGTAATGATCGACCTTTCTTTGAGGCAAAATCGACGCTTTCGATTAGCACTTTGGTAAGAATAACTATTGAGTCGACTTTCTTTGCTAACTGTACAGCCTGATTTTTGTACCGATCGATTCATCGCATTTTTTATCGCCTAAATGATAAATCGAAAGCCTAGATTTGACCTACATAATTGCTCCTTTTAGAGCAAGTTCGGATTGTAGTGGATTTGCCGTGTATGTTCGTGATTGTCCATTTGTCCCTGTCATAGCCATAGCCATAACTTGATGTTTTAAATTTCACGGGGAGCACGCCTCGCACGGGACTTTACGGTGTCCCGTTCACGCTTTTCCTGTTTGGGTTGCCTACTTCTGTTATTGTGTATCACTATGTGTTTCTTATGTATTCGGTAAAGAACTTGATCATATGAAATCGGAAACGGCAACAATCACGCTGTTAGACACAACATGGACCCCGACACGTACGGACACACAAAATCTTAAATTTTACTTAGGAAATTACGAATATTATCACAATTTGAATTCGCTTTGGAAAGAATAACTAACTATCAATTTACCTTCGTAGGTAACAGACAGGTTTCCGACTAGCATTTCGGCAAAAAAACGCTTAAACGCCCAAACGGTGTTGGAGTGAAACTATCTAGCTGGTGTCCGTCGTCGAGGGATGAATCATCAAATCACGTTATGTATAAAATCGTTCGATTTGAAAGTGAAATTGCAGAACTTATCGCAGTTCGAACTCGCTTTGCCTTTGGCAATCCTTGCTTGTAAGCATCATCTGCAACTCACCCATAATCTCGGCTCTTTTGACAATGTTTTGACTGTTTACAAAATTTGTTGGCTTACTTCCTGTTTTATACAATGGCTTCCAGCCAAAATATGCATTAAGCCGGTTTTCCACTAGGCGACTTTTTTCCAGCGAAGAGACTTTTTCTTTGGTCTCATGAGCTCTGAGCAGGAACAAATCAGAAATCTATTGAATTCGAACAAAAGAAAGTCGCTTCGCGCGAAAGAAATCGCCTAGTGGAAAACCCGCTGCACTCATATGGATTTTCGTGGCGCGGCAACAAAAACGTGGGCTCTGGGAACGAGAATGGTTTACATTCTTTACGTTTCTCTCTGACGAAGGGCCTTCGTTCAATAATTTCGGCAGCACTCAAACCCTACTATATTTTGGTCAGTTTCCTTACCTTGCTGTTGCTGTGGTTGTTGGTTTATAATGCCAGTTAACACCAAGTGAATGATCTGCATAGCTTCATCCTCATTGGTCCCAGTACTTTGCGCCAAACATCTTATGTCATGCGCAAGATGTGCCACCAAGAACTGGACGACAGTTTGGACTTGAGGTTTGATAATTAGGTGTATGTCCTGTTTAAAATAAAAGAAAAAGATCAAACTCGGGTTTTTACATTTTTTATAAAATAGGTTCTGTCTTACGCATGCTGTGGTTGGTCAGATGCCTTGTTTATATCAGACTATACCAACACGATTGTGACGCAGGACCGGATTAGGGTTGCGCGGGGCCTGCGGCATATTTTTAGCGCGGGGCCCCTTACACCCCTCCCCCACCCCGTTCACGGCGTTGTGAACACCTTACTCAAAATAAATCAAAGATACAAAAGATTAAAAATTCTTCCCTTTGCTCCAAAACGATTAAAAGTTGCCTGTGTGTTTACAAAAAGGGAAACATATGTCAATAATTTGCTCTGGGTCTGACCTACATGTGTGTTTGTGAACAGTGAACAAATATATTATATACAAGAAAAAAAGTTAAAAGTTAATACAGCTAAAAATAGCATAAATAGCCAACATGAAGTCATGAAAAAAATGTATATGCATGAACATGCAAAGCATTGGCGTCTCAGTCTGTAAGACGCCTAGTAAACGTTACGTTTATGCGATTTCATAATAGCAAAATCATTAATTAATGACAAGTTAATGTTCCGCAGAAGCTCGGGTTCCACGCTAAGCAGAGTAAGGCTGTTTAGCCGCTTCTGTGTCATGCCCGATCGAACTTGACTTTTTATGCGTTGCAGTTTAGGGAATGATCTTTCGCTAGAACAGTTCTAGATGATAAGACTCAGATAAATGCGAAATGCGATGACAGTATTCGGAAATACAGTTTCCAGATTGTTGCTACAAGGAGAGAAGCAGTAGCATGTAATGATTTCTTGAGAAAACTAGAAAACTGTAATAATTCGTCAGACAGACTGGCTTCAAGATCTGTGGTATGCTTTTTGAAGGCTCTCCGCACTCTTGACCACTTGATCGTCTCAGCTGGCAAGTCCTTGAGCTTTCGCAAGAACCCAAACTTCGCAGCAATACCTGCGTACGCGCCTAGTCGTTTTTGCAATTCGCCATCGATACTATCTTCAATCACCAGGAACGTGCTAGTACGAACTTGTCGGCTAGAGTCTACGGCAATTCAGGCGCTGATCCTGGCTCACCGCAACAGCGATTTCGTTGACGTACGCGTTTAACTTCTTCCGTGTAATGGTCACATTCACTGAGCTTCTGTACTTTCACAGTTTATTAGTTTGACTGTAATTTGCTGAAGCCCTCCGCTCTTTAGGGGACCGGCTCTTTTTAGGTGCCCCACGCTTTTGGGGGGGCCCGCGTTTTGTTTTTTTTTGGGGCGCGCGTTTTTTTGGGGCCGTGCATTTTATGGGACCCTGCGTTTTTTTTGGGCCCGGTGTTTTTTTGGGGGGCCCCGCGGTTTTGGGGAACCCCAAGCTTTCTGGGGCCCAACGCTTTCTAGAAAGGAAGTGCAGAACAAAAAAATGCGCAATCAGAACGCGCGGGGCCCGCGGCATATGCCGCTTTTACCATATGGTTAATCCGGCCCTGTTGTGACGTCACGACACATTTCTTAGTCTTATTTAAAAAAATAAAATAAAAAATTGAAGCCCTGTGTTTATATAACACGATGCAAACACTTACGTAATATAAGTTTGGGAGAATTGAAAAGTACTTAGGAAAATACTCGCCTACAGCTTGAGTTTCAAACCCAGGTAGGCAGTGTTTTAGAAAGAGCTAAGTGAAAATGTGGTAAACTGCCACGGTTTTGGTAACGAAGAAGTCACGTTTCGAGCGGAGCCCTTCATCAGAGTAAAATGTGATGAAATGAAATAAAACAGAGCTTATGATACGAAAGGCAATCCGGAATAGTGTATCTGGGGCCTAATAGTGTGCATACGATCCGATTTTGAAATTGGAAAGAAATCGGATCAAATCCGATCGTGTGAACATGTCTTAAGTTTTACTTGCAATGATGATAAATCCTTTATGACACAGTGACAATTAACTTTACATACCTGGATATCTTGACCAGTGCCCAGTAACATAGCTGCATGTGTAAGAAATCGTAATACTCCACAAGTGAGTGGAGTAAGGTTTCTTTCAGGTGTAACAGACACATTGTTAATCTGAGCAGGACCAAGAATGTGCCCAGTACTAGTCTGATCTTGTCTATACAATAGAAAAAACATCAACACAGATCAAATCCAGTAAAATAACTTTACGTTGATACAGGATCCATCGCGGTTGTATTGAAGTGCTCCATGCTCTCTAATGAAGAAGGTTAGCAACATGAATCTCGAGTAAACATCAATACGCGTCAGATAATTTGAATTGATATTTTATCATAGGTAAATATTGTCAATTATAGCCTATATAGTTTACACTACTGTAGCTTAAAACCTCGATCAAACGAGAATGCAAGTCACCGCAAATTACCTTGTGAACTTTTAGCTCACACCGGTCAAACGCCTCGCAAGACATCGCAATCCGAAAAAAGACTTGGGATGGAATTTGCGTTCTCGTTTGATCTGGGCTTAAAGGATTTTAAACGTAACTCTCTGTTCATGACCTAACGCTGGACCTAACGCTTCGACACTCTGTTTTGATATATAATGTTCTGCTGTTTGCTTGTACTTCATAAGACCGAGGTCGTACCCTCTTCTTCACTTCTCCATCGATCCACTTCTTCTCTCCGAGGGCAAAAGGTTGGACTTTAACTCTGCCACCTTTGCGCAGTTGATCTTTATTATAGCGGTTCTGATGCATCTGACAATTTCGGAAGGAATTTTGCGAGATAGTTTGTCATCCCCAAGATTCGCCTCACTCCCTGTACGTCTGGTGGTTTTGTCATGGAGTATCGCTTCTACCTTGGATGGGTCTGTCTGTACTCCATCTGCGGTGAGCAAATGACCAATGTATGGCATGGATGCTTTCTTGAGCTCAACCTTTGACTCGTTTAGCTTGATTCCTCTTTCGGGACACCGTCTTAGCAAAGCCTCTAGCTTGGCGTCGTGGTCTTTGACTGCTTCACCCATTGACATTCCATTTCCAATAATAAGCATGTCGTCCGCCACCGTCCTCACTCCATCGAGGCCTTCGACAGCTTGGTCCAGGCGGCTCTGGAAGATCTCTCCTGCTGGTGAGATTCCAAAGGGCATCGTGGTCCATTTGTAGCGCCCAAACGGAGTGTTAAACGTGGTTAGCAGATTCTTGATCTAGTTTGACCTGCCAGTAGCCATTCTTGCAGTCCACCTTGGTAAACACCTTCGCGTTGGTCAAATCTGGGAGGACTTCTTCAATCGTCGGAATTGGGTAATGGCACCTCTTTAATGCTTTATTCAGTGGTTGTGCATGGGTCAAGGCAAGGTCGAATTTTCCCATTGCTCTTCTTGTTGCTCACCCAGTCAGTGGGTTCCACGACCTGGATAATACCTTCTTGCTCAAGCTCAAGCTCATTTAGATCTTTCAGCGGTTTCCGGAGAGCTTCAGGTATTCTTCTGGGTGGTATCTGGACTAGCTTGACCATATCATCTGAATATCCAGATGAAGTGGCTCTCCAACCTCACCAAGACCTTGGAATACGTCGGCATATTTGGCCAATACATCTTCTTTGGTCATGTTACTCGTGCTCTGGCTAGTAGGTTTTCGTGGTTGACTTGAATTAGATTCATTTGTTGCGCTGCTCGGCTCCCGAGAAGATTGATGTCGGCATCTTTGTCTTTCACCACAACGAATTTCACTTTATATTTCTGGCCATTTTTCGGGTTTGTCAGCTGAACATGACATATTCCAGCGGGTTTTAGCAGTGATGAATTGTACATCTTCAATTGGTTTGTGTTTAAGACATTCCTTTCATACTTGGTACCACGCAGTTCTCCACTTCGGATCACATTATAAGTCGCCCCAGTGTCCACTTGAAAACTCGTATCATGTCCAACTTTGATTTTCATTGTTGCGTGGATTTTTGACCGAAATTGTTCGACCAGAACTACTTCAGGTTGTGGATGCTGGGCAAGCGCCTCGTCGGTGACTACCGCCGCAGTACTTGCAAGGGCATCTTGTCTCCCTTGGCTTTCGTTGCCTTTCGTTTTCCGTCTTTCTGTTTTGTCTTAGCGCGTTTACTTCTTCGTCATTTCCCGAGGGCTTATTTAATTCTTTGAGGCGCATATTTGTCGTCTCGCCGCTTTTTCCGATGTCCATGGCACGCGAGAACGTAAGTTTCTTTTCTTGTAGTAATTTCTTTCTGGTTGACTCATCTCTGACTCCTAATACAAATCTATCCCTACTCAGCGAGTCGTTAAGACAATTGCAAAAATTGCATGTTTGCGCGAGCTTTCGTAATACCGTCACATACTGGTGAATGCTTTCAGTATCTTCTTGGTTTCCTCGGTTGAATATAAATCTTTCGCACATTTCGTTAGTTCCTCCGACGCAAAATTCTTCAAACTTCTCAATAATTTTGCTGAATACTTGGCGGTCTGTCTCTGTTGCGAAATCCATTCCTTCATACATTTCGAGCGCTTCTTCTCCAATTACCGATAGAAACATGGCTGCCTTGAAATTTCTTTCAAAGTGATTTAGTCTGGCGACGATCGCGTAATTCTGCCATGCTCTCTCAACCGCTTCCAATTTACCGCAAGATTGCCTTCCGTCTTCAGAGGCTTGAGGCGGTTTTAACCTGGGTGGGAGAATTGGTAATGTACTGGCCATGTTGTTCTGTCCTGTGCTTGTCTCCGCGGGAGGTGTTGTCACGCAATAAATCGAAAGCTTTATTTCTAGCGCTCAGTGTCATTCTATTCTCGTGGTCATGCACAATGCTGTTTATCTATCATTCTACACTTTTTGTCTATATCCTGTTACAAAGATTACTCCCGTATTACAAATATTAACTTCTATCGTGACACACTCCGATCTAGTGTCTTCATCAGAGGTGATCGTTGTAAAGACAGATCCCAATAAAACCAATGACGATGTTATTTGGGTTTAATGGAGCGTGGACACTATTAATATGCCAAGCCTCTAAACAACGTGCTTGATGATACCGTGGACTGGTGGTGATTATTTTTTTATTATCCAACTTAATCTCACTAGACACTACCAATCCAAGATCGTCTGAAGGCTTGGCATGTTAATAGCACCTACGCCCCATTAAATTGGGATGACGGCGGTCTTTACCGGAAGCCTATTTCCATATTGTTCATAGTTAACATCATATTGGACTTTTTATCACAACGATCACCCCTGATCAAGACACTAGAAGTGTCGAAACGTTGGATCATGAACAGTAAATTTTAAGCTATGTTGAAAAGACTTTTATGCCGGAGTAGCGTTAAACTATGCTGAATTCTTCACTTGGTTCTGTTGGAAATTTATTTGTTTATAGCCTGTTCATACAAGCCCAGGTATTCGGGATATTCAACTGAGTAAGATCCATGCGTTCTTATTGTTTTTATATGAAAAACCATCTTTTTGCGATGTTCTCGGAAAAATAGCAACAAGAACGTCAATGTTACTATCTTTCAAAATATAAAAATCATAATTATTATTATTAATATAGCTAATGCCAAATGGTAGTTATTAGAAACTAGACATGGTTTGGACCGAACGTCTGTTACATTAGGGTTCAATCGCTCAACCGTAATGTTCAAATATTAGGAGTTTAAGCAAGGACGCGACGACGGCACTCTAAGTTCAGTATCTAGCAGAAACCACAAATGATTAATTGAATATTTAAAGTATGTTTTTCGACATCCGAAGCTTTAGAGTTCCAAAAAGATTTTGTCGCATAGTTTGAAGTCAAACTCAACTAACATGTTTCGCTGTTTCACGAGTTAACGTCGCCCTGAAGACGCGAAAATGATCTGAATAACGTTGTTTGTAGACTGACGTGAACGGCGTTAGGATTACTTCTGGGACTAAAATTTATTCATTTTCTCTGTTGTGTGAGGAAAATTCTATTGTTTTAAACACGTTGACATGTCCTTCCCCAGTTGATTGCTCGGCTACTAACCGGGCTGTACGGTATTGATAAAGCAAAAACAAAGGATTTGTGCAGGTTTGCTCTGTCTGTCTAGAGTTCTGACATGGTGTATTTATACATTCAAATTTCAAGATACATAATCGCACGGACTTGTTTTGTTCTTAAATTCTTGAAGAAAAACACTTGTTCAATCTATGTTAGTCGCGAGAGTAATGTTGAGCTTTTCCAAGGCTTCTGAATGTGGTGACTCAGGTTTCGCGTTGTCTTTATAACGTCAAAATGCTTTGTCTACGTTGTCAACAAAGTCACGACGGCACACTGTTATTTTGAAGGAGTTAATAGGAGTTACAAAAAAGGTTCAAAATAACACCCTCTCCGGAGTTAAATATAATTCCTTTTTTGGAGTTAAATTAACCTATATTAGGGAAAAAAAAAAAAAGAGAGAGAAAAGATTGCATCTCACGTCCATTATACACAGGGTGTGTCACCATTAACCACTGTGCCACCCAAGCTTGCTTATATAGTTAAGACTAAAATTTATTGTTTATAACCTAATTTTCGGCAAGAGCCAATTACTTCGTGTACCTCTGATGGTCAGTGGTCTAATATTTTTCTCAAATCATGAATAATTCATGAGCTAATTAACCAATAATAAAGGCCCATTTGATCACGAGATGGCATTTGGATATCCCGGTGAAACACCCTCAGCTACAAGACTACAGTGATCTTCCTCAAATATCTTAATTACGCATTCAACACAAACGAACATCATGACACATCGAAAGCTAAATTTCATGACATTTCGCTTTGGTTATAGTAATGTTTTTTCAAAGAACAACGGTTGAACGACAATACGAATCGGTAAAACAGCCAAGCGAAGATAGGCTTGTGAACTAATAAACTCTGGTCGCCTTCTCAGCTACAGACAGTCACGGTGTGTTGGTAACGATAAAATTAAGGTATTTGTCGCTCCTTTTCTGGTCGAAAAGACTGAGACGAATTTCTTGATTGAATGCTTCGCAAAGTTCTTTGAGTTTTCAAATATAGTCAAAACATCCTCAACCATTTGAAAGACAACAAAGTCAAGTATACGCGGCTTCAACCATGCATCTTCTTCTTGACAAACGACTCGGTATGAATAAATTTTGTACAGCTTGGTTATCACCATCCCACGAGAGTTTATTGAACATTTATTAAAATCGTATTCATTTGAGAAGTCATAGAGCTCGTGTCCCACCGGGATATCCAAACACTCGAAAACAATTAACAAAAACACTCGCGCTTCGCGCTCGTGTTTTCATACATTGTTTTCTCGTGTTTGGATATCCTGGTGAAACACTTGCTCTCGTTGTTCATATATTACTTCGCAAACTCATTAATAATTCATGAGCCTAAAACAAAGGAAATCAGTACCGAGACGGTGGTTTGGATATCGGAAGAAATTAAGCCAACTTTCGCCTCATAGAATATCCATTTCGCTTCGAAGGATAAAGATTTGGTTGTATGGAGGAGACATTAAATGACAATGGATTGTTAAAGCTTTTGTTTGTTCCAAACAAAAAAAAAGTTTGTTCAAAAACCTCGGCTTTGCATTGGTTTTCAACAAACGTCAAACCTATGATATATTACATAATAAACACTCTTCTATTTTGGACAAAATATTTCAATTTTTGTTTCGTTTCCCGCAGGAACGAAACTGTTACTGTGTTAGCTTTCCATTGACACATCGCCAGAAATCATAACCGTCGCGCCCGCCGTAGGTAGCCAGTGGTAACACGCAAAGGATAACATTTCATTTGATTATATTTTGTTCAACATTTCGCGCCTATGCGTCTACTCCGAACGTTTTCTCAAGAAATAATCCACTGTAGAAGTTATAAAATATACTGGCAGAAAGATAATTCACCTTGCGACAACATACGTACAGTTTATCCGACCAAATAGCTTAGTTTCCCGAAAAAAGCGAAATACCGAACAAGTAGTATACAATGTGGGAGTTCTGCGTCAGGTGGATCGGGTGGATCTTTTGATCCACCCATGATGTCACCATTTTAGTCTTTATATTAATTTATGCGTTAATTAGCAGCGTAATCTGCAGTGTAATTGACGGCACTTAACCACGACATACTCTATCAATTATTTACAAGGACATATGGGTCCCGGAGGGACTTTTATTTGATAATTAGTTCCGTTTCAAGAATACACCTTGTTGTTCCTAACACCCCAGTTTTGAATATTACTTAAAATTAATTATGGTCCAGAGGGCCCTTTTTGCGTCCCTGTGGACCTATCTTTTAAATACACCCCCTTTTCCTACCTCCGCCCTCACCTTCAAAACACCCCATACCCACTAACCCACCCTAAATACCCCCAAGCACCCCAAACACACACCTACGTTACTCCAACACCCCAATATTCCAACCTGCTCCTACACTGGCCAAAGACAAAGTCATACTAGTTATTAATAACAATATTTATTTAAACCAATTTAACCTAATACAAAAGAAAAAATAAAACTATAAAGGCGAAGCAGTACTCACGCATGTACTATACTTATATTTACTACACACAACAGATTTTAAAATTAGTTAGTCTTATAATGTCCATAAGCAAAAGTGTCAGACCATTATCTGAAATAAAAGGTTTGTCATCATATGGACTTAGACCTATTTTATTTTATTTTATTTAATTGAGTAAATTTCATGATTTTCACTACGAATTTGATTCATGGAAGCCATAGTTTGTTTCTTTTCAAATAGACACTCTTTATAGCTTGCATGCCGAATTTGTCGTTTAGTCACAGACTTCTTAATTCCTTTGGCTGTCTTCTTCTCTACTTGTTTGCTGTTCTCCGTATACATAATAGAATACATCTTCGGTCGAAGACCAACAAACTCCTGAATAGGTATCCCATGTGTTTCATCTTTCATTTTCCCGAGAACTTTCTTATTCGTTGTGCTGTGTAGAGGATGGCCCTCTGCATATTTGGAAGTATCGAATAATTCAATATCTTGTAGCATATCCTGATAAATGTTTTTGGTCTTTACTTCATAGCAAAGACTATTGGTGTCTGTAAATAAGAGTTTCGCGTTGGAACCGTATTTACACTTCATATAGCTATAGTGAAACTCATACATAAGCACTTTCGAGAGATCAAAAATGGAAAACCCGACGTAAATTGGGCGATTTAAGTACAGCTTTGTCTTCCTCATGTTCACAGCTGCTAGATCTTCTGAAAATATGGCGAAGCAGCTAACTTGGACAGCTTTGTCTTGTCGTTGACCAATTTCACGTTGACTCTCTTTCGCAGATTCTCCATGGTTTTACCAAACACAGAATTGTTCATTAGTTTGAAAAAGTCCTTCTCGAAGTCGTTGGCTGCATGCTCCCGTTTCTCAGTGTTGAAATCGATGTACGACTTGAGCCATGGACTCTGCTGAAACACTAGAACACGATGAATCTTGGTCAGCTCCATCCCCAGTCCCAAATACTGCTTCAGATTGCGATAGTGAACGACGTAGTTGGTCTTGTCTTGGAGGTTTGGAACTAACTTGGGTACAGCAGCGTTTCCAAGCTTTAAATCCTTGGATAGTTGTTGGCAGTCAGGTGATAGCATTTCTGACGAACTCTTCATTTTCTCTGGTGCTAAAGGGTGATCATTATGAAGATCGTGAAGCTGTTTCGGATAACGGAGGTCAACTTCTAAAATGTAGCCTTGTTCGTCATCGTCTGAAATTTCTTTGATGTCAAGCGTGGAGATCTCTTGTTCGGTTAGCCAGTCGAACTCGCCAGTCGGCACAGGTTGTGACATACCCGAGCCATATAAATTATGAGCGTCGAGGTACATTACGTAGGATGTTTCTTGCGTGGGATCGTAGTCAGGAACGTATGGGTTGTTGGCTTTGCTGAAACGATTGCTAATCATAGAAATACCACCACGAAGGCCTTCTTCAATAAACAAGTACATGTCTGGGTCGGTTAAGAGTTCAAGTTCGACATCGGTCATTTTTAAACACGCTTGCCATGCCAAACCAGGACTTGTGTAGAAGTGGCAGGGATCGAGGTTGTACGCCTTGAGACAGACGTTTCGGAAATTTTCGAAGACATCAGCAAGGACATGAGGTATAAATCATGGTAATCACCCATGTTCTGACAGTCGAAACGATCAAAGACGCGTGTTGTGTGGTCGTAGTCTTCATCTGAGATATGTTCATCATTTAAAATACTGTAAAACGACTCTTTCTGTGGTAGACATTTTTCATCAAATCTCTTCGTACAATCCATGTAATCGTAAGGGTAAACACCTTTTCTCAGTAGCAAGGATACTTTATCGTTCTCGATGTGTTTCTTGAGGGTTGGAAACTTGTTAACACCGTCTTTCGATAAATTGGACACCAACTTGTCTAGTGATGCATTCATAAATTGCAGAGAGTCGATAAAATCCAAATTATCAATGGAGAAAGAAATGTACTTTTCAGTATTATTCGGGATACAGTTAATTTTCTTATCCTTGAGTTTACCAAGTCCTTGCATGATCGGATGAGAATCGTAACCACGTAGATTGTGAAGAATGACAGGTATTCTTCCGGTAAAACTATAGTTCAAATTGCAGTCATTATGTGCGGCCCCGCGATACTTTCCAGATAGATGACAATGATCTCGAACGCGATCGGTTCCCAATTCAAACCGACAAATATGACAATTCATAGCATCCTGAAACATCTGTTCTTCTTCGTTCTCGATTCGCATGGGCTCAGTAAAATCAAGTTTTTCCTGAATATATTGCTGTTCGGTTTCTAAGCACTCTAGGAACTTATCGACGACGTCTTTTCCACGATAAACCACGGGAGGCTTAGAGTATCGCTCTAATTCGGAAACAACCACGTAGGAAAATCCGCAAGGCTGATGATGTTGATATTTCTCAGTGGAAGACTTTTCTGGGTTCGCTTGAACAGAGTCAATCTTGGTAGTTAAACTTTCGAAATCTGCATAAATGACAAATGGTACTTTTAATTGCTTGTGGTAATCTTTAAAGAAAAGCGTAGCGTTGTCCCCGTTCCGGAGCTCGATGCGTTGTGGACCATGTTGACAGCAACGAGGTTCGTGGTCTTGTAGTAGATCTTCTCAGATAAAGCCATGAAGGCAATAACGACAATAATACATTCGGGATTTGTGACGATTCTGGTCGTAGAGTAACTTATTCAAATCTTTAATAAGGCAGTAATGTCTTGTCGTCCCTTGGGAGTACAACAGTAAATCAACGTGGGTGTCAAAGCGTTCTTTTGTTACGTAGATTGGAAATAGAACATCTTCAAAGCCAAAGACGTTAACTGAAATGTTGTTTTTGCGTTCGAATTTGCCAATTTTATCAATGGCGACAGGGCACTCGATTCCTTCAAAGTTAAGTTCACTGCGGAAGGCCTGATAGTGGTGAAGTCGTTCTGGGTTGTTTTTCCAGTGAGTGACATGAAGAGACGCAAGGACTGACCACATGAAACATTTGTTGTCAGAATTCTTGATGTTGACAATAGCCTTCTTGTTGCTGAGTTTCTTTGGTAGAGGAATATAACTTGAACCTTTGAGTGGGGTATACTGAGCCATATTTAGGTCTAGATGAAGGATTTCATCTAACACCCATCCACTTCCTTCATTCTGATAGATGGCCAAGGAGCTCATCACTTTTTGGTTGGCTCCGTGAAGTTGACTTTCAAGTTCGTGGGGGTTCACCGTGGTCATGCAAAGACTGCGGAAGTGTGGTTCAGCAACTAGATCTTCACCATTGGGTTTGGGGTTTGCAAATCGTACTTTTACACTAATGAACCACTTGAGTCCTTTCTTCTCTTTCAACTCCTTCGAAAAATGACTTAGGATCGGTTTAGATTTACCACGTAGAAACTGCGACATGTCGTGTTTCTGATCTTTCCTCGGTTTGAGTTCAACTTTCTTTAGAGAATCTTTAAAGGCTGATGTGAGTTGACAAGGATCATCATCATCTTCTCGAAGCTTCTCCGTTTCTCCTGCACCAGTTTGGTTATCAGCTTTTCGTTTTTTCGGAGTAGGAATGGCATCGGTTTTTTCTAGCTTTCTTTTTTTTCTAGCTTTCTTTTTCGAGTGTTTTCTTCACAGAAAATCTGATGTTCAGCGAACATATCCTGGCGATAGGACTCCTTTGAACAACTACAACACGTATATGTCGCCGTCTTTAGGTGTTTCTTTTCATGTCGTTTCAAGGCATCTCTGCGTGTAAATGACTCGCTGCAGTTCTCACAAACAAACCTCTTGGTCCCATGAGCAGTACGTTTATGGCGATTAAAACTTTTTGAACACGTTCCGCATACGTGATACATCCTATATACAAAGAAGTAAATGAGTGATAAAGAAAATAATACAATTATGAGTAAGAATGTTTTACAATAGACGGATTACAGAATGGAAAAACCTTTCCAACCCGTAAAGAATTCCCTTCCCGTTTGCAGTTGGTTAAGGCTCGGACCATCATTTTGATACATGTTTACCCTTGCCAAAAGGTTGAACTATATATATCAATACATTTCTGTGACTTACCTTTTGCACATAAACTGAAAAGCGTCGAACAGATAAATTCGATTTCTCTCACTTATGACAGATCGAAGGTTTCCACGATATTAAAATTTCTGTTCAAAATGCGGACATATATGTCCAAAAATTTCACCAACGACATGTGGGATAGCAAAGTAACGTACTGCGCATGCGTAGTTGGACATTCTTGGACGTCACTTGGACGCCACCTCTTTACTCAACTACGTTTTTTTCTTCTTTTTTTTTCTACGATACATCATAACGAGGGGGAGCGAAGGTGTTACGCAAGCAAGGTTTCGAAATAATATTGTGAGTAAATATAATCAATGTTTATAGCGATTAGTGTGCTTTCTTTTGTTCGTTGAGATCATGTAATTCCTTAATAGTCATTACGAAATCCACGTCTTTGTTCACGGATTGGGCGAAACTAGACAAGTTCTAATATATTCAAATCTTAGTTTATCGAGGTATGCGTTGTTTTCTGCCAATGTCTCTATCGCTCTGGTTTCTCCACTCATGTTTATACGCTAACGGACACCAACCTCCTTCGATAGACAAGCAAAAGAGAAGGAATCAATGATGTTACGTTAGTTAGATAGAAATGCATTTGTTTCTTTAGTTTAGATTCGCCAACCAAATTTTTCGCTAATCGGTTGCTAGAATACGTCATGGCTGAATGACAGTGCTTTTATGATGATTGATACAAGACTAAAAATTTTAGTAATACACTATACACTCGTTGACTGGCGCCGAGGGAAACATCGAGTTTTACGGACCCGAAGGCTTCAATATCACCCGAGGGCTTTAGCCCAAGGGTGACATTGAAGCCTGAGGGACCGTAAAACTCGATGTTTCTCGAGGCAAAAGTCCACAAGCGTTTTGTTATATACCAAAGACTTTTAAAATCCAAAATACAAAACTGCCTTGAAACTTGCAAACGGCGAAAAGACTTACCAAACCACTTTGACTTTGTCTTCGTAATTTCAATTCAAGTCATTCAACTAAACAAATACACCAGACTCAACACTAAGAACAGCTTTAAATTTCTCCAAGTGTTTTTCAGACCTTTGAAGACATGCATAGAAATGATTTCTTTCAGAAAATGGACTATTTCGTACCAAACAAGCTCGAAACAAGCTCTTGTTTTCAAAATGCCCGAAGAGTCCAAAGTTCTTGATCTGATGCAATAATCGTGTATTCACGTGAACAACGCATGATTAAAGCGACGTCAGAGGGAAACATTGCACTGTTTCCCTCTCATTGTTGACGTCAGAGGGAAACAGTGCAATGTTTCCCTCGGCAGAATGAAACATTGAGTTTGTTGAACAACACGTGACCATGATTTGACCAATAGGATTTAATTATTGGCAAACGAAAGTCTTTGGTATATAACAATAGTTTTTGTAACACTGGTTTCTTTCGTTTGATGAAATCTAGACACATATGCAAAATGCACCGCCTTATAGCCTTTAATAAACCATTATCGGTATGTTTCAGTGTCACTTTTCTCAGGTATTCAACACTTATTTTTATACTCGTGGTTGATAAGTCTATCAGTCGGAAAGATCCCGTATCTTACTAGAATTTCATCGGGACACGTCGGCGAGAGATCGACAAACAGAACGGACCGATACGCATGTGCAGCACCAACTAGTTCCTAGTCTAATATTATATACGAGCCGTATATACGAGTCAGTACACTCAAATATTTCGGAAGAATAGGATTGAACGAATAGTACCCCATGATTCAAAGATCCAATGATTCAATTTAGGATTCAATAATTCAATCTTAGGATTTAAAAAGTAGCCCTAAAGAGCTTTTTAATACCCTGTGGCCCTATCACTTGATCGCCCGCTCTGACCCCATAGCTCATGAGTAAATGAGTAACTCGTGAGTTACTCATGAGTAAATGAGTTACTCATGAGTAAATGAGTAGCTCAGGCTCGTGATTAAATGAGTAACTCCCGAGTTACTCATTTACTCATGAGTAACTCACGAGTTACTCATTTACTCATGAGCTATGGGGTCAGAGCGGGCGATCAAGTGATAGGGCCACAGGGTATTAAAAAGCTCTTTAGGGCTACTTTTTAAATCCTAAGATTGAATTATTGAATCCTAAATTGAATCATTGGATCTTTGAATCATGGGGTACTATTCGTTCAATCCTATTCTTCCGAAATGTTTGAGTGTACTGACTCGTATATACGGCTCGTATGTAATATTAGACTAGGAACTAGTTGGTGCTGCACATGCGTATCGGTCCGTTCTGTTTGTCGATCTCTCGCCGACGTGTCCCGATGAAATTCTAGTAAGATCCGGGATCTTTCCGACTGATAGACTTATCAACCACGAGTATAAAAATAAGTGTTGAATACCTGAGAAAAGTGACATTGAAACATACCGATAATGGTTTATTAAAGGCTATAAGGCGGTGCATTTTGCATATGTGTCCAGATTTCATCAAACGAAAGAAACCAGTGTTACAAAAACTAGTGTATTACTAAAATTTTTAGTCTTGTATCAATCATCATAAAAGCACTGTCATTCAGCCATGACGTACCCTAGCAACCGATTAGCGAAAACTTTGGGTTGGCGAATCTAAACTAAAGAAACAAATGCATTTCTATCTATCTAACTAACGTAACATCATTGATTCCTTCTCTTTTATCTATCGAAGGAGGTTGGTGTCCGTTAGCATATAAACATGACATGAGTGGAGAAACCAGAGCGATAGAGACATTGGCAGAAAACAACGCATACCTCGATAAACTAAGATTTGAATATATTAGAACTTGTCTAGTTTCGCCCAATCCGTGAACAAAGACGTGGATTTCGTAATGACTATTAAGGAATTACATGATCTCAACGAACAAAAGAAAAAGAAAAAAAGAAGAAAAAAACGTAGTTGAATAAAGAGGTGGCGTCCAAGTGACGTCCAAGAATGTCCAACTACGCATCCGCAGTACGTTACTTTGCTATCCCACATGTCGTTGGTGAAATTTTTGGACATATATGTCCACATTTTGAACAGAAATTTTATTATCGTCGAAACCTTCGATCTGTCATAAGTGAGAGAAATCGAATTTATCTGTTCGACGCTTTTCAGTTTATGTGCAAAAGGTAAGTCACAGAAATGTATTGATATATATAGTTCAACCTTTTGGCAAGGATAAACATGTATCAAAATGATGGTCCGAGCCTTAACCAACTGCAAACGGGAAGGGAATTCTTTACGGGTTGGAAAGTTTTTTCCATGCTGTAATCCGTCTATTGTAAAACATTCTTACTCATAATTGTATTATTTTCTTTATCACTCATTTACTTCTTTGTATATAGGATGTATCACGTATGCGGAACGTGTTCAAAAAGTTTTAGCCAGCTTACCAATTTGAATCGCCATAAACGTACTGCTCATGGGACCAAGAGGTTTGTTTGTGAGAACTGCAGCGAGTCATTTACACGCAGAGATGCCATGAAACGACATGAAAAGAAACATCTAAAGACGGCGACATATACGTGTTGTAGTTGTTCAAAGGAGTTCTATCGCCAGGATAAGTTCGCTGAACATCAGATTTTCTGTGAAGAAAACACTCGAAAAAGAAAGCTAGAAAAAACCGATGCCATTCCTACCCCGAAAAAACGAAAAGCTGATTACCAAACTGGTGCAGGAGAAACGGAGAAGCTTCGAGAAGATGATGATGATCCTTGTCAACTCACATCAGCTTTTAAAGATTCTCTAAAGAAACTTGAACTCAAACCGAGGAAAGATCAGAAACACGACATGTCGCAGTTTCTACGTGGTAAATCTAAACCGATCCTAAATCATCTTTCGAAGGAGTTGAAAGAGAAGAGAGGACTCAAGTGGTTCATTAGTGTAAAAGTACGATTTGCAAACCCCAAACCCAATGGTGAAGATCTAGTTGCTGAACCACACTTCCGCAGTCTTTGCATGACCACGGTGAACGAACTTGAAAGTCAACTTCACGAAGCCAACCAATAAGTGATGAGCTCCTTGGCCATCTATCAAAAAGAAGGAAGTGGATGGGTGTTAGATGAAATCCTTCATCTAGACCTAAATATGGCTCAGTATACCCCACTCAAAAGTTCAAGTTATACTCCTCTACCAAAGAAACTCAGCAACAAGAAGGCTATTGTCAACATCAAGAATTCTGACAACAAATGTTTCATGTGGTCAATCCTTGCGTCTCTTCATGTCATTCACTGGAAAAACCCAGAACGACTTCACCACTATCAGGCCTTCCGCAGTGAACTTAACTTTGAAGGAATCGAGTGCCCTGTCGCCATTGATAAAATTGGCAAATTCGAACGCAAAAACAACATTTCAGTTAACGTCTTTGGCTTTGAAGATGTTCTATTTCCAATCTACATAACAAAAGAACGCTTTGACACCCACGTTAATTTACTGTTGTTCTCCCAAGGGACGACAAGACATTACTGCCTTATTAAAGATTTGAATAAGTTACTCTACGACCAGAATCGTCACAAATCCCGAATGTATTATTGTCGTTATTGCCTTCATGGCTTTATCCGAGAAGATCTACTACAAGACCACGAACCTCGTTGCTGTCAACATGGTCCACAGCGCATCGAGCTCCCGAACGAGGACAACGCTACGCTTTTCTTTAAAGATTACCACAAGCAATTAAAAGTACCACTTGTCATTTATGCAGATTTCGAAAGTTTAACCACCAAGATTGACTCTGTTCAAGCGAACCCAGAAAAGTCTTCCACTGAGAAATATCAACATCATCAGCCTTGCGGATTTTCCTACGTGGTTGTTTCCGAATTAGAGCGATACTCTAAACCTCCCGTGGTTTATCGTGGAAAAGACGTCGTCGATAAGTAAGTAAGTAAGTAAGTAAGTAAGGACTGGGGGCTAATCATCCTTACTTGCAGCCAGTGGCTGAATTGCAAAGGACGCAGATCAACGTGGCCGTGTCGAGGCATATCAAGGCGCTCGAAGCAGCCGCCAACGACACAGTTCAGACCACGGATCACAGCTGAGATGTTAGGTGTTGATTTTATGGAGGGAGGAAAACCGGAGAACCCGGCGAAAAACCCTCGAAGCACAGGAGAGATCAACTACAACTCTACTCACACGAGTCCAAGCCGGACAACGGGGTCATTCCCAAGCGGTCACCCATCCAAGTACTAACCCCGTCTAACCGGGCTTAACTATTGGTGAGAGGCAGCGCGCTAACAGCACACGCCACCCGTGCTCCCCTAAGTTCCTAGAGTGCTTAGATAAGTTCCTAGAGTGCTTAGAAACCGAACAGCAATATATTCAGGAAAAACTTGATTTTACTGAGCCCATGCGAATCGAGAACGAAGAAGAACAGATGTTTCAGGATGCTATGAATTGTTATATTTGTGGGTTTGAATTGGGAGCCGATCGCGTTCGAGATCATTGTCATCTATCTGGAAAGTATCGCGGGGCCGCACATAATGACTGCAATTTGAACTATAGTTTTACCGGAAGAATACCTGTCATTCTTCACAATCTACGTGGTTACGATTCTCATCTGATCATGCAAGGACTTGGTAAACTCAAGGATAAGAAAATTAACTGTATCCCGAATAATACTGAAAAGTACATTTCTTTCTCCATCGATAATTTGGATTTTATCGACTCTCTGCAATTTATGAATGCATCACTAGACAAGTTGGTGTCCAATTTATCGAAAGACGGTGTTAACAAGTTTCCAACCCTCAAGAAACACATCGAGAACGATAAAGTATCCTTGCTACTGAGAAAAGGTGTTTACCCTTACGATTACATGGATTGTACGAAGAGATTTGATGAAAAATGTCTACCACAGAAAGAGTCGTTTTACAGTATTTTAAATGATGAACATATCTCAGATGAAGACTACGACCACGCAACACGCGTCTTTGATCGTTTCGACTGTCAGAACATGGGTGATTACCATGATTTATATCTCATGTCCGATGTGCTACTCCTTGCTGATGTCTTCGGAAATTTCCGAAACGTCTGTCTCAAGGCGTACAACCTCGATCCCTGCCACTTCTACACAAGTCCTGGTTTGGCATGGCAAGCGTGTTTAAAAGTGACCGATGTCGAACTTGAACTCTTAACCGACCCAGACATGTACTTGTTTATTGAAGAAGGCCTTCGTGGTGGTATTTCTATGATTAGCAATCGTTTCAGCAAAGCCAACAACCCATACGTTCCTGACTACGATCCCACGCAAGAAACATCCTACGTAATGTACCTCGACGCTCATAATTTATATGGCTCGGGTATGTCACAACCTCTGCCGACTGGCGAGTTCGACTGGCTAACCGAACAAGAAATCTCCACGCTCGACATCAAAGAAATTTCAGACGATGATGAACAAGGCTACATTTTAGAAGTTGACCTCCGTTATCCGAAAGAGCTTCACGATCTTCATAATGATTACCCTTTAGCACCAGAGAAAATGAAGATTTCGTCAGAAATGCTATCACCTGACTGCCAACAACTATCCAAGGATTTAAAGCTTGGAAACGCTGCTGTACCCAAGTTAGTTCCAAACCTCCAAGACAAGACCAACTACGTCGTTCACTATCGCAATCTGAAGCAGTATTTGGGACTGGGGATGGAGCTGACCAAGATTCATCGTGTTCTAGTGTTTCAGCAGAGTCCATGGCTCAAGTCGTACATCGATTTCAACACCGAGAAACGGGAGCATGCAGCCAACGACTTCGAGAAGGACTTTTTCAAACTAATGAACAATTCTGTGTTTGGTAAAACCATGGAGAATCTGCGAAAGAGAGTCAACGTGAAATTGGTCAACGACAAGACAAAGCTGTCCAAGTTAGCTGATTCGCCATATTTTCAGAAGATCTAGCAGCTGTGAACATGAGGAAGACAAAGCTGTACTTAAATCGCCCAATTTACGTCGGGTTTTCCATTTTTGATCTCTCGAAAGTGCTTATGTATGAGTTTCACTATAGCTATAAGAAGTGTAAATACGGTTCCAACGCGAAACTCTTATTTACAGACACCAATAGTCTTTGCTATGAAGTAAAGACCAAAAACATTTATCAGGATATGCTACAAGATATTGAATTATTCGATACTTCCGAATATGCAGAGGACCATCCTCTACACAGCACAACGAATAAGAAAGTTCTCGGGAAAATGAAAGATGAAACACATGGGATACCTATTCAGGAGTTTGTTGGTCTTCGACCGAAGATGTATTCTATTATGTATACGGAGAACAGCAAACAAGTAGAGAAGAAGACAGCCAAAGGAATTAAGAAGTCTCTGACTAAACGACAAATTCGACATACAAGCTATAAAGAGTGTCTATTTGAAAAGAAACAAACTATGGCTTCCATGAATCAAATTCGTAGTGAAAATCATGAAATTTACTCAATTAAATAAAATAAAATAGGTCTAAGTCCATATGATGACAAACGTTTTATTTCAGACAATGGGTCTGACACTTTTGCTTATGGACATTATAAGTCTAACTAATTAATCTGTTGTGTGTAGTAAATATAAGTATAGTACATGCGTGAGTACTGCTTCGCCTTTATAGTTTTATTTTTTCTTTTGTATTTTTATTTTTTATTTTGTATTAGTTGTACAACAACACATGGCGGCGAGAAGATGTGCTCCGAGATTGTGTCTTCATTTTATTTGCTTGTCATATGTGTAGTTTTCGATGGCAAAGGTTGCAGTTTAGAAAATACACTTTATAATCATATCTGGAATAGAGCCGTTGAATATAATATTGCTCTAGAAGCGATGAAAATCGGCTCTTATGATGGGAGTTTGTGTATTCCTGCAGCATCAAGAAGACAAATATTGACTAAACATGATCAAAGTTCTTTTCAAAATTACACTCGCTTGGTTAAATTTGGTAAACAAGTCGCCCTCGTAAACTTGGTGTTGCTCTGTAACGACATAGCCTTAAATCCCGGACCGGTCACATCGAAATTGGTCTGCCCTGTCTGTAGCAAAACTATTCGCAAAAATCAGGGAAGGTTAAACTGTGTCTCGTGCAAAGTTTGGCATCATTTAAAGTGTTCTTCGGAGAACTTCGAGTCAACAGGGACATGCCGTTTATGTACTGTGCCCTTACCATCAACACCGCTAAACAAAAGCGTAAACGAAACCTTTCTCGACGAAACCTTAGCTACTGGCAGTCTTCAAGGTAACTTAAAGGACATTGTTTGTACACGTGGCTTAAAGATACTTCATTTGAATGTTAGAAGTTTAAACGGTAAGATTGATGAACTTCGCTCAATTTTATCTACTTTGAGCTCTGGTATTCATTTGTTAACATTGTCGGAAACATGGCTCAGTAGTGACATTTTGGATTCTGAAATTGACATCGTTGGATATAAATTATATAGAGCAGATCGAAAGACCAAGGGAGGAGGCGTTGCTGTGTACATACGAGATGATATTTGTACAATACGAAGGGCTGATTTGGAGTCGCCGGATGTAGAATCGGTATGGCTTCAAGTAAATTTACCAAAATCTCACGCTTTCCTGGTTGGGACCTTCTACCGTCCACCAAATTCATCGAAAAGTTATGACCCAGATTTTGTGATAAAGTTGGACAGTATGATCGATTCTGCATTAGCCCAGACACAGTCGAGCGAGATTATATTACTCGGTGATTTTAATTGTGATTTCATAGCTAAAAGGTCACTATGCAACGTAACAAAACAGCTTAAGTCATTGTTTAAGAGCTATAATTTTTCCCAAGTGATAGAAAGTCCTACGCGAACTGTGCCTGGTTCCTCTACGTTATTGGATTTAATTGCTACAAATTGCCCATCTGTGATCAGTTCATGCGGTGTTCTGTCGTCTGGCCTCAGTGACCACGACATGATTTATTGTGTTCGTAAGTTGCACTGTAAGAAATTACCATCGGAAATTAAGACTTTCCGAAACTATGCAAAGTATGAACATAACAAATTCTGTGATGAACTAAAGCGTGTCGACTGGCAAACAGAATGTGATGCCCTTGGGAATCAAACGGAAAGTATTCATTATGTAGATCAGCTTTGGACTTCCTTTAAACATTTGTTTATTGCCGTCGCCGATAAGCATGCACCGTTGATGAGTAAAAAAACTCGTGGTATACAAACTCCGTGGATGTCTGGCCAAATTAAAAATGTAATGTATCAACGTGACCATCATCTGAAAAAAGCCAGACTGTCAAATAGAGATGAAGATTGGAATTTATACAGATCGCTGCGAAATCAAGTCACGTCACAAATTAGAAAGGCTAAATGCAATTATAATAAGAAACTCATCCAAGATAATAGTGACAATCCAAAAACTTTTTGGAAGACTATGAATAAAATTCTACCAAATGAAAAGAAAAAGCGCGTTCCTGCGGCTATACATATCGATGGCAACTTGATAACTGATAGGAACAAAATTGCTAATGCCTTTAACTCGTATTTTATTGGATCCGTCGGACGTCTCACCGCATTTCTCGGCTTTCCAAGTAAAGACCAAGGTACTTATATAAGCTCTGATTTTTGGAAAAAATTAACGAAAAATTGCTTTAAGTTTACCCCAGTTTCAACGAATTTCACATTTGAGTTTTTACGGAAACTTAAAGTGCGAAAAGCGTCTCGTTTAGATCAAATGCCTGCTCGGCTGATGAGAGATGCGGCTGCTGAAATATGCAATCCACTGACGAAGATCATAAATGCCTCTTTGGAAACTGGTTATGTTCCAAGCGAATGGAAAGTTGCAAGAGTGGTCTCATTATTTAAATCGGGTAAAATCACCGACCTCGACAACTACCGATCAATTTCTATATTGCCGGTAGCTTCAAAAATTCTAGAGAGGGCTGTACACACGCAACTGTACAAATATTTAACAGTGTATCGCTACTTAAGTCCTTACCAATGTGGTTTTCGAAAAAATCATTCGACCGAGACAGCGGCTATAGTGTTCACGGACTCTGTTCGCCGAAACATGGACCAAGGTCAGTTGACTGGGTCTGTCTTTATAGACCTTCGCAAAGCGTTTGACACCATCGATCAGTCCGTGTTACTGAATAAATTAACGAAGTATGGAGTAAACGACCTTGAACTTGAATGGTTTAACAACTACCTATCACGTCGATCACAGGTAGTTTGTTTAGGAAATGTTGCTTCGGAACAGTGTCAAGTATTATCTGGTGTTCCTCAGGGATCTATTTTGGGTCCCTTGCTGTTTGTCTTGTTTGTAAATGATCTTCCATCCGTTTTCTCGAAATGTCAAGTTCTTATGTATGCAGACGACACTGTGATTTACTATGCATCACAAACTGTTGCTGAAATCGAACAGATACTAACTGATGAACTCGCCTGTATGCATCAGTGGCTCCAGAATAACAATCTTTTCCTGAATAAAAAAAAACCTGAATGCCTACTGTTTGGTACAGCACCTAAATTGTCTAAAGTAAACGATTTTACCATAACAGTAGGAAATTCGGTTCTTCGTCGTGTTGTAGAATTCAAATACCTGGGAGTAATAATGGACGAATGCTTAAACTGGAAAGCCCAAACATCTGCTGTTTTCTCGAAAACTAGTAAGAGGATTGGTATTCTACGACGGATAAGAAAGGATATCACAGTGAATGCTCAGATAAGGTGTATAAGTCGTTTATTCTTCCTATATTGGATTATTGCGACACCGTATGGCCCTGTTGTAACAAAGGTGATGCCGAACGACTTGAACGATTACAGAGCCGTGCTGCAAAGGTTGTTTACCCTTCCAGTGATGATGCGATGGCTAGTTTAAGATGGACTCCCTTGTATAAGAGAAGGAAACATCACGTTTTAGGATTAGTTAAAAAATCTTTGACCGGTACAGTGCCTCAGTCTTTAACTAATTATTTCATTTTTAATCGTGATATTCATGAAAGATTAACAAGACAGAGTAACCAACTCCACCTCCCTAAGGTGAAGACTGAAAGTGCTAAAAAATCTTTTTATTATAATGGCTGCATAGTCTATAATTCTTTTATAAAGTAACTTTTATGAAAGGGGACATATAAACATTGGGGGGTAGTGTAGTATGGACGTAAAAATTTTTTCTTAATTTTTGTACTTTCTGTATTTATTCATAATTCTGTTTTTATGTTCTTTAACGTTTTTGAACATAGTAGGACCCCTATTGATACCAGCGTGTATTACATGCTGATAGGGTTATCCTGCTTAAATAAAATTTTTATCATATCATATCAATAAATGTTGTTATTAATAACTAGTATGACTTTGTCTTTGGCCAGTGTAGGAGCAGGTTGGAATATTGGGGTGTTGGAGTAACGTAGGTGTGTGTTTGGGGTGCTTGGGGGTATTTAGGGTGGGTTAGTGGGTATGGGGTGTTTTGAGGGTGAGGGCGGAGGTAGGAAAAGGGGGTGTATTTAAGAGATAGGGCCACAGGGCCGCAAATAATTAGTTTTAAGTAATATTCAAAACTGGGGTGTTAGGAACAACAAGGTGTATTCTTGAAACGGGAATAATTATCAAATAAAAGTCCCTCGGGACCCATATGTTCTTGTAAATAATTGATAGAGTATGTCGTGGTTAAGTGCCGGTCAATTACACTGCAGATTACGCTGCTAATTAACGCATAAATTAATATAAAGACTAAAATGGTGACATCATGGGTGGATCAAAAGATCCACCCGATCCACCCGATCCACCCGACGTAGAACCCCCACTTTGTATAATACTCGAACATGTGCAAATCATAATAGCGGCCGCTATTATGAATTTTTTTCCGTATGTATTATAATCTGTCTTCTCCGAATGTTTTCTCGGGAAATAACCACTGTAGTAGCTTCAAATATACTGGAAGAAAGATAATTCATCTGGCTACAACATACGTACAGTTTATCCGACCAAATAGCTTACTTTCCCTAAAAGAAGCGAAATACCGAACATGTCTAACACGAACTAGAGATGCTTGTTGAACGTCCTGGGTATTTCAGGGTGAATCGTCCGGCCGGGAGAAACATTCTCATGTAAACCCGGGATGAAAAATGAAAAAAAGCACTTTTTCAACAGAAAAAAAGTAAGATCGATTTATTCCTTAGCAATGTTTAAGTACTTGGAATTGAAAGCTCTAGTCTTCATGTTTACGTCCTGGGGTTCTTTTACCTAGTAGTTACCCCGAGGATCACATTTTGTCGTCCGAGCTTTGCTTTTATTAAAAAGTTCACTTGATTTATTCACTCGACGGAAGTTTATAGTGCAAGTACCAAATTTGTAAGGAGAAGAGCGACGAAAGCGCTCATCGAGAAAAGTAAGATCAATTTTAAACATACAAGAGTGACTGTTACTCCTAGATGTTGTTTACATGCCTTACTCCTGTACTGGGAGATCACATTTTTTATTTTTGTGTATAAATGACAAAGATTGGGAATGAAAGGACTTTTTCTATACATTTTATTACATTGAGTGAGTTCGCAACATTCGCCTCAGGGGCCTGGTGCAAGTGTGATATTTCAGTTGATGGTTATGATTTCTGGCGATGTTACAAAAGAAGCTGTCATCACAGATGAAAATAGTCCAATCGCGGTCCTGATCTAGCATAATTTGCTGACGACGTAAACAATCCCTGTGAAGTGAAAAGAAAAACAAACAAACAAAACAGAATCATGCTCCAACTATATTTATATTCACACTGGACATTCTTTAGTATTGCTCCAGTATATTTCCAAACAGCACAGCAGTTTTGATCGCACGGCCAGTTACCTTGAGCAGCTTGAAATTTTTGGGAACACCATATCAGAATTTTAACATGTCCATAATTAAGTCACGGTCACACTCCAGGTTTAATTCTTATTATTTTCTCCAAGAACAGAAAACTTGATAAACTTAACTTTGTTCCAAGATATTAAACTATACTTCATCAAATTAATTCTACAGCGCTATATATGGACTTCAGCAAGAAAACGCGAACCCCACGCGGATGGGGATCCTAGTGGACTAGGTCGAATTTAACTAATTACCCCCAAATACGAAGTTTTAATTTTCACATGCCTCGGTTTCCTTTGTTCTTTTCGGGGAATATATTCAATAGCCCCGGCAAAACAATAGATTAATATTCCCCTCCAATATTCCTCTCAATATTTCTTTTCTATTGCGACTCTTGTCAACCTCGTCCATGTGAAAATTAAGTACGTTAATAAATCACACATCACCTTGTGGCCTTAAAGTAAGCTATACATATTAACTCACCGCAATTTGACCCCCCAAAAAGGGAGTCAAAATTGCATTACTAATCAATTCCCATCCTGTGAACTCCACTAAAGAGTTAATTTAACTCTAAAAATGGAGTTAAAATAATTCCACAATTTTAACTCCCCTTCTACTCCATTTCTGGGGAGTTAAATTAACTCCCTGAAAACAACAGTGCATGAAAATTACTCTTGGGACCGTCATTTGCAAAAGTTCTTTGTATCATGACATAAAATTTATTGTTCAAACATGTTGCCGTAGTCGTAGTCGTTGTGTTTTCGTAAAGTCCCTACTGTCACTAGCCAACGCCACGTTCTTCGACGCGCTGTGGTGTCAGGTATCCCTAGTTCTCGTTTTTCTCAGCTAACTGTTGCAACACCGTCATAAAGTAACCACACGGGTAGTCACTTCTCTTGCACTGGCAACGCAATAATAATTGACCCGTTGTGTTACCAGCGCGAGAAAAAATATCGCACATGTATCCCGGACAATTTTCCATATGAACGTAAATTTGCTGAACTATATAGCCAGGTTAACCGGGACAAATATTGAATCAGTTCTGGTAAATTTCGCTTTTCACCGGTTTTGAGGCCTTGAATTTTGAATCAAAACCAAAACCATGACAACTTAAAACCAGGCTTCGTGGGAAGAGAATACTAAAATTTAAATCTCGAGTGACAAAACTAAAGAAGCAACATATTCGATAATTACTTAGAAGCATCTCTATTTCCACCAGCTAGAACATGAACGACACCACCGATAGCTGCGTTACATTCTGGACATTGATAAGTTTGATATGGTCTTCCACACTACAAATAACAAAACAATATCATTTTAACATATTGCTATTGTTCCAAAAATGATAAGACGATTGTTCGTTAATTTGTTTGTCTGTCTCTATAGCTGGCTAAACCCCAAAAACTAAAAATTGGTCCACAGAAGTATGTATAAACTCGGGCAGGCGATTATACGACAATTTTTGTGCGAGGTCTGGAACGTGAAATCCAGCAAATTGATTGGTTCCTAACTGACTCCCGAGAGGTCCGACCGCTGACTTTTGATGACAGTGACAATTTTAGAAACAAAATGAAAGTTATGTCAGTATATGCAACAAGATACATACTTTCAAAACTATACTCATGTTATTTTTTAGTTTTAATTTTTTAGTTTTTATGTTATTTTGTAGTTATAATTTACATAATTAGGTAAATTAACATAATTGAATTAAGTTGCGTAATGGAGATGACGTTCACGTGATATTCAAAAGCCCAAAGTTTATCGCCCAACAAGCAGTCCGACAGGGAAGCATGAAACCTATTTTGTGATTAAAAAACAGTCAAAACTTGAAGATCTAGTTACGCAGGGAAGTCAGAATGCAGTCCGAGTGTTTTTGAAGTTTAGTTGATAAAAATTCGTCATCGTTCTTTTTCGTCGCTTGCTCGCTCGTTTTTGGCTGTTCTCTTGGAAAGTGTGTGGTTCGAGTTTGAAGACCAAAATGCTTGTAGTAATCCATTTGTATAACTTTTTTTCCAAAGACATGACACAATCAGGTTAACACGTGAAAAATATTTGACTAAAAGGTAAAGATTTGTAGCGGTTTTGTCGAATATAGTTGGACAACAGAAGAAAGACAGTTTAGTGTCAAAAGGTTTCAGCTTTTCTGTCTTCTTGTGGTATAAGATTTTTTATACATACTTCTAGTAGTTCTACTGTACATAGTTTCATTTAGTGATTCAAAATACTGTGTTCACAAGTTCATGTATGTTTTGCCTACAGTTTTAAGCTGTTGTTTGATACGTCGTTGAGCAATAATACTTTAAAACTTTATATGCGGCTCGTAAATTTTGCTTTGTCACATTTTCCCCAGCGTTTTATTTTTTAAATTCGCTGTTTTCACATGAAGTTGTCAAAACCATTTGGATAATAAAACTCATTTGCATCCCCGTAGCTCTGTGTTAAATACATTTTTCCTGTGGCAAACGAAATAGTTATGAAAATCGATCAATTTTAAACTAGACGCCTGTTCAGGCGTTCACTCCAGCTACTGATTTCTGCAATTGGCGTAGCGCTTCGCACTTCTAGAAAACCTGTGGAACAGCGTGTGCATGCTAAGTGTTTGTTAAAAAGTACAAATCTCTCAGTAGCATCCATTAAGCAATGTAGTTATGTAGAACCGGTCTAAAACTGTGTAATTGTACGGTTATTACGACGGTATACAGTACGTACTATAGCTAGATTACATAAATCGAACCATTCGAACGAGGTTTCTCTATATATGGTCGTATATGAAGTTCTTTGTTCCATGAAGTCCTTGGTGTAAACAACAAGCCCGTTTAGCCGAACAATTAAACGATCTCACAGTAATAACTTCAGAAGACAAAACATATAGTGCTGAATTTGGCAGATTCAAGTAATGGTTCCGATCTAGAACTCATGTAAATCGTACCAACAGAATATGTTTCAACATGTTTTGAAACACATTTCCAAATGTATAAATACATATATATATATATATACATATATATATATATATATATATATATATATATATATATATATATATATATATATATATATATATATATATATATATATATATATATATATATATATATATATATATATATATATACATATACATGTGAGGCACCAAAGGTGACTGTAAATAGCAGTTACCTTCATCCTGCTCATCAGCACTACACTGATGAGGCCCAAAAGGCCGAAACGGTACCGTCTGTAGTTAGATATCGCTCTATGGCCTTTAGGTCATATTGAGCGCTCTACAGGATGAGCCATTGCTGCTTACGCATTGTGCGCACGCTCACTGCCTGCAGTTTGAGCGCTCTGGCATGGTTTTGATGTCCCACAATTTGTGAGGCACCAAAGGTGACTGTAAATAGCAGTTACCTTCATCCTGCTCATCAGCACTACACTGATGAGGCCCAAAAGGCCGAAACGGTACCGTCTGTAGTTATATATATATATATATATATATATATATATATATATAAGGAAAAGAAAAGAAAAAAAAACAACCCAAAAAACACCCAGCAACCTCGAAATCTAGACTTTGCCTACCATAGGGTAGCCCCGAGTAATGACAGAATGTAAAAAAATAAGTTTTTGGACTGTGGCCCAAAATATCGTGAAATACCGCCCGCTCACGTAGCCAATCAAATTGCAGGAAAGCCTAAGGTTCCGCCGCTCACGACTAATAAAAAAATAAATCGTGTATATTTCCCACAAGTATTACAGAATTTTAAATAGTTTTTTACTCAACTACACTTGACACACAATCTTGAACAGATTGTTAAACAAAAGCAATTGAAAAATGCTATTTGGGGTAAAAGTTCAAGATTTTAGCTAAACGAAGACTACTTTAAAAATGGGAAACATATGCCATTTTCATTTAGTTTGCAAGAAAGATCGTGTCGAGGCTCGTATTCGCCATGATCTTTGTCGAGTTTTCATAGAACATTCACAACATTTGTGATCATATAATAAACTACTTATGAACTTGGGTTGTTTGGCCTTTATTTGCTGCCGAAGGCAGCACACTAATCTTGACATGGGTGTTCTGTGTCTCGTGTCCAGACCTCTTTGCCGAGCTATGTATTGTCAACGAGATCTCGATTTTGAGATGCTTTAATGTTGACCGTTTTATGACGTTTTGTGACGTAGGAAGTTTTCTTCCTACAACTTACATTACATACGCCAGAAGGATTTACTCTGTACGTTCCAAGTGGTCCACACCACGACGGCGATGGATTTTCTGAACTGGCAATGCCACGGGTCAAAGTTCTTGTTCTTGTGAACTGTCTTTAAAATTTACAATTTCAGTGAGGAGAGATTACCTTGTCGAGGTAAGATATCAATTTCTGCAACTGACAACAAACTTTGTTTTTTGGTAAGAGATTTCACAGTTGTTTTCTTCTATTTTTAGGTGTATATATCTGGTGTGAGTTCATTGCTTCTCACAGGAGCCATTGTGTTCACGCTGATCAACATTCTGATCTAATCTGAAGTTGGTAAATTGCTGTATAATTTTTCAGCTATACAGTTGTCATAACATGAAACACTTTGAATTGCACTGACAGCTTTTCCACAGCAAGAGGCATAATGATGTATACATAAATACATTGTATACTATATAATAGCTACATGCAGTGTTTATCCTGTCAAAACCCTTGCCAATTATATTAAGAGATACGTTTTATTTTAGTGTATAATTTTAAATCTTATAATTAAAAATAAACGTAAATATGTAAATATTCTCTGTCTGTTGCACTTAATATTAGGCAATCACGGGTGGAGTGAGCAATCTTGGGTGGAGTGGGCAATCTTGGGTGGAGTGGATAATCTCGGGTGGAGTGGGAAATCTCGGGTGGATTGGGCAATCTCAGGTGGGGTGGGCAAGGGGGAGTCACATTGGCCACAGACTGCATAGAGTTGCCTGTGGAGTAGGCTAAAGGTGTTTTCCCCTTTTGAGGCAGCATTTCACTTAGTAATTAGTAATTTCTAAATTTAGCGATAGTAATTTCTAGTTAGTGTAATATATATATCGGACCTCCATTTTTTGCACCGACCTCGACTCGCTCGCTTGTACTAAAAACGTCAGTATTTCACCAGTACAGACCTCACACTCGGTCAATAAATAGTAATTGTACATAGTTTACCACACTTTCTCGTTTTCCCGTTTGTTTTACAGCGTAAATAGCCCCATGAGTTGGACAACGAATATAGGCTGTCGATGCAAGCAAAACATGAAAATCGACAGCCACGTACATTGCCAGGGCAAACCGCATTCTGTTCATTGGTCTTTTGCCTCGCTGGAAATAAGAATAAGGCTACACAAAATCACTTATTTTCGAAACGAGAATGATGAAAAGTATTGTATTTTGAATTAATAAGAAGCTAATAATCAGATGTTAGCCAGTATTCGTGAAGGACGATTAGTTCTGATCGGGAAAATTACGAAGCTAATCGTTTCTTTTGAAACTAATGTTTTCGAAATGCCCACGCGATTACATGAAAAAATAACACTTCTTTTACCTCTGTAATCACATAACGGTGTCCATTAGGGCACTCTTGAAAATAAGAAAAAAACATATATTAAAATTTTATCAAAGGTAGGAATTGAATTGAATCAGAACTAGATTCGACTTAAAATTCGCATTTTTCTCCTTCTGTGAAAAAAAAGGTCCCATTCTGTTGTGTACCACCACTTTTTACCGTCCCGTAGACCATATATAGTTAACTCGGGCGACTGATTTCTGCATTGGCACCCTTCGGACATCTAGAAAATCTGCGGAACAGCGTGCGCATAATAAGTGTTTGTTAAAAATTTCCAAACTCTCAGAAGCAATCATTCAGCAATGTAGTTAGGTAGAACCGCTCTGAAACTGTGTGATTGTACAGTTCGATAACTCTGATTGGCTATTCGCGAGTGTTAAATTTTTGACGGTACACTGTACAGTGATTACACAAATCGAACAAGGTCTTAAAGGTCTTAAATCGTATCAACAGAAAATATTTAAACATGTTTTGAAACACATATTTGCAAATGTAATACGACACCTAAATGATATAGACGACCAGATGTAAACGATATATAGACACATCTAACTAAACATATTTCGTTTTGCATTATTCGCTGCTTATTACTTGCGTTTTGTGGGTTGTTGGACGAAGCAGCAAGCCGTTACTAGATATACTGTGGCCCTTTCTTGTATCTCTAGTCCTCAAGTCAAACTTCCTGATTTGTCAACACGGCATTGTTTCGCGTCTGCAATAAATTCGTCTATTTTGTCTTCATGTACAAACCTTGTAAGCAACATTGCTGATCAACTACTTATGAATTCACTAATACCGTCGGAAAATACCTCAACCCAACTCGATCAAAGGCAAAGCTGTCGAAAAGAAAGAACTCGAAAAATCGTGCACGCAAGCCTTACAGTTTCCAAGGCCAGACGGGATAATGCAATAATGCCATTTTGTGCCCCCCCCCCCCCAAAAAAAAAAAAAAAAAAAAAAGAGAGAGAGAAAAGAAGCCGAAACCTAAACTCGATCGACCGAGTAATAAACATGGTTTAGAAATGCGGCAAAGTTCAAAGCGGTTAACAATCTAACTAACGATTCATGTTGAAAGGAAACTGAAAGAGCACAAATCCTTACTTTTAGTTTAAACTGAACGGTTGAGAGAGTGAACCCAAATGTTTCTATTAGATGATTCTTTCATTATACAGAAAACACAATACTGTATGCTCAGTAACCGCGAAAGTGAACACATTTTCATTAATCGGAACAAAAACATAAATTAAAATATGAATTTTGTCGAGCTTCCAAATCATGTTTATTTTCTATTAATTGCCAACCCAATGTAATTGTTCAAAACAAAACTCCTACTCACCATACCAACGACCAAGATTTACTTGCATAGCTTCAACGCCATAGTCATGAGGCATCGTAGGAAGAAATGCATCCTGTGGTTAATGAAAACAGTAATAATTTTACTACGATGTATATAAAATCAGTATAGGTAATCTCGCATAGCGTCAGGTGAAATTAAGGTTCGATTTCAAGAATGTTTAACCATTAAAAATAGAACGCAAAGTCAAAACAAGTTTGCTTTACCATTTAACATTTACGATTTTCGCTGTTAATTTTGAGTCTTTAAATATTTCAATTAAAAAATTTTCAATTACAAAGTCTTTAAATAGTCATAAAAATTCAGATCGGAAAGCTTCGGCGAAAGAGAAAAAAGAAAAGAAGAGAAAAGAAGAAAGGAGAGAATAATAAAAGAAAGAAAGAAAGGAAGAAAAGAAGGAATGAGGGTAAGAAAGTGCAAACGAAGAAAAGAAGAAAAGAAAAAAGGAAAGAAAGAAGGAATGAATGAAAGGAAAAGAGGAACCGAAAAAAATGAAAAAAAGAAAAGAACTAAGCAGGCCAGATAAGCAGCTACAAAACAAGAGACTATAAAGGATTTAAGATCAGGATGTTATTCATGAACATATTTCACTAAAACTTGTATGAATTGCATTGCAATAAAGCACTGTAAACTGAATTTATATAAGGTTGACTTAAAGTTACAAAATAAACTTGGACTACAAAGCAAAAAAATAAACAAATCAAGTTATTTATGGAGAATACGCATATACAGTACTAAATTAATCAACCCTCACCATCATTGTGACAGGATTGATTGCCAAATTCCTAAACGGTTGGAGTAGAGGATTTCCAGGTAGGCATTCTAGTACGATTCGAAAGTGAACCACGATTTCTGCTAGTCTTCTTTCGGTACCAGTAAGTCCAGGGTTAACGCTTAACATATGCACGTTTTCATTGGGAAAATTGGCCACAATATCCTTAGCCAGCGGTTTCAACTAAAAAAATATTATAGCCATATCACTTGCAATAGCAGTAACAAAAATATATAAAAGAAGAAAGTGTAACAATGACAACGACGACGCTCATTTAAGTCTACTAAACAGTCCTTGCCAACACAATGTTCAATGTTGTGTTCCACAAAAGTCCCCTCAGCACAAAGGGATTTGAAGGCGTGTTAATTATTGGTTTTAAAGTGCCTATAAAACGAAAATTAAGTTTGTCTTACTTGAAAGAACACTTCAAATAACGGACTAACATCTTTTGCAGTTTTTCTATTTTCTTACTTCGTTGAGATACTTCAGGTTGTTTGATAGGCAAAAAAACCTTCCACTTGGTTGCGCCATCATGGCAGCTGGTTGGGTTCTTTCGAGCTCCGGAGCTTATGCCTAATTATCTACTTAAACCTTGGTTTGGGGAGACATACTAGATCATAAAAGTTTAAATAAATCAAGTGAACTGCTCCATTTGTCAGGAGAAATCTAAACATTCAATTTACGACGCCGTTTTTACAATAGCCATGTAACAGTTAAATCGCGACCGTTAAATTACTCGACTGTTGCAATTCTTGGAGTTCGCTTTTTGAAGCACGCAATGTTTGCTACTACTTCAATCAAATTGTCTGGAGACATAGAAACTAATCCCGGACCTAACTTCAAGTCAACTGTACCAATCCGTGCATGGAAAGATCTCAAGCAAAACACCGTTAAAAGGTCTTCTTTTAAACGCTCGAAGTTTAAAAAGCCAGCACAAGCAAGGTATGAAAATAACAAATAACATTCATCATTTTCAAGATTTAGTTTACTCGGAGAACAGTGAAATTGTATGTGTTAATGAAACGTGGTTAACGTAAATAAAGATTGGTTTTCCTGGAAAGGCGCATTTCTCGCTACCGTTAAGAAATACATCCCAGTGAAAAGAGTGAAAGGCAGCAAAAACATTTCTTGGTTTAACAGCGAAATCATGCACTTGTTGAAGAAAAAAGAAACTGTCAGACACAACTTTCTCGTTCTCCCTCTGATTATCTGCATGGAAAATTTAAGGAACTTAGAACTAGAGTCAGACATCTCTTGAAAGAAAGTCGCGAAAGACATACTTTAACAACCTCGGCCAAAGTTTGCATTAAAACCCGAAACGCTTTTGGAATCTGTTTAAATTAAAATAAAAAAACAGTAATATCCAGAAATCTGTATCCTGCACAATGGGAAAAGACATGAAAGTCGCCAACAACCCGAACACTATTGCTAATATGTTCAATAGCTACTTCGCCACAGTATTCACATCACAAGATATATCCCAGCACAACTACGCTAATATGGCAGATATAAATGACAATATTTCTTCTGGTACACCTACACAGACAATAGATCAATTAACACTGACTGAAAGAGAAGTTCTGACAACTCTAAAGTCTCTCGACCCAGATAAAGCACTGGGACCAGATGAAATCCCTGGTAGAATTCTGAAAGTAACAGCCGATCAAATTGCTACATCGCTCACTGGCTTGTTCAACAAATCCCTCCAACTTGGTATAGTACCGGATGAGTGGAAATTAGCCAATGTCGTTCCAGTATTTAAAAAAGGAGAAAAGGATCGGGTAAAAACTACAGACCAATTTCCCTTTTATGCATAGTATCAAAATTGTTGGAACGATGCATATTAAACCACGTTAGATTCCATCTACAAGAGATCGTTAATCACGGTCAGCATGGTTTTACTCCTGAGAAATCCTGCATTACTCAACTTATCCAAGTTGTAGATTCAATTGGTAAACTTCTCGATCAAGGAGAGCAGATAGATGTGGTTTATCTTGATATGTCTAAGGCATTCGATAAAGTGAACCACAATAAAATGATCGATAAACTCCGTAGTTTGGGATTCAACGGTGGCCTATGTTGGTTCCAATCTTATCTCCACCATCGTCGACAATAGGTCACAGTGTTAGGATCAACATCACCTTCTAGGCCGGTGACGCCTGGAGTACCATACAGATCTATCTTGGGCCCAATCCTGTTCCTACTTTACGTCAATGATCTACCCGACGCAATATCGTCGTCTACAATTGCGACTTTTGCTGACCATACCAAATTGTTCAAGTGCATGTCGTGTGAAGCAGACAACACTCTCTTGCAAGAAAATCTGAACAATATAAACGACTGGTCCTCGCCTTCTGATCTTCTGTTTAATCGGACTAAATGTAAAGTTCAGACAATATCTCGGAAAAGAAAACCAATTATGACCTCATACTCCATGGGCAACACGCAGCTCGACCACTGTATCCAAGAACGAAACCTTGGAATGTGGATCTCGTCTGATATATTGCGGAAGAAGCAGGTGGAATCTCAGAGTACGAAAGCCAACCAGATCTTGGGGTACGTGAAGAGAACAACAAAAAGCGTAAAATCTCTTACCACAAGACGAACAATCTATCTAACAATTGTTCGTGCAACTAAATATAATCTCCACCTACCATTTAACTGCGACGTCTCATATAAAGACAGACTAATTCAAGCTAATCTAATCCCAGTAACTTACTGGCATGAGTACTTGGACATGGTATTTATCTTCAAAATTATCAATAAACTTATTTATTTGGACAAGACCTCCTTACCGAAACCAAAGATATCTCAGAGACTGACACGATCTTCTAATAAAATGGTTGGTACAACCTTTGAAGAGCGACTGTGCAGAACATCAACGTACAGCAGATCATACTTGATACGATCAACACGGATATGGAACGCGCTACCAAAGGAAATACCCCGCAACACACCTTCTCTTGCTACTTTTAAAACTATACTGAAAGAATACTACTACTCCGCGCTTTGCTCAACATTCGACCCTGACGACCCACGTACATGGAAGACAGCCTGTGTTAAGTGTAATTGTGCTCGTAGCCTATTAGTTTCCCCTTCTTGTTGTTTTTAAACTTAGCCCAATTTATTATTTATTTATTTATTTACTTATTTATCTATTTACTTATTCATCTATTTACTTATTTATCTATTTACTTATTTATCTATTTACTTATTTATCTATTTACCCATTTACCCATTTACCCATTTATCTATTTAGCTATTTATTTATTTATTTATCTATTTATCTATTTACCTATTTATTCATCCATCCATCCATCCATCCATCCATCCATCCATCCATCCATCCATCCATCCATCCATCCATCCATCCATCCATCCATCCATCCATCCATCCATCCATCCATCCATCCATCCATCCATCCATCCATCCATCCATCCATCCATCCATCCATCCATCCATCCATCCATCCACCCACCCACCCACCCACCCACACATCCTCCCACCCACCCACCCACCCAAACCACCCACCCACCCACCCAAGCACCCAAACCCACCCTCCCACCCACCCACCCTCCCACCCGCGTTATGGTTGTTTTTCTTTTTCTTTTATCCTTTACATTAGATTCATTGTTTTTGTATTATCTTGTGCATATGTACTTCCGTTCACGTTGTTATAATATTTGTAACAAAGGATCCACAGTAATTGGCTTTAACTGTTGCGGTATTCGTGCCTTGTATTAGTTTTGCTGGTACAAATTGTACATATATAATTAATGGTATTATCAGGGCAATAATAAAAAAAATGGTGTTGCGGAAAAAGAACACACACATCCTTCTTTTAAATCAATCAATTTTGGTTGATGAGAAAAGAACAAATATTATTGTTTTCAGTGTCCATTACGTTGATCCAACTGGATTTAGTCAGGGTGTAAAGGGTATAACAGGTACACTTAGGCAAACCGGAGTCATTAGGGAGGTGATGATGACGATGACGACGACGAGAACGTAATTACAATACCAACAAGGCATAAGCCGACTTTACTTAGACTTTAGATTTTTTGGCTATTTGTACTATTTTTATAAAATGGAAGGAAGTGATTTTTCGTATACTTACTGGGTTTGATAAGTGCTCTGTCTTCGCCATAAATTCAATGATCTTTTCCAAGACCTATATAGCGAAAATTTGCGCTTAGGAAATACAACACAGCAATATTTCGTATTTAGAATGCTACCTCGAAAAAACAACATTATTATAGTACAAGACTTGTATGAATGAAAACACCGTGAAGCCAAAACAAACAAAGAAACAAAGAAACAAACAAATAAACAAACAAACAAACAAACAAACAAACAAACAAACAAACAAACAAACAAACAAACAAACAAACAAACAAACAAACAAACAAACAAACAAACAAACAAACAAACAAACAAACAAACAGACAGACAGACAGACAGACAGACAGACAGACAGACAGACAGACAGACAGACAGACAGACAGACAGACAGACAGACAGACAGACAGACAGACAGACAGACAGACAAAACAACACGCTCACAGAGATGAAATTTTCTCCGTTTCAATTGTCGTAGAGTCCAGCTCGGCTGTCGTCATATATTCACTCATAGAAATTTCGAGCTCATAATCTGATTGTTAAATATGGCTTGCTTAACGCCAGGCCCAAAAATAAAACATACCCCGGCGGAACTCGTCTCTTGGACATTGCCCATCGCATAAGATGTTGTAACTTCTCGGAACAAAGCTAACAAAAGATAACAATCGCGACCAAACGGTGCAGCAAGCAAATCCTATAAGAAATGAAAAACAACAAAAAACAAAACAAGTTAAACAAATAATAATAATATAGAAAAATCTTTTAATTCCGATTGGCTATAATAGAGTACAATTTCAAAGTGCATATAAAACAAAAAGTAAGTCTGTCTATATTTGCAAGAATACCACTTAGGGCCTGTTCAAAGGGTCCAAGTATTAAAAGTGAGCTGGCTTAGGAAGATCTCGTCTCACACTTATTTCCCTATTAAAATTTCGTTGCGTTAATATGAGAAACCGAGTTGGCCTGCTTGTCGAGATCCCAGTAAGCCGGATTAAATTTTCCCGGGATTAGGTCATTAAGGACAAAAAGTTATTTTTTGCGATAAGATTTAATGATGTTGAAGGTTTTGTTCCTTATTAGAATATAATCACAATTGTATGATAGAAAGATTGGTTTTGAAGCAAACAAACCTGCGCAATACAACAAAATTGTGCCATCTTTGCATGATGGCTGATGTCTAGTCAAGGATCATCAGACAAGCCAATTTTATTTATGATTTGTCTTCGCTAGGCGAGATGAAAACAACTATATGGACACAAGACATAGTTTGTCTTGCTTAATGGGCCAGCTCGGTTACCGGGACCGTATGAACAGGCCCTTAGCATGACAGAGCTTTTTGTACAATCTTATGAAATAGGCGTTTACCTGGAGTACTAGATCTAGTTCGTCTGTAGTAGCTGTTAGTATGGCTTTCGCTAACGCTTCTCTAATGGTATGGTAGTTTTCATGGTGGACAATAAAACTATCTGGGATCATCTCTTGCTGTTGTAAAAAGGATAAGATGGAAAATTAGCATGTTGAGAGAAAGTCAAAACTCGATAAACTTTAAAGTGCTTAGCGCAAGAGCTGCAATTTATGTTCAAACAAGAATTGCTATACATAATTGAAGAATCCACCCCGTGCGAGTCGTACCCAGACCTAGGCGCAAAAGCAGACGCAGAAACAAATTACTCTATTCCTGCGACACAAGTATATATATATATATATATATATATATATATATATATATATATATATATATATATATATATATATATATATATATATGTGTATAATCGAAATATAGTAACGTTAGATATACTGCCGAAACAGAGAACGTACCCTTCGTCAGAGAGAAACGAAGGGCCTTCGCTCGAAACGTTAGACTACTACGTTCTCTGTTTCTGCAGTATATCTAACCCTACTATATTTCGATTGTTGTTTATACACTGCCTACGCAGCACGCTACTTTTTTATATATATATATATATATATATATATATATATATATATATATATATATATATATATATATAATAGTTGCAGCCATGAGGCATTCTGTTAAAAATCTTTATTAAAATGTTTGACACTGGCTGGAAGGTTTAAAAAGTTTTCGGACGTTTCGGCTAAGTTACTATAGCTATAGCCTTCATCAGCACACGTCCTAAGTTAGGAATCTACTTATATAACAACAAAAACTTTTAATTATATTATGCATGTAAAACATATATAAAACTATTATGACAATAAAATACATAAAAACAAAGAGTGCCGTTGAGTGGCTTAATTGAAAAGTTTATATACTTCTGGGATATGAATGTGTTCGTTTATAGAGTTAGGTTTCTGGAGTAAATGCCAAGCCTCAAGAAATGTTCGTTGATGCCAATTTGGGGAACGATGTATAATCTTAACGTTTTCAAAATCAAGTGCATAACAATTTCTTTATTTTAACAGGGTATATATAATCTCTTCAGCATAGTTGCTGGTATCAATGAGGGCCCTGGTGTAGATTTAAAGACCTAGATGTTGATTTTATGGAGGGGTAAAAACCGGAGATGCCGGCGAAAAACCCTTGAAGCACAGAAGAGACCAATAAAACTCTACTCACATGGATGCCAGGCTCGAGAACGGGGTCATTCCCAGACGGGCACCCATCCAAGTACTCAGTAACCCGGTCCAACCGCGGGGCTTAACTACTGGTGAGAGGCAGCGCCCTAACAGCACACGCCACCCGTGCTCCCCTACATTGTGACGCGATGATGTGCAGCGATCAAGGAATTTTCATCATCGTTATAATTAAAGCTCGCTTGTGTTCGACGTTCGTCCTATGTACACCTTGTCACATTGTTTACGTGCTATCTTGTAGACGACTCCAATGCTTTTTTCAATTAAGTCACCCAACCGCACTCTTTTTTTTTTTTTCATGTATTTTATTGTCATAATAGTTTTATATATGTTTTTCATACATAATTATAGATTTTTGTTGTTATATAAGTAGTTTAGGACGCCATGTGCTGATGAAGGCTATAGTAACTTAGCCGAAACGTCCGAAAACTTATTAAACCTTCAAGCCAGTGTCAAACACTTTTAATAATTTATACTAGAAATACATAAACACAACAACCCCTCGCCCACTTTTACATGCTTTTTTGAAACGCTGATTAGATAGAATAAGCACTCCTGATATACAGCCAATATAAAAACAAACAGATATAAAAACAAATGATATTAAATCCTTGGGATAATTATAGAATTTATGGACAGGATGACAAAACTTATTTAAATCATTTAATGAAAGTTGAGCATATCAAAGTAAAACTTAGATTTCATTATTAAATTCTGGTTGTAAAAATTATATTGTTTTTAGGTTTCAAAAGGGATTATTTTTAGCAAGCCTTTAAATGGCTTACCTATGCAATAGATGTTTTGCAAAGGCAAAATTAAAAGTTAACAGCTTAAAAATTACATTTATAATAGAGTCTGAGATAAAAACAATTCAGTAGAATCAGATTCCAGAAAGAAGTATTAAACAGACCAACGTTTCAGTCGAAAAATTGGAAATACAGGCAAGAAAACCGACAAAGCCCATGCGTATTTTTAATAATATATAGATTACAAAGTGCATGCAAAGTCAATGAAAAACATCACGTCCACGTAAGCCTAAGGTAGCATTTTAAGTTAGCTTTAGTTAAGCTAACTTATGGTTTGGAGGAGCAAAGGGAAAGCACGAAAACGTGAAGCTGTACATTGTTTTAGGACATAAGGACAAAATACAAATTACAAATCCCCTACCGTTAACTTGTTTACCATACGGCGTTTGGTTTCTTCAGGTTCTCTTGGTTTCGCTTCAGAATATATTAAACCGGCAGTTTGTATCCTTTTCTTCGTTGTTCACTTTTATTATTTAAGTAGAGCAGGCTCCATTTCGTTAAACGAAAGCAAAATACTGACAGATTTATTAGTTTTCTTCGTCGCTAGTCACCAGTGTCCAACTATTCTTACCGCGTGACACCGTACCAAACATATATATATATATATATAAATAAATAAATAAACTATTTCCCAGATTTCGGCTCCCTCGCTTTTTCTACACGCGTGTAAAATGGACTCCACGCGTGTCGAGATTAGCACCCTCACCGGGCTCCGGGTCTTCGGCCCGTCGCCCGGCTCGGGGATAATAAAATATAATAATAATTTGCTTGGCGCAGTTTTACTTTTAGACTTTCGCATATGTAATAGTTAAAGTAGTCGTTTAGAATAGACCACAGAGTGCTCGATACTTTTCAAGGTAGAGCAAGATAGATTTTATTTAAAAAAATGAACGTTGCTACTCCGAGTTTCACGCGTTAAGCGATCATCAGGCAACTAAAAAAAGTTTCACTTTAGTTCTATCTTTCCATGACGAGAAATACAAGAACGAAACTGAACTATCGAAGTACGTTTATAGGACTTAAAGTCAAAAGGGAAACCGTTCAATGTAAATTGGTCTATTTTAAAACGCGCCGCCCTTTACACAAGAGGAGCAAGCCGCTGTAATCTGTGCCTTATTCTGAAAGCTAACAAGGCGAACTTGCTCAACAAACGATCGGAGATAATTTCAAAATGCCGGCACGAAAATAAATTTTATGCTAGGAACGTCCGCCGCTCTAGGAACAGAGATACACATCCGGGAACAATCTCTCGAACTTTGCGCGTGCGGTGATGTCACTTGTGCCGCGGTGATCTCACGCGTGCCACGCAATATAACAGAAACTAAAGTGAAACTTTTTCAGTTGCCTGATGATAGCTTAACGCCTGAAACTCGGAGTAGCAACGTTCATATTTTAAAATAATATATATATATATATATATATATATATATATATTATATATGAGTTTTGATATAAGATTTTTGCCGACTATAAAAAGAATCTGGAAATTGGAAACAGTCTTAAACGGGTCATAAAGTTTCAACAGCCATTTTAATAATACTGCGGAATGCTTGGAAACACCCCGCTGGACATTCGGTACATTTGATAGTGAACAAAAGCGTTTAAGCCAAAACCCAGTTGATGTTTGACTTTCATGTATCGGGCACCAAATAAAAGCTGTGACAATACCTGATTTCGGGCAAGCAATATCCATTGCAATTCCACATCTTTACATCTTTCTCTGACAACATCAATGCCGTACTGGCGAACAAGTTGCTTCAACAAGAACAATCGAACAGACGATCGGTTGGCACTAAGATTTCTTGCGACATGAAGAAGTTTTAGCAGATTTCCATATTTTTTCATATTAGTGGCGTAATTTTCATTGAGGTATTGTGACAGAACGTCCAGAGCTGCTCTTGTAGCTGCGACTGTCTGGAGGGAGTTGACGTTGAAGGCGTTCGGTGGTGTTCTGATATCAATGCTTAGAGTTTGTAATGATCTTTCCAACATTTGGGTTGCCATAAAGATTTGGTTATCTCCGCCGGCTTCTCTGCATTTCAGCAATTTTGTCGTTTCTGTATCCTACATATAGAAAATGAACAGGAATCTTGGGAAATAACGACATACTGAAGAGTGTTTAATGTAACATTGTGGTTATGATTTGGGATATAGGAGGTACAGATCGTACATCACTATTTTTCTGACAAAATGCAATAAACTATGTATTTACCAAGTTACAGTGCGAATCAATCAATCAATCAATCAATCAATCAATCAATCAATCAATCAATCAATCAATCAATCAATCATTCAATCAATCAATCAACCAGCCAAACAACCAACCAAGCAACCAAGCAACCAACCAACCAACCAACCCACCCACCCACCCACCAACAAATGAACCAACCAACAAACCTGCCAATAAACAAACCGACCAACCAACCTGCCAATCAATCAATCAATCAATCAATCAATCAATCAATCAGTCAACCAACCAACCAACTACAACCAACCAACCGACCAACGAACTAACCAACCAACCAACCAACCAACCAACCAACCAACCAACCAACCAACCAACCAACCAACCAACCAACCACAGGGCTGCGGTAACTACAGAAATAGCACGTACGCTGCATAATCTATAATCCAACACTAGACTTACCTCCATGCACTGTACACACAGTACACATACTTCAATCATGTGATTTCTTTCTCCCGCCAAACCACCTGCACGCCTTAAGTACTCTTCTAAATAATCGCCAACCTGTTCATCCCTTGAGAAAGAAAACAGATTGATATTATCACACTTAAATAGAATTTTTAAATTTTATACTTTCGACTGCTTACGTCGTTGGGTGCAAACATGTCATAAACCTGCCCCATTGTACATGTACCTATATTTTTAAATAACGTACTATTAAATAAGTAAGCAAGCAAGCAAGCAAGCAAGCAAGCAAGCTAGCTAGCTAGCTAGCTAGCTAGCTAGTAAGTAAGTAAAAGTAAGTAAGTAAGTAAGTAAGTAAGTAAGTAAGTAAGTAAGTAAGTAAGTAAGTAAGTAAGTAAGTAAGTAAGTAAGTAAGTAAGTAAGTAAGTAAGTAAGTAAGTAAGAGTAAGTAAGTAAGTAAGTAAGTAAGTAAGTAAGTAAGTAAGTAAGTAAGTAAGTAAGTAAGTAAGTAAGTAAGTAAGTAAGTAAGTAAGTAAGTAAGTAAGTAAGTAAGTAAGTAAATAAGTAAGTGAAATGTCTTCCACCACAACGAGATAAAATTGTTTTAACAGATCACTCGGGTATTCTTGCAATGTCCCTATGTCACGAAAAAAATAATATATAAAAGACTGTCATCATCAAGCATGTTGAGATTAGCTGAAATTTCTACGGGTAAGCAATCTATCAACCAGTCATAAAATCTTTCTCTTATTTCAGCTGTTTCTCCACAATACAGCATGGAGTGTTTAATTCCTGCTGCAAGCATTACAAAAAATCTCTTTGTCTCCCTCAAATCGCACACCTCCAACAAGAAATGATCCAAAAAGGACTTTGACAATAGTAGACACATGTTCAACCATCGAATTACTTTCCGGCGCCAGTTTTAGCCACATATTGGGTGACAATTCTTTAACAGCATGCCGGTATAGTTGAAGTCCAAGTTTGCTTTGTATCTTAAACAACCATGTTGCATTCTCTAAATTTCCAACATTTTCAGTTACTGTCCTTCTCCATACAGATTTACTTGGAAAGTATCCAGATCTTAAAAATTCCTCCAAATTGGGGGGCCCCAAAATTTTTAGGAGGGGCCGGGGGCATGGTCCCCCGGGAAATTTTGAAATCTAGAGTCTCTGAAATGCCATTTCCTGCATTTTAGGACAATTAGGATTTACCGAATTCTTAAAGTCCAAAAACGTCACAAAATACTCAAAAGACAACACTTTTCCGGACATTGAATATCTGCATTCAAATTTCTTTATTACATCTTCATTCAAAGTCGTGGGTTAGCTAGGGTTAGTGATTTTGTTAATCATAACTGTATTACTGGTTAAGAAGTGGGGAGGGGGGGGGGGGGATATATTCTGGGGCCCCCACCAAAAAAATTTCACCCACTTCTTGGGTTTCAGGTATATCTACAGTCATGTCAATATTGTTCACTGCAGCGGAATACGACATTGTATTAATATTATCTCCCTTAACAGAGGAGGGTGGTAACTTAACATTGTTTTTATCTTTAAGGTTATCAGTGAACCTGCACTGCACAATCCAACGAGAATGGACGAATACGCAGTTATGCTAATTATATAGCAAGCAATGTCTTAGATGTTCATTGGCTGTTGACATATTCTGGTAATATAGTCGTCAATATTCAGTATAAGAACGACCAAAACGCGTAAAGCCGTATGTCAACTCCAATCAGTCCCAGAAGACTGATTCAGCTAGTCATACAGGGGTATAACAAGAAATACGAATATCGAACCGTCTTCAATTAAACGTCCTCTCGAAGGCAACAATTTATTCAAATAAATTGCGGTTAATGCGCAAACACTCTGCACATGCGTCGTGTCCTCTGGGTACCTGTAATCAGCTTTTGGAGTTAAGCCTCTTGAGCCTCTCATGCAACATATGTAACATACCAATTGCCCTCTGAGGACAAAATATACAGGTAAAAAATGGAAAGAATGCAAGATAAGTACCCGGTATTACCCCAGTATTTCCCCCGTATTCCATATCATGATCCATGTGCCGGGCACGCTCTCTATTCACGTGTTGGTCCGAAAGTCCAGAGATATAGATTGAGCTATCCAATCTTTTCTCCGAGAAAAGGTCATTTTGCGCACTACTCAAGCAGCCAAAACGCGCCAAATATCAGTCTACTGGCAAGAGATCCAAAAACTAACAAAATGGCAGTTCTGAATAGCAGTTTACGTTTCTCGGGGATTTTTATCCTAAGTTCAAAGACCGCTTCGTCCACGCCGTCAATCCTCACATAATTATCATCTGACTTGGTCCACCACCAACTGCCACAACCATTTTCGAGCAAACCATTACAGTTGAAAGCTCTGATATGTAACCACAAGGCCCTTGCTTTCCCGTCCCTAGAATATATACTTGTGTCTTTACATCGCTTGAGGTTTGGGATTTCCTTCCTTACTAGAATTCGAGAATAACTTATTATTGCGGTCAAATGACTCGACCCAGTTAATACTTATCGACAGCCACTCCAGTCTATGTCAGTCGACGATAAATATATGGATAAAAAAGAAAGAAAAGAATAGTATATATTTAAATAATGAGGCAATCACACAACTGTTCGAAACCTTCGATATCCTTTAATAGTTCCCAACTAACGCGTCAATTTCTGACACTAAATACTTAAACGCATGATCGTCCATTAAACAATCTATTTTTAAAAATATCCAGGGCCCGGTTGTTCAAAGGCCGGTTAGCACTAAATTTAACTCGTTATGCTACGGCTACCATGATACCGTATACATACCCCAAAATCCGACGAAGGAATATCACCAAGACGATCGAAAGACCTGCTAATGGAAATTATCGAAAAGTACTCTGAAAGCGCAAGGACACATTCTTTAAAACGATCAACAACAACAAAAAAAAAATTATGTACTAGTCGCTTCAGTTAACGATAAGAAACATACAAAATGTAGCCTGATGTCTGTTGTTCGACATAAAATTCGGCATTCAAGACATGATATGGAGCGGCACAGAGCCGCTTCAAAATTTTAAAGACGTTTCCCTGCGCGCGCCTTAATAATACTTTATACCTTGGCGATCAATGACATAAGAGATTATTTAGAATAGTTTCGGCCCACGCATATTGGCGTCCCTATTTGATCACTGAGAGCGCAATAGGTTAACAGGCATGGCAAAAGCAGACACGGCTCTAGCGCTGGTATATTGTGGCCTGTATGAAAACCTATTTTTCTTCCAAATTAATATTTCATTTTAGCCTATAGTCATTACATAGTCCCAGCCTATTAGCTTCTTTCTGTTCCACCCTCTTATGATCTGTGATTGCACAACCCTTCCCTTTGTTTCTTTGCGTGTTTTTCTTTTGTTTTGCTTGTCCCGTTTCTTGTTGTCATACCAATATTAGAGGACTGTTTTTGGCAAACCACTGACCCCCCAAACCACCAGAAGCCAAGACGGAAGGCACGTTGCCACGGCGATATGACTCCTTATTGGTCTACATCCACCCGTACTTCAATTCGAAGTCCACACATGCAGAGACTAAGGCAAAGACTCTCCTCACGCAAGTCCCGAACATAACCGCAATTGACGCAAATTTTCGTTTTCTCAGTTCCGCAATAGCCTATTCTATTTTGTCCAACATCGTTGAATGCTGATCCCAATCCGACAGTACTCAACAAACCATGTGCAAATGTGCAAAATTACAAATCTAATAACAACAACCTAGAACCAATTTCCTACGCGATGCATACTATAACTATAGCTTGGCATTGTTTTCGCAAGATATTGACACTAGGCAAAAAATTTGTAACATAGCTGCTTTGTGGAGAAGCTACTGGTTCGTCTTGGCTCCACCCAACTTTTACCTGTCACTGGCTTTTCCCACGGGTTTTTTTACCAGTGTTAGGTTTTTCTGGCCTCCCTGACATTCCAGCAAGTAAGCTTCGAGTGTCGGTATTTGCCTAACACACCCGTTTTTTCCCAAGCCTCGATTCACACCTTAGTAGTACAACTAGCGCGTCAACTGCGGTCACTTATACGTTAAACCGACTAAATTTATAGCAATCTATAAATATTTCTACTTTCCAATTATTACTAGTTTAAAATAATATGCTTTTACTACTATACAAATCCAAAACCTTCAGTGGGGGAACTATCACTGCGTTCAATTCGTTGACCCCGAGATCCTCATGACGATTACTGATACTACTTTCGAACCAATTATGACTAACCCTTCTTGCATGCTAGTTAAAAATTAAGAAGTCCAAAACGGACCCCTTTTCGCCAGGGAAGCCTACTCACGATTGATGCGTCCATCTACCAACGTATCTGCTGTCAAAGCAATAAAAAACTACATCTGACACGCACTTTGGTGGCTACCAAACTCCGTCTCCTACTAGCTATGTGTGGTCTCGACACCTCTGCCTACGCAACTCACAGCTTCCGTATTGGTGCTGCAACGATGGCCGCCGGCTCTGGAATACCATCTTGGTTGATCAAGACAATGGGTTGTTGGTCTTCCGACTGTTACGAAAGATACATTCGCACACCATCCAAACTCATTAAAACAGTACCAGAAACTATGGTAAGAAAAATTAGGACAGCAAGAGCTTGCCGATTAAGGATAATTAGTTCAAATAACTGTGTTTGCTAATACGTTTCGTTGTTATGGTTAAGTTTTAGTTTTAAATATATTAGTATGTTAATAACGCCAGTCAGTTTCAGTGGGGGAATTTTCGGCTTCACATCAATTCTTGGCAGGGAATGGCTGTCCTCCGGATACCTCCTACCCCCACTTAAAAACTTAATTTGGCTCCATGCAAAGAAACGTGCCCTGAGCCACTTTTTCTCTCCCTCCCCTACACAGAGTAGCTGGGGTTCCGACTCAACCCCAACAGTCGGCGCTCCCGACTTGGGCACCCCCCTTGCTCTGTGGAGACTCATAGGCCTGGTATAATGTCCACAGCGGGTACACACTACCTAGCTTGATATTTACCAGCCAGAGGTTGGCACCCCACCTCAACGTCCAGATTTGTGTGATGCCACGATCATAGCTGCTGGACGATCTCCACAGTTAGGTATCCACACTTCTGGGCTTTGTGTCCGTTGGACTAGCTTTTCTCCTGCTTCCTTACTGCCAAATAAGTCTAGTAGTGTTTTCTCGTCCTTTTTCCTGACCTCATGGTAGACAGAGGAGTGAGCGGTGCATCAAGCTGTGGAAAATGTGGTTTCTACATATTTCGTTGATGATGACATCCCACGATGAAAGCACCATTTTGTCGAAATAAAGCAATAATCAGTGTTTTTCTTCCAAATTCCCTGATCTTATAATCGCTTTTCCTGGAGGTATTTTAACGAAGAATTTGCCAAGGCTAAGTTATCGCGGGGATTATAACCTACAGTATAATCGCCCAGCATGCACGCGTCTAATAATTGTCCTCATATTTTAAAATCGTTTACTAACAGGGTTGAAATTTTTGATCAGCTAACACTCCCAAGAGTAATATACAAAATCATCCATTGTTTCACATGACATTTTATTGAGAACTTTTGCATGGTAAAAACTGTTTAACGAAAAGTCATTGTTATATATACATATAGACCCATGGTATTGCCACAAACTGAAAAACAAAAACCTTGAATCAAATTTACCAACACGTGTACTTGATCATTTGGGATCGTACTACAGATTCTAACTACAGTACAACCGTTTTAGCAGACTGGGGCGTTATACTATGGTGTTAAATTGAAAATATTATATCGCCTTAACTGCAGTCGTCCTCCATGTTTGTATTGTTTACGAGTATCGCGGTTGCATGTTCTTGTCGAACAATACCACAATGATCGAACGTTATCGCGCCGTCAATCGAGCTTAAAACTTAGTCGTGCATTATAAATAAACATATTCCCCACACTTTACAAGTGTAAAGGTTAAATGATAGCGTTGTTACAAAGAGTACAGGCCTATTACGGGTTATCTCTGAACTAACGAGTTTCGATTTGCGTGGCGTTAAATATACTTGACTGCGGAGGCAATTTCGTACAAACTCGATTACCTATTGGTTGGAACAACAAGTTATCATCCGCCTCAGTACTGATGAATATCATTGTCTCAACCAATAGGAAAGCGAGTCTGTACGAGTCTGGACGACTAAATCGTTCAGTTAATAAGGTTATTCGTTCGTCCTCGTTGGATTGTGCAGGTTCACTGTACAAACTAGTTTTCTTGCTCTAAGTTATGTTTTAATTTTGTGTTTTCCTTAGAAATTTGTTCAACCTTCCTTTCAATGTTCTCAATCTTCAAAGTATTGCTATCGGAGTTTACCTTCAATTGATCTTTTGCCACTCGACAGTTATCACGTAGCGACGTTATTTCCGCTTCTAGGGAAACAATTTTCTCACCTTTTCCAGTTAAATCCAGTCTCATGGTGTTAAGCTCCTCTCTTACTTTATTGACTTCAGCCGTATATTGCGTACTGCTTTCGACAATTTTCGCCTCCATAGTTTCTATTGCACTCAAAAGTTCAGTAAACAGAACTTGGGTGTCTTCATTTATCACAGGCACAGGAGAATTTAGACTTCGCTTGTCAAGCGTCGAACTCGGCTTTGCAAATAGGTCTCTCAATTGTTGATTTTCATTGCCCAATTTCCAGTACTTTACAATTTCGACAACATCAGCAGCCGGTTTTTTAATGCCAACTTCGGCCCTGATTGCCTTGTTAGACGTCTATCGAGTTTCCCTTTTAGACAGTTCTTTCTTTCCTTCGGTCAAACGTTAATTAAGACTTCGGTCTGGTTAATTTGGTTATAACAGCTTCCCCATAAATCTGGGGAAGCTGTTATAACCAAATTAACCAGACCGAAGTCTTAATTAACGTTTGACCGAAGGAAAGAAAGAACTGTCTAAAAGGGTTTAGACAGTTCTTTCTTTCCTTCGGTCAAACGTTAATTAAGACTTCGGTCTGGTTAATTTGGTTATAACAGCTTCCCCAGATTTATTCATCAATTCCACAGCCAACTCCTCGCAGATTTCTAGTTCGTGCAATATACTATTATCTGACATATAACTTTATCACAAGATTCAGTTATTCTTGATAGAGAATCCGCAAAATTACGGCTCATGTTTCGTGTTATTGCGGAGCCACGATTAACGTGACTATTCCGCCAAATAAATATATAAATAAGTAAATAAGCGAATAAATATATAAATATACAAATAACCAAATAAATAAATAAATAAGTAAATAAAACCCCAAATAAATAAATAAATAAATAAATAAGTAAATAAATAAATAAATAAATAAATAAATAAATAAATAAATAAATAAATAAGTAAATAAATAACCGATATCATGCAAAGAAAAAGGTGGTGAACGACCGATTTTAGTTTTGATAAGGAAATACTGACGTTTCACTTTGCTTCATCTAAAAGCCTGCCTGAGATCATACCTTCCTTTATGCGCCAATAGCTGCTGCAATATGAAAGATCTGACAACTGGTGTAGTGTCGATGCCTTGTCCTCCAAATGGGGTAAAATCTTCAGTTTTGTTGCCGTCCTTGATTACATAGCCGATGAATTTTGTCACAAGATCTGGGTTTGGAAGTTGAAGCGATTCCTCTCCAAAACAGTAGAGGGCGACGAGTTCCATGAAAAAGGATTTACAACGGTTTCGAAAACTCTTGTGCTCTTCAAGGGCTTGTCTGCATATAAACAAAAACAACATACCGTATATAAGGTCTCAAAACGTACCGTAAAGTCTCACAACGTAACCTAAAGTCATACAGTATAACAAACTCTCACAATATAACGTAAGGTCAAAAAATTTTAAGTACGCCGTCATTATTCTTCCGACACCGAATTCCAATGTTTAAACGCCATTCGTCCGACATTACAAAACCTTGAGGAAAGATTCACAAAATTCGATCTAAAATCCTAACAATGCATCAGCCTAATCTTAAACATAAACCTACAAAAGAAAAAGCTATGAAAACTAAAGCAAAACAAATCGGAAGAATAACTTGAAGACTGAAAGAAGAAAAAATTAAGCTATGGACAAGACTCGAACCCGCGTATTCACGTTGCCATCGCCACAGGCCAGTGACCAGACCACTCGGCCACTGAAATAAACTGAGAAATCCTTGGAAAAATTAAGACTTAACACAATCCCTACGTTCTACTAAGAAGTGTTTAGCAATTTAGGCCACTTTTCCAAGCAAACTGTGAACTAAACTCGAACACTATACTGTAACCCTAACCGGCTAGCCTTAACACAATCCCAACAAACTAAAAGGTAAGAGGACCGAAAACAAAAGAAGATTATCCAATCTTATTAAACACGTATATGATGTCGGACGAATTGCGTTTAGACATTGGAATCCAGTGTTGGAAGAATAACCACGGCGTACAAAGTAAGGTATCACTATGTATCGTAAGGTCTCACAACGTATCGTCAAGTCTCATAACGTATCGTAAGGTCTCACAGCGTATCGTAAGGTCTCATAACGTATCATAAGGTCTCATAACGTATCGTATAAGGTCTCACAACGTATCCTAAGGTCTCACAACGTATCATAAGGTCTCATAACGTATCCTAAGGTTTCATAACGTAACGTAAGGTCTCTCAACGTATCGTAAGGTTTCATAACGTATCGTAAGGTCTCATAATGTATCATAAGGTCTCATAACGTATCGTATAAGGTCTCACAACGTATCCTAAGGCCTCACAACGTATCATAAGGTCTCATAACGTATCGTAAGGTCTCATAACGCATCGTAAGGTCTCATAATATATCGTAAGGTTTCATAACGTATCATAAGGTCTCATAACGTATCGTAAGGTCTCACAACATATCGTAAGGTCTCATAATGTATCGTAAGGTCTCACAACATATCGTAAGGTCTCATAATGTATCGTAAGGTCTCACAACGTATCGTTAAGATTTCATAACGTATCGTAAGGTCTCATAACGTATCATAAGGTCTCATAACGTATCGTATAAGATCTCACAACGTAACCTAAGGTCTCATAATGTATCGTAAGGTCTCACAACGTATCGTAAAGTCTCGTAACGTATCGTAAGATCTCAAAACGTATCGAAAGGTCTTAAAACGTATAATAAGGTCTCACAACATAACAGAAAGTCTCACAACCTATCGCAAGGTCTCATAAAAGGTCTTACAACATATCGTAAGTTCGGCATCACAAACTATACCTGCATTCCTCGCTGACAACGACATTGAAATCTTCACCAATTTCTTGTCGGCATATAGGACATGTACGGTGATCTACAAACCAACCTCTGGCGCAATTGGAACAACATACGTGTTGGCATGGCATCTGTACTGGTTCTTCTAATGGGTTCATACAAACAGTACACTGACTGACTTCAAACCTAAAAGACAAATACCAAGAGACATTAACCCTACCTAGAATCAGTGTTCGCCAACAACGAAGCAAATTACTTAAGCGCTTAAAACAAATTACTTGAGTGCTTGCCTGTCGTGGACCGCACTTACGTCATACTCGACAGCTATCGCCAGATAGTCGACACAATCGCCATATGGTCGAGAAGACCGCCATTGATCGCCAGGTATTTGAGAACTACTCAAGTTGTTGTTTTCGTGGGGAATATACTAAAGTGAATCTCGTCTTTGCATTTTGGTTGCTCTCTCGATGACTGTTTTAATTTTTGAAGAGTATTAATTATATTACCTTGTAAATCTTTTCAAAACTATGACGTTGTTTATATATATATATATATATATATATATATATATATATATATATATATATATATATATATATATATATATATATATATATATATATATATATATATATATATATATATATATATATATATATATATATATATATATATATATATACGTGCGGGTTTTGGTCTACGAAACGCAAAGAGTGCCCGATAACATATAGTTAGAGCAAATATAGATCTTCGCTTACCTCAAAAGTCTGCAACAGGCTGTTTCATCTAAAAAAGAATCTTCAGGAAGATTCTTTTTTAGATGAAACAGCCTGTTGCAGACTATTGAGGTAAGCGAATATATATATATATATATATATATATATATATATATATATATATATATATATATATATATATATATGAAATATTTGCAAGTGAATAGGATTTTTATGTCTTCCATCTGTCCGGTTTATATTGTAATTCAGAATGTAAATAACGAAAACCTTATTAATGAGAACTAACATGACCTAAGGCAAAGAGGTGGTCTCTCTTTACGAATGGTAAAGATCTAATTACAGCCACCTCCTATAGGGCTTAAGCTGTTATATAGGTATCACATTCAAGAGTGCAGTCTCAGTAACCGCTGCTCTTCGCAAGATTTTTCAACCTTCACGTTGGTTTTTGCTGTTCTTCGTCTTCAAGGCAAGAGTTGTTTTGAATCTTACGTTACTATGTTGTTCAGCGTTTCTTTATTGTTTTACCAATGCAAAGGTGTCTAGTTATGCGCTTATCCTTATCTTTAGCTTTATGCTAAATTACATTCAGGCAAAAAACGTTTATAACTTGTCTACTGAACATGCTTTCTAGTATATTTGTGCGCATCTCTCCGTTTTACTTAAGTCCTTTGCTAACTATTCAGTACTGACTTTTTGCCCGTCACAAGCTACACAGAGAAGTTCGAAGTTGGGCTATATTATTTAATATTGCCAGTATCGTTATGCATAAATTATGATAACATATTTTTTGTGCCCGTGATTCCGATTTTTGTTTACTTCGCATGCGTATTGGACGTGTTTGTTTGTGTTTTTTTTTGGCGCGATCTAGCGGGATTTTCCTTGCTCGTCATTAAATTCGTCGCATGAAACGAATTCGAGTTTACGTCGACTAGTCGATGGAGCTAACTATGAAATAAATTCGTCTGAATGAAATGCGACGCATGAACCAGGCCTAATTCTTGGCTTAATACAGTTTACACTGATATGAAACTACTAATTAAGAGTCAAATATCTACATTTGGTTTGTACTTATCACGCGTTTCGGTTATAATTGTTCGCACCTCTTCGCTTCTGAAAATAATTGCTACTTTCACCAAGTAAATAGTTATCTGCTCTATATGAAGTCACAAGCTACTGGAGTAAGTTCGTATGAGGCTATTATAGTGTCGTCAAACTAAAGATCGCGACGATCAAGTTAGCATACAAATGACCGCCAATATCTGGTCGTCTGATATCCTAGCTATATTTCCTACATCCTCAGTTACAGTACGTAAGTTTGGTGTTTGATTGCACACGTGGGGCTATAACGGGATTGAACTCTTAAACGCCACAAAATATTCCTTATCGTATAATACCACGCGGTAGCGGCATTAGGTTTGAATGTTTCATCCGCAGTGCATGTTGTTATAATAAACATATCCTTCCGACTTTTAGAACCGCGCCAGAATCGCCGTCGATCTGGCGTGAGTAATCACCTTTTGATAATTATCTTTGTTAATTCCCACAATTCTGCTTATAGTGTTATGAACTATAGAGCGTTTTCATCTTACGTCGCGGCGGCCATGTTGGTGTGCCAGAGCAATGAAATGGCGGCCATGTTGGTGTACGGTGTGGGAATTGGCTCTTTGTTGTTCAAATATTTCGTATTCTTTCACCACCCCGGTGGGCCGCCGATCGCGATAGAGAAGGCGCTCTGTACTATCCGTCCGGCATTGCTCAGCCATTTGGTGTTGCAGGCGTATGGCAATTTGCAAGCGATGTAATTTTAAAGCTTATACCGTATTGTTAAACCTTGCGATCTAATCTGTATTTTGCACGCAATGTTTTACACTTTTTGGTATGTCCGGTTACTGATAGGATTACTCGCCTGTGGGTCAGGGTGGCTTTTCTGTACTGCCACAGTTGATTGGTGTGCAGGATATTTGAGATAAATTAGATTATGTGGTCCTCTGTGGACCTCCAAGCTATGTCCAGTCCAATCACGCTTCGGAGTACACGCCATTTTGAAATTTCCAACCGCCGAGCGAAGCCAGAAAGGGGGAGGGACTTGCCCTTTTATAGCGTCGCTCCGTGTTTAAGAATCAAGAGACTACAACAGCGGCGACGTGACGCCATACAACAATTTTAAAGTAAGCCATTTTGCCGCAGTTGTCTTATTACAATACAGGTTGGCATTTCTGTAGATCATTGCCAGGCAGAAACTGGTAAGAATACGAGAGCGGCCCTCAAAACACTTTTCGATTTCAATTAGCACTCTAGGACTGACTAGCCTGCCAGCACGATATCACTATTAATTTTATGCTTATTAAAGGAAAAAAGCGGCCATATGCTATTCTATACTACGGAAGTTTGAAGGTGTTTGTTTTCTCTCAATGCGGTAGGGCAAAAGCAATCTATATGATCCAACTGTTTTATTATAACCGCTCTATCTGTTTTTCGCGTCATTTGAACTAATTTAGTTCTTAATAAATTCAATCTAGATTTTACAGGAATTTTAATGTCTTTATACTTTTGTCCCGTAATAAATAGGGATTTAAGATCATCTACGACGTCAACTCAACGACGATGTCCTTTAAACAAAATAATTATTTTTGTAAAACAAAGAGACTGAATAATTGTGAGTCCTAATGTCCCTAATTCGCCGTAGCCTGTTGTTCTCGTTCCTCACTTTACGGTGCGGTATCGTTCCAGCACTTGTTGGCCGTTAGCTTTATGGCGTTTGTCCTCAACTGAGGTTTACTTATTAACAGATTTTGGCCACCCAAGGGCCGGTAACGTTGCGACATTAGCTGTCTGTCATGCTTGTCTCTGCAAAGTAAAATTTATATTCCTTCACGTTTCTCTCAATCTACTAAAAGTTTTGCTTTACTATCATCATTATTACTGTGGTGTATCCATTAGAGTAGCATATTGGCCTGTCAAGGTCAGTCATGCGTACTTGCGGTTGTTGTCGTGACCATGCTCTCTTGTAATGTGAATTATACTTGTGAGTTCGAATAAAGGTATTTGCGATAGTTTATCTGGTACATAACACTTACTGGCGACGAGGATGGGATATTGAAATCAAACAAACTATAACAAAGATACTCGGGCCATACTCCACTGTTTCCTGGAGAACAAGAGACACACGAAATAAACCAGCAAGGACTGGAGGATATTTACAAATTACGAGTTCATATCTTCAAGAGTCATCTCATGGTAGGCTATGTCATTTTAATTTAACCTTGTGATGGCCGGTTTCATTGGAAAAATTAATGCATTTGAAGATTCTAAAGAAGATTGGTCAACTTATATTGAAAGGGTCGGGCAATACTTTATAGCGAACCACATTGGCGACGTCAAGAAAGTACCTTCTCTTCCAAGTCTGATCGGAAGCAAAGCCTATGGTTTACTTCGAAGCCTTACTGCGCCAGCTAAACCTTCAGAGAAAAACTACGACGAAATTGTAAAAATTCTGAAGGATCATAATGTCTCCAAAACTCCTGGTTACTGCGGAACGATTCCGGTTATATAAGCGTCAACAAAATGAAGGTGAGAATATTATGACAAATGTTGCCGAATTAAGAAAACATACTGAACATTGTAACTTTGGAGATTATCTGAATGATGCCCTGAGAGATCAACTTGTTTGTGGTATTAGGAGTGAGAATATCCAGAAGCGCCTTCTTTCTACTCCTGAACTTACCCAAACAAAAGCAGTGAATGTTGCTGTTGGTATGGAGACAGCAGCAAAAGATGCTGAAGAGTTTCAGAGTAGATACCAATACCAATACCAATACCAATACCAATACCAATACCAATACCAATACCAATAAACTTTATTTAACGAGGGTGACACAATTACAATAGATATTGTATTCTTCCCTGTGGCCCTCAGTACTTAACTTATATAAATAATAATATCCTAAAATATATACATTTGATAATTAGAGTAAAAATAATTATAAGATAGATTTAAAAATATTCTACGATAAAAAGATTAAAAATATACTTCTAATAGAGCCGAGATACCGTAAAGGTGTCAACGGAGTATTGTTCTAGTTGGCTCTTAATAAAATCTTTCTTCATAATAAAAATAGATGAAGAGTTTTTCAACGAGTCGCTAAGAGTATTCCAAACATTTACGATAGAATAAAAAAAGGTTCTACGCAGTGCGTCAGTTCTGGGCTTTGGTAAACGGTACAAACATTTTGATCTCGCATTATATCGGCTACTAAAAGAAAGTGAAACTAGCTTGTCACAAAGGTAGTCTGGTCCTCGTCCATCAATGATTTTTCTAAAAAGACTTAACTTGTTCAAAATACATAATTTATCAATAGACGACTTTCACGATCATGCGCAGTAGCAACAAATATTCAAATTTTCGTCGGAGATAAAAACAACTGTTTTAGCTGGAACGAGCATATTGAAAATAGTAGAAGTGCAAAGTTTGAAACGAATTGCTTAACAAATGGAAATGTTTCACAAGCGGAAAGTTGACCATTCCAACAGGGATTTATTAGTGATTTAATAGGGATTTTGGCCTGGCGGGCGGGAGTTGCACGCCAAGCCAAAATCCCTATTAAATCCCTAGTGGAGAGCTAAACTTCCGAAGAGCGTAGCTTTCGCACTATTTGTCCGATTTATTTTAAACTTTGCACTTTTACTATTTTTAATATGATCTTTCCAGCTAAAACAGCTGTTTTTACCTCCGATGAAAATTTGAAGTAAAGTTGCTACTGCGCATGAGCCTGAAAGTCGTCTATTGGAACCACTGACCTCTATAATATAACTGGACTGCGGGGTCTCTCGAAAAAGTGGCTGAAAAATGATGGCGTGAGCAGAGGTTATTTTTCTCATTGTAGTGACCGCTGACCACTATATATAACTTGACTGTTGGCGACTATTATTTGACGGCAATCGTTTTTCTCTTGCAAAACTGCCAAAAACCACGGCAAAAACTAAACATTTCATGCTCTTTAATGGTTTTCAAACGAGGGAACCAGGATTCAGCAACCTTTTGGGACTTGTTAACAGTATAAATATAAACTATAGAGTTTTAAAGTTATAATCCGTAATATAAATCGTGCCTTCGAAGCATGCAATTGTAAAGCTGATAGCATTTTAGTTTTTTTATTAAAAAAGCTTATTTAATACCTATTATGCATTTCTTCCTGCACATATATTATAGATAAAAAACCCTCACGTAACAAAAGCAACAATTGTCCACTTACCTCAATACAATCATACTTTCAACCGCTGTAAATGTCAAAACATTAAAAGGTCACAAAACAGGAAGTCAGATATCCAGAGTGTTCAAAAGTATTTATATTAAGGCTTAAAAAAATATAGCGAAAAGTTTTGTGGTCATAAAGTACATCTGTTGCAGTTTGTTTTGAGTATTTTTTTATCCAGCTGTCTTCATGAAGAGGGAAAATGCCATGCTTTTGGTCAGTGGCATAGGAAGCTGATCTTGGAGGGGCACAGCTTCAACAGGGCACTTTATTCAGGGGTAGGACTTCAAAAGGACACTTGAAACACATGTTTTATCATAAAAGGACACTTTTCTGTTGCAAAAAAGGCACTTCATGACAAAGTCGGGGGGGGGGGCACATGCCCCATATTCCCCCCATTCCTACACCCCTGCTTTTGGGTGCACACTGCACAAACAAGGCATCCCACCACTCCACCAGCTGAAGCAAGAAAAGGGGATTTCTTTTCTGTGTAAGTGCACATTTTATTGTTGGTTAATGCTAATTGCACTTTACTTTACAAGCAAAATTGGTATTAAAGATAAAATTATTCACTCTATATTTGGCAAACGTTAATATAAAGACAAACAAATACTTCACAATATCAATTAGTATTCATATTGTAAGTCCTAGGATCTGAAACATTAACACTTAAAACAGTTGAAATTATTATTTCAAGACCAAGGACTGGCAAAAACAGTACAAGTCTTCTGCCAAGAAAAATACATAATGAAACCGAATGCCATGAAACACAAAAGTGCTTGATGAGAATGCTGAACACAACATCAGGAAAATTACCAGTGTTCTGGAATTGTCAATTCAATTGCAACCACCGTAGCACTGTACTATCCACTTGCATTGGATCAGACATTTTTGAAGCCTTGGATGAGCACATGACTGTATGCCTGTATACAGCAACAAACAATCACATTGCTTCATATTGGTCAAGTGTTGTTCCCAGTGTTCTCAAAGATATACATGCATCACTTGGCCAGAGTTCATACATCAAAGCTGCAATAGAAAAAGGTCAGAAAACAATTATCAAAGCTAATTCTGTTTAGCTATCAATGATTAAGTCTACAAAGTACATATATACTATATAATTATAATGGTTTGTCCAGACCATGGCCAGAAATTGCGGACATCGACACTACGCATGCGCGAAATTCTCTCTTTAAAATGGCGAACAGTTGCCTAATATTTATGTATTAGAAAATTAAATATTAATGAAATAGAGTAGTTTATAAGTCATTTTGAATGGAATCTGAAATACCGAGAACATCAAGTCATTGAAAGGAATCATTGAAACAACACAAATCATCGATGGGATTCATACTCATTCTGCATTTCGCGATTTAATAGTGAACGGTTTACCTTATTTACTACGCCAAATTGTAGATTTTTGCTGAATAACTGACGCTTAATGCTTTAGTTCTCGCTATTTATTGCAAAGATAGTCAGATTCTGAAATAGTTTACCTGAATTGAGTAATTTGTCCATGCATTCCGCCATCTTGGGTCTTGATACACAAAGAAACAGCTCTGCATTTTTCAATTTAAAATTATATTAAGGCAGTGTTCGTCCATCTTCTAAAAGGAACGCGGCTATCAAACCACCGTGTAGCATTTCTTCCGAACAGAGCGTTTTCTTTTTGCCCATAAAACTCGAAATTTTGCTCCAAATTTGTCATATTTGGCACCAAAATACTCAGCGAAACTTCGCCTTTCTTCTCCCTACTCGTTGCTAAGATACGCTCTAAGCTCGCAACGCTATTGGCCAACGAATAATACTTGCTTTGTCCGAAGCGCTCCGATAAGATCCGAACCGAATGGCCTGTAATCAACATGTCGGACGAGAACGAATTTCATAAGATCCTGAAATTTGAAAAATATAAACACCGTATCCGTGTTGATACAAAACATTGTCTACAGTATGCACGTAGAAAATGCAGTTTAGACAAGGATATTATTCTAACTGTATGTCTGCCCTACGAGAGTTTGCGGGAATGGGGAGATGCTCGGAAGAAAGCTTCGATTTTACCATGTGGCCCATGCAGTTATATCAGAATCCTCAATGCCTTTCTCTACGAAAATTGTGGTTTCAAGGTGAAAGAAGGATGCCAGCGAGTCGAAAATCGCCTGGAAAAAGCATGCAGCGAAGTCAGAGTGAAGTTTGTTGGTAAAAATGGAACGACATACAGAAAACTATGTCAAAAAGAAATTAAACTGGCCTTGCAGATGGATGAGTTGGTCACAGTGGGTGAAATTGAGGCTGAATTAGTAACGGAAAAAATCAAGAGTGACAAGTTGGAAAAAGAGAAACAAAATTTACAACAACGCTGCGAAGATTTGGTAGAAGCTTTATCTGAAGCTCAAATGGCTGATAGAGCTTCAAGTGAGAATTTGTCTAATGCTGAGAGGGAGATTGAGGAACTAAAGCTTGAAAACAAGAATCTCCATTGCTATGTTGAGAAACTTGGCCAGTCCTTAGACTTCCAAAACAGTGGGAAGAAGCTGACAGATGTGGGAGGCCGCCATCAAAGACGAAAACTGACTGAATTAAAAACTTATGTAGAGAAAGCATTATGGTTTGCCACAACATTTGGATTGGATTTAACAGATGTTAGCTTTGTGGATGGCAAAGGTTCACAGCAAACTTTGTGCTATTCAAACAAAGAGAAGAAAAGCTACAAAGATTTGTCAGAAGAAGATCAGCAGAAAATTAAAAGTATTCTGTTCATCTTAGACAAATTTTGTATTGGAGACGCAGCTTATCACGAGTTGACCATGGTCTGCGGAAATAGAGAATTACCTAGATCATACCTCATCAAGCAATGCAAAGATGAAATGAATAAGATGAGCCACATCACCAGGACTCCAGGCATAGCAGAGGGGGCACAACTTGATTTCAATGTTGAATTGGAAACAGTTGTTCAAAACTTGGTAAGTGTCATGGTCTGTATAACTATACATATACATATATATATATATATATATATATATATATATATACAAACAAGCACGTGTGATTTTGTTCACAGAATGTTGGAAAGTGCTCAATAACATAAAGGTAGAGCGAATATAGTATAGTTTAAGTGGGCTTACCTCAAAATGTTGAGTGTTGCAACTGCCAGTTTCATGTGGAGTGATCTTCAGGCAACTGAAGATCGCTCCACGCGAAACTGACAGTTGCGACACTCAACGTTTTGAGGTAAGCCCACTTAAACTATATCTATCTATCTATCTATCTATCTATCTATCTATCTATCTATCTATCTATCTGTCTGTCTGTCTGTCTGTCTGTCTGTCTGTCTGTCTGTCTGTCTGTCTGTCTGTCTGTCTGTCTGTCTGTCTGTCTGTCTGTCTGTCTGTCTGTCTGTCTGTCTGTCTGTCTGTCTGTCTGTCTGTCTGTCTGTCTGTCTGTCTGTCTGTCTGTCTGTCTGTCTGTCTACCTACCTACCTACCTACCTACCTACCTACCTACCTACCTACCTACCTACCTACTTACTTACTTACTTACTTACTTACTTACTTACTTTTTCTTTTATTATATGCTTATTGGCCATTGCAATCACTATGTATAAAAACTCAATGTGATATACAATTATCTACATCTAGTGAATATAAATATGCTTGAATCTATTCTCCTATCAATAAAATTAATCAATATTTATTTGCTGTGCTTTGATGCAGATACTTCAGAATATCATCAATGTTACCGACCCAGAATTCAAGTTACATATTAAGGTATCCGGGGATGGTGCTAAGATGTCTAGGGTGACGAGCTTTGTTGTCATTTCATTTTCTGTCATGAACAACCAGAAAGATATTATGTCTTCAAAAGGTATGACCAGTATATTCATTTGTTTATACAATAATAAATTAATTAGCATAATAGAAATACCCTGGTTCCAGAGGCTTTTAAAGGAAGGCAAGGAGGAGGTGAGGTGAAAAAAAGGAGCCTCTAGTCGAATCAGTTGAGAATCTCACTTCCATGATTGAGTCGTTCAGAATTTGAATTCTCACTTGTGATTAGATAATTCTTAAAACATGTACAACCGGTTTGGGGAAATCCCTGTGATTTTGCCGAACTCATTTAAGAATTATCCAATCACAAGTGAAGTTTGAATTCTCAACCAGGGGTTCTTTAATTATTTTCTCCTCACCTTTTTCACCTTGCCTCCCTTCAGGAGCTTCTGAAACCAGAGTATATTGTAAAAAGTGAAACATAGTAGAAGAACAGACATGGTAACCTAGTTACATATTGGTGGTCAAATTTATGATCTGATTAATGTTTTTAATTGCGATAGGGAACCACACCGTTGCTATCATCAAAGGTCAAGAGTCGTACCAGTTGCTTCAAAGTTCTTGCTCAGGGGTATTTGACCAAGTCAACAAGTTGATCAAGACAAAGAAAATAGTTATCAATGGCACTGATATTCCTGTAAGCATTTATCTTGGGGGAGATTATAAGGTAAAATAAATAGCATGTATCTGTGTGATTTTCCAGTTTTATGGGATATACTGTATAATTTGGATTTATATCCCCATATAATATTAAAAAAAAATACTCATGAAGAAAATTCAAAAGAAATGAATGTTTAATCAGTAGTTGTATATCTGATACAACCCACTAGTGATTGCATCAATTTATACAGCCACTAGTGGTTGTATATCAGGTCTATCTCAGCTCTAAAGCACTGAAATTGAGCTTTTCCTGAATTAATCTGAACAAATATACAGTACTCATATTAGCATCAAAGATTCAGAGTATTTTGAGCTATTTACAATATTCGTGCCCGTGTTGTATTGGATATACAAGCTCTCACTTTCGGCACTCATTTTGTTATTTCACTTTATACTTTAGTTTCTCCTTCTCATGCTTGGAATGAAGTCTGCAACATCTGACTATGCATGTATATGGTGCAAGATTCATAAAAAAGACAGGTATATTGCAGTATAACTATATAAAAATATTTGTGAAATTGTTTGTACAGTATAGAACTTTGCATGTTTAGATTTATCTCATAATGCAAAATACCTATACTGTCTCTAAAAATTTCATAGATCTGATGTATCAAAGCCAAAAGATTATTATTGGAACAACCTGGTTAGAAGTTTAGATGATATCACTGAGTGTGCTAAGAAAAATAAATTTTCTTGTGAATATAAGCCACTTCTTGATGTTCCCCTTTGTAACGTGGTGTTGGATGAGCTTCACTTGATGTTGCGTGTTACGGGTGAGCAACATTATATTTTTTACATTCAGTATTGAATTGGTTAAACCAGTTACTGCTGCTGCTCGAGTCCCAGCGAGCCAGCACACTAATCTTATATTAGGTGATCACTGTGAGCACCCAATACAAGATTAGTGTGTTGGCTCGCTGGGACCTGAGCAGCAGCAATTTGAATCTAAATTTAAACAAGCCTTTACTCTTTATATGCATGTACACTGTAGATAAGCTGACCAAAAACCTGGTGTTAAATGCCACCGAAAGGGACAGGAAAGAAAATTTGAACAAACGACCAATGCACAGGACAAACAAGAATTTGGAGGACCTTATTAAGACAATTTGTAGTTGTGGTGTCTCATTCAATGTGTGGCAAAAAACGGAAGCAGATGGTAAAGATAGCGGTCTGCAAGATTTTACAAGTTTGATGGGTTCAGACAAACGTCTGCTTCTTCAAGTTCTACCAAGCAAATTATCAGACATTCTCCCAGAAGATACACGTGAGACAATTGTTAAACTCTGGCAGGTATTGTATTTTTGACAATGTGTCATATACAATTATAATTGTTTGTTTATATTATATTATATATTATCATATATTAGGCATTTCAAATTTTTAACTATTTTATGAATGATAAATCAATTATTGAACTCGTCTATTGCAAAATATCATGATTTGTCAGTGTCGCGCTACTAGTTATTTGCCTTTGCCTTCAGCGTCAGCAAATAACTAGTAGCTTGCCACTGACAAATCATGATATTTTGCTCCGACTCGTCCAATAATTGATAATTATTTTTAAATATTTATATTTGCTCTGTTTTGCATTTCATAGGATTTTAATGAAATATATGAATTAATTGGAGTTAAGAATCCAACTAAGCAACAAACATTGGAATACTTCAATAAGGTATTTTTTTCAAGACAAAATTATTAATAGATTTAAGTTCAATTAATTAATTGTAACCTTCACTTTATCCTTTTAGGCTGCAAGTTGGGTTAAATTATTCACTTCACTTCATGGAAAATGCTTGGGATATGAACGAGCCAGGGTGACACCTTATATGCATGCCATGGTATACCATGTTCCAGGATTTATGGAAATGCATAAAGGCATAAAGAAATTTACAGGACAAGGTACATCATTATTGTGGAATACAAGGTAATCATAAATTATATGCATAGTACATATTTAATTAAGTTTTGGTATGTTTTGTCAGGTGTGGAAAAATTGAACGATGATTGTAGGAGAGTCCACCTACAGCGATCCAACAAATGGGATGCCCCAACAGAAGTTCTTCGTGTGGGAAAACGTGTTGAGCACCTGTCACAATGTGAAAGAGTAAGGAGGACTTATCAGAAGCAAAACCGTGATTACTGGGGAAACACCATTAAAGAGAGCCGAGCCAAACGCCATCGTATCTCCACAGAAATCATCGAGTCAAATGAGGTTGATATAGAAACATTAACAGCTGATGAAATAAGAAAAAAACTAAAGGATTTAGGTATCAATACACGGTACAGGTGTATAAAGAAGCTAAAGGAGGTCTTGACTAATCATTTGAAAAATAAGGAAAATCAGCCAGCAAATATTTAAGTTAAAGAAGATTATTATTGTGGAATGAAATGTATATACTGTAATATTTTTATTAAAATAGGCAATACTAGTATTAACTTAAATAAGCATCAGTCATTATTTATAAAGTTTAACAGGTCAGGAAAATTTGACGGTGACCCCAGTGCATGAATATATTTCAGGCTTTCTAATGACATGGATATGAAAATGTGAGCGTTTATTTTGGCTACTACCCGTAAACATTTTACTATAGAAAACAGAGTGTGTTACTGATGTTGCCGCCCCAAAATTTCTGAAGTGAGATTTAAGATTCACCTGACCCAGTACATCTCATAAATAATCACTGGTCCATAATGTCTTAACTATACTGTAAATATAATAAAATATAATATAATACCTAAATCTTAATATTTTGGTATATACAAAATTAAATATTGTCTGCAGTACATGATTGTCTTATTACTGTCAAGCAAACTTTTTCAAGTGGAAATCTTTTCGCTTCCACTATTACACCATTTCTTTTCTCAAACCTTTTTGGCGACCAGGACAAAACTGGTTTTGCCTTTAATGGAAAGTCAACCTGAATTCCATCGCCATCTTCATTGATGAAGTACCACCAGTTCTCTGGTAGATATTTGAATCTGGCCAGCTCATTCTTTTGTAGTAATAAATGACCACGATGTTCTGAGGGAACCCCTTTCCCATATGTTATGTTCCTCCAAATGTCATGTTCGATATTGATATATACTGGTGTTGATCGCTGGCTTTTCAGTGCATCCAGAACACCACAGCAAAAACGTGAAGACGCAACTTGCAATCTTTCTTCACATATGGGTGGGTTTTCATAATTTCTGAAAGTTGAAAATGGTGAAATTCAGTTGACAATGTATAACTTGTATGGGCCACCTGAGTGGCTGGGAGACAACATCAACCAACTAGGGGACAATTACAAATGGGCTATTCCATTTAATACCCGTACCCCCTATCGAGGACACTGGAATTCTTCAGGGGTAAGGGCTATTTTGACTAGGAATTCTTCAGAGGTAGGGACCGTTTCGACTACGAATTCTTCAGGGGTTGAGTGAAAAAAATTGAATTCTTCAGGGGTAGCTGTTCGAAAAATCAAATACCTCAGTGGGGGCTGTTGTAAGATAGGAATTCTTCAGGGGTATAGATAAACCCTTGTCCTGCGGCATTCTGATAAAATATAGCGAATAAATTCGACACTGTCACTATATCAATGACAATAAACAAACCTCAACAAATCTGGAGTTAAATTATCTGAAGGTTCCCAGGATGAGGTTTCCAGAGGCCATCCTTTCCACTTTATTAAGTATTCACACTCCTGTAAACGAGTAAGAATAAGTCAAGGATGCGAAGTGCCGAAGTATATGGAAATGTTGCCAAGCAAATGAATCTAGAATACATGTTACAAGTATACAACTTACATAAGAAATTTTTCGTCTTGTTATTATTCTCTCCACCTCGTAGAATACACTCTTCTTCTTTTGTCGTTTCTGAGTATCGTATAGAACGACGGAGGAAAACGAATGTAATTGAACATAGTCAACCTCTTTACCTGGGCGATTTGAAACACGACCAGCCGCCATATTGGATTGTGAAAAGTAACACGCGTGGCAAGCGGTCCGTAAATGGGACATATAGGGATACCTGGGTTCTCAGGGGCTTTTGTGCAGACGCCGCTGAACAAATAGCACAGGCTCAAATGTCCGCAATTTCTGGCCATGTCAGTACCATCAAATGTAATAACAATCATGTACGCTCATCAAGTGATATGAAATGTAACAATAGTGGTCGACCATAATTTTAGATTTTACCAATGCAAGACAATTGAATGGTCTTTACCTAATAGAGGATGGTGCATAGCTTTTTTTGGTGGGTAGATAGTATTTTCAGCCTGGGTTTAATACATTTTAATAGTCCAAATGTTAGAATTTCTGAATTCGGCTTTAAAATTCACCAGTAAGTTGCATTAGCATACAAGCTAGGTGGAAAACGCGCTTTGTGACTTAGGTAATCCAAACGAAAAAATCAACTAAAATAGGAAAATTAAATCGGAAATCACTAGCGATTGGACTTGATTTGGGGACGGTCGAGTGCCAAAGTCCGGGCATGTAGACATGGCATTGATTATTAAATTTGACTTTTTTTTTACAAACATCGACTTGTCATAGGCAGTGATAAACTTGGCAAAGCCAACAGCCAACTCGTTTGATTTTTCAATGTATAAGGAAATGAAAACATGATAACAAAATACTGATGCTTCGTCTTCGAGTTCGACCTCTTCACCAGAAAGGCCAAATCACTGCCTATCGTGGCTACACAGTAACTGATCTACTTGTCAATAGTCGTTTTTTATTAAAGAATAATACACATACAAGGAATAAGCTGGAATAAACCACTTACCGTATTGTATCTCTCAAAGCACAAAACAGTCTTGACTTTTTATATAGCACGCCGTCGCCATTTACTATTTTGATTAGTAGCTTTGGATTTGCAGTTCCCTTGACTAGGTCGAAGTCGGAGAATAAGATGAGATATTATAGTTAAAATATATAAATAATATAATTAGATTGAACCACTGGATTGCAAATGGTGGATAATCAAACAAATTTGATTGGTTATTGGCAGAACCTGTGCCAACAATCTTGGTCAGTGGTCCCTACTATGAGAAAAATAACCGCTGCTTACGCCATCATTTTTCAGACACCCGCCGTCAGTCATTTGCAATGAGACCCCGCAGTCCAGGTATATTATAGAGGTCAGTGATTGGAACCCATCCAAGTTGTTTGAATACGGTTAATGATCTTGAACTTTGAGGACATAGATCAATAATATACCTTGCACAACGTTTTTGTAGTTTGAATAAATCATCAAGCTGTCCAGATCCACAGTTACTCCAAACACAGATACAGTAGTCGAATAAAGGTTTTATGCTTGCATTATATATTAGTAGTCGATACGTAGTTGGCAGATATTTGCGCATTCGTGCTAGCAAAGCGATCCTTTTTCTCAGTTTCTTACAGAGTTCCTCGATATGGGTGGACCAAGTAAGATGATTGTCCATATATACTCCAAGACATTTTTCTGAGCTAACTTGTTTTATCTTATTATCAGAGTAAAGGGTCAAGTTCAGACATTGCTTGTTAGAAGTTTTTAATTTTTGCCGTGAAGAAATAATCATACACTTGGTTTTGTCAGGGTGAATCTTCATTTTATTTTCTTTCGACCATTTCACGGCTCGATTTAAATCAGATTGTAATTTTTCTTCTATGTTGAGAACAGAGGGACCAGAAGCATATATGGTTGTGTCGTCAGCATAAAGATCAGCGTTGTTTTCCAAAGACAACGGAAAGTCATTGACAAAAAGTAAGAAGAGTACTGGGCCAAGGATGCTCCCCTGTGGAACTCCAGATTTTATTAGAAGAGAGTTAGAAAGATGGCGGTCGACGCATACTTGTTGATATCTACCGTCTAGATAACTTTGAAACCATTTAATAGTATTGAAGTCCATACCATAAACGTGTAGCTTTTTTATCAATAGATCGTGGTCTACTGTGTCAAAAGCTTTGCGTAAATCGATAAAAACTGTACCGGTAAAAAGACCTTTGTCCATAGAACTTAGCCATTCATCAGTCATCTTTATCAATATAGACTCGCAAGAGTGAAAGGAGCGAAAGCCTGATTGATTTCCATATAACAGATTATGATTAGAGATATATGCTACCAAATTAACGCATACGTGTCTTTCAAGTATTTTCGAAAGAACCGAAAGAACCGAAATAGGCCTATAATTATCGACATCTGACTTACTGCCTTGCTTGTGTATAGGGGTGACACGTGCCTGTTTTAACTGAGCAGGGCAGATTCCATTTCTAATACTGCAGTTTAATACTCTAGTAAGACTCGGAACAATGGAGGGCGCTGTTAATTTCAAAAGTCTAGTGCTTATTCCATCAAGGCCAGTAGCAACGTTTGGAGAAAGATAATTTATAATTTTGGAAACATCATCAGTTGTTAAAATAGGGATGTTAAAAACTGCTGATTCGTCCAATTTACGAGTATTAACAAATTCCTGAAGTTTTGTTAGATCCGCATTAGGGGAGACATTGCCGTCAATAATAGAATCAACAATTGAGATAAAAAAGTCATTAAACAATTCCGATATTTCATCAGGTTTTGAAAAACTTTCACCATCTTTCTCAATGTGAGAGACTGTATTTATCGGTATTGCTTTAGTTGGAAATAATTCTTTCAATGTTTTCCAGAGAAGTTTTGGGTTTGATTTATTGTTATCAATTTCTGTTTTAATTGCTGCTTTCTTCGCTTTCTCGATGAGGCGGACCACCTTGTTCCTTGCAGCAATGTAGATTTCTCTGGGGATCAATCCTGTGTCACATTTTTTCTTTAGATCGTCACGCTCACGAATTTGATTAAGAATTTCGTCGGTAAGCCAAATGGGTTTTTTCATCGACTTTACTCTAAGGTGTTTTATTGGTACATGATTGTTGACCACTTCAAGAAAAAGCGATATCCATGTTGCCAGCATTTCTTCAGGATCGTCTTCATACATATCAAGAACACTCCATGGAGTTTTATTTAAATCGTCAATAAGGCTATTTAAGTTGACGTTTTTAAGTGGACGATATGTGATATTAAAATGCGTATTTTTATTGGATTTTAAATTTGCATTTTGCTTGCGGACGAGTATGGTAGGATTATGATCGCTCAGTGAAAAACATGGAGATGAAACACTATAAACATGCTCTGGATGGGTGGTGTAGTGATGGTCAATTAGTGATTTGGAAGTATCCGTTATCCGTGTTGGATCTTCAACCATTTGACAAAGGCCCAAATTCTTCATCATTTTAGTTAGACGGCGTGGTAAATGCTCGCTAGAATTCAGGAGATCAATATTAAAGTCTCCAACAATGTGAGTTTCTTTACAAACAGAGGTGATACGCTCAATATTTGTTTCAAGTTTGTCGAGGAACGAGACAGGGGAGTTTGGAGGCCGATATACACAAACGAGAAGAAGTGGAGCAGAACAACGTTGCCGCACTTCAATACTGATCAATTCCATATCAGGTATTTCGCAGTCGGTTCGACGATTTGTGGCCAAAGTGTCACGAATGTAAATTAAAACTCCTCCTCCAGTGCTGCGTCGGATGTCAGTTGAAATTCGGTCCTTACGAAATATGTTATAGCCAGGAATATAAAGTTCGGTACCGAGCCAAGTTTCGTCTAACCAGGTTTCTGTAATGGCCAAAACATCAATAGATCTCTTGTATAGGAGCAGTTTAATCTGCTCTAGTTTATTTCTAATTGATCTGACATTTAATTGCATAATCTTGAGTCCCTTATATTTAATTCTTATTTGAAAGATATGAAAAGGCTTCGAACGACTAATGTTAATAGCTTTCGCGAACACATGGTTGAATGCATGTAAATTGTCCCCATCCGATTGATATCCATCAAATAAACCGACATGGTAGACACCATATCTATCGCTGAGTTTGTTTGGATGATTTTTCCCATGAAAGAACAACATCAACAGAACCAATGTCATTAGAAAACCGGAGCAGTGAAGTTGCACCGCCATCACTCTATGGTTGTATTTTGTGGATTGCCGGCCTCACCTTCTTTACATGGTTTATTCACCACATGCTATCGATGTGGGAAATCTAATCATAGTGCAGATACCTGTCGTTTTAAATCTGTATCTTGTCGAGGATGTGGAAAGCAAGGGCACATCCAAAGAGTCTGTCGTTCAAAACCTAAAACCCCCAAACCACCGAGACAGGAAAACCCAAAGAAATCAAAGCAACGTGGATTACATGCATTTCAGAGTAATTGTGACTCTGACAGTGAGGAATTTGAGGATGTGCTTGGGAGCATTGAAGTTCATTCTATAAAGAATTCCAAAAGTAGTGTGATTTGGATGACACCGGAAGTTGAGGGGAAACCACTGAAGATGGAGTTAGATACTGGATCGGCTGGATCTATTCTTCCATTAAACCAGTACCAGAAGCTGTATCCTAATGTAAAACTGAAGAAGACAACAACCCTGCTGAAAACCTACACAGGAGAGAAAATCAAACCAAATGGTAAAATGACAGTTACTGCAAAGCATAATGATCAAGCACATGTACTGGATATCTAAGTTTGAGGGTCCCCCAATCCTGGGAAGAGACTGGCTTGCAAAGATCCGTCTTGACTGGCAGATTATTAAGAACATCTCTGTCTCCAAAGACAAGGGAAACACTATCACGCCTGGATTGGAAGAGCTACTGGGGAAGTACAAAGATGTTTTCAATGAAGAGATTGGAACACTCAAAGGTACAAAAGCCAAGTTAATACTAAAGGATAGTAGCAACCCCAAGTTTCATAAAGCTCGTCAAGTCCCATACGCCTTGCGCCCGAAAGTGGATGCTGAGTTAAAAAGGTTAGAGCAAGAAGGGATTATTTCCAAAACACATTGGAGCGAGTGGGCCACACCTATTGTTCCAGTCCCCAAGAAAGATGGAACTGTACGTATTTGTGGTGATTTTAAAGTCAGTATTAATCCTGTTCTACAAGTTGATCAGTATCCCCTTCCGAGAATAGAGGATATCTTTGCTACATTGTCTGGTGGCCAACATTTCAGTAAAATAGATCTTCGCCAAGCATACCTTCAAATGGAAGTTGAAGAAGAATCTAAGAAGCTTTTAACTATCAACACATCACAAGGTTTATTTCAATATAACCGCCTGCTCTTTGGTGTTGCATCTGCCCCTGCAATCTGGCAAAGAACAATTGAGCAAGTTCTAGATGGCATTCCTGGTACCAAGTGCATCCTAGACGACATGGTTATCACTGGTAAAACAGATGAAGAACACCTGAGGAATCTAGAAATGGTATTAAAGAGGCTTCAGGAATATGGCTTGAGAGCACACACAAGAAAGTGTGCATTCTTCCAAGACAAGATCAAGTTTTGTGCTCATGAGATCGACAAGAATGGTTTACACAAAACCCAGGAGAAAATCAACGCAGTTATTCAAGCACCTCGACCACAGAATGTCACACAAGTTCGATCTTTTGTCGGATTGGTCAACTAATATAACCACTTCCTTCCGAATTTTTCAACAGTGGTCCAGCCACTCAACCAATTGCTGGAACAAAACCACAAGTGGAAATGGACTGCCACATGCGAAGAAGCATTCAAGAGAGCCAAAGAGCTGATTGCATCAGATCAAGTCCTTACCCATTATGATCCAGGTTTGCCAATCAGAATAGCTAGTGATGCATCCCCATATGGTCTTGGAACAGTGCTATCGCATGTAATGAAGGGCGGAACTGAACGACCAATAGCATTTGGATCACGTTCCTTAACAAAGACCGAACAGAAATACTCACAAATTGATAAGGAGGCCTTGGCGCTAATTTGGGGAATAAAGAAATTTCATCACCACCTCTTTGGTAGAAAATTCACCATTTTAACGGATCATCAACCTCTAACGCAGATTTTTCACCCACACAAGGGAATTCCTGCTACAACTGCCGCACGACTGCAGAGATATGCCCTGTTCTTGTCTGGTTTCGACTATGACATCGCATACAAGAGAACCACACAACACAGCAACGCTGATGGATTGTCAAGACTTCCGTTGGACACCAATGCTGAGGAGAAGGAAGATTCGGAAAGTATTGATCCTATCCATGTTTTCCACGTAACCCAAATAGACAACCTTCCGGTGACCAGCGATATGGTAAGACAAGCAACCGCTCGAGATCCAGTACTATCGAAAGTCTATGATTGTGTCATGAAAGGTTGGTCGCCCAATTCTGATGACGAAGACCTTCGCCCATTCCGTTCACGCAAGGACGAATTTACAGTGCAAAGTGGTTGTCTCTTATGGGGAATGAGAGTCATCATACCATCCAAACTCCGTGATATCGTTTTACAAGAATTACATCAAGGTCACACTGGAATTGTCCAGATGAAAGCCCTGGCTCGGAGTTATATGTGGTGGCCTGGCATAGATCAGAGCATCGAAAATCTGGCAAAGAGTTGTTCTGGCTGTCTACATTTCCAGAACGCCAAAAACTGCACCTCTCCTTCCATGGGAATGGCCCATCTCACCATGGCAACGCCTACATATTGATTTTGCGGGCCCATTTTTGGATACCATGTTTCTTGTAGTGGTCGACGCACACTCGAAATGGCCAGAGGTTATTCCAATGTCATCAACCACTACGAGTAAAACTATCGAAGTACTCAGAAGTTTATTCGCTCGTTTTGGAGTTCCGGAACAAATCGTTAGTGAAAATGGCCCGCAGTTCACATCACACGAGTTCCAGATGTTTGCGAAGAGAAATGGCATCAAGCATATTACATCAGCACCATACCATCCTTCGACGAATGGATTGGCTGAGCGATTTGTCCAAAGTTTTAAGAATGCCCTCCGCTCCATGAAGCAAGAGAAGAGAAGCTTGAAAGAAAAGTTAGAGAGTTACCTTCTGTCTTACCGGAACACTCCCCATACAACCACCAATGAAACCCCAGCGAAATTATTGATGGGAAGAAGTCTTCGAACACGCCTTGACCTGCTCAAGCCAGATATCAGAAGGAAAGTACAGGAAAAACAGGTGGATCAAGGCAAGGAGCGAGGCAATCGCTCTGTGCGCGAGCTAAACATTGGACAAACTGTAGCAGCCCGTGACTACACAGGTCCCGAAAATTGGAGAGACGGAGTAATCCATGCTAGAACTGGCCCCTTGTCCTATGAAGTCGAAGTAGCACCAAACCAAATCTGGCGACGCCACATCGACCAGTTACTAAGCACAAAAGTTAAGCAAAGAGAAGGAGGAGAACAACACGATGCTGAAGTCAGAACCAACGCAGAGACGAAGGAAGCAACAACACGCAAAGAACAAGGGAAAGACGACCTCGGCTGGCCTTACCTCAGTTCGAAGAAATGACAAACACTTCGGAAACTAATGACACAAAGCTTGAAGAAACAACTTCTACATGTCAAGAGAGAGAACGACGTTACCCGGTTCGAGAACGCAAGCCACCGGACAGATTTGCCTGTTTAACTGAAACGTTCATTTGATGTTGAACTGAAACGTTATAATTTAAAGTTGAAATGTGTTCACATTAGTGAAGTTTATTAAGTCACTGTTGATGTTATATTTTAGTTGGGGAGGAACTGTGGTGTATCCATTAGAGTAGCATATTGGCCTGTCAAGGTCAGTCATGCGTACTTGCGGTTGTTGTCGTGACCATGCTCTCTTGTAATGTGAATTATACTTGTGAGTTCGAATAAATACTACTACTATCATTCAGTTATTATTATTTGATTATTGTTATTATTATTATTGTTATTATTATCATAAATTTATTACTGTAAATGTAACTACATCTGTTTTGTCTTTGCCCATTGAACGACGCATAATTGCTTGTTATTCATGAAGCTTACATGTTGTTATTCAGGCTTCATTGCATGTTTTGACTAAGGCTTTGCCCTCTCCTTATTGTGATGACTTTGCTACCACGGCATTAACCTTGTATAGTCCATTGACCACTTTAAGAATTTTATTCTGGCTAACGCCACACGATTTTATTCAGCATATGGGAGGGTCTTGGGCTATAAGGGGTTGAACAACTATGTCGCGCTTTCTCCTTGGCCCTGTGTAGTCCATTGGCCACTTTAAGAATTTTATTCTGGCTGACGCCAAACGATTTTATTCAGCATATGGGAAGGTCTTGGGCTAGAAGGGGTTAATTAATTACGGAAAAGCAATATTTGCTTTTGCATGCAATTCGAGGGTTCCTCCTCGCTCTTTCTGTGATGACTTTGTTCTCACAGCCGTGTTTATCGAGCTAATTGCTTCTACATGTTTTGTTGGGGTTTTGTCCTCACAATTTTGTTTTGTGGCATACAAGGGTTAGTGTTGACGCCTCAACACTGTTTGCCATGTAATAACAGTAATGTTTGCCATGCTTGACCTTGCCACAACCTTTATTGGTTTTGTCCTAACTTTTGTTGGGTTCGTTCCTCACCTTAATTGGCTGAGGTATTGTTTTAACCTTTTGGTTAGGCAATTTTTCTCCATGTATTTGGAGTGTGTTCCTCATGTTATGTGAGGTTTTGTCCCAACTTTTGTTGGGTTTGTCCTCGCCTTAATTGCCTGAGGTATTGTTTTAACCTTTTGGTTAAACAATTTCTCCTTGTATTGGAGTTTTTTCCTCATATGAGGTTTATTTATTAATAGATTTTGGCCATCCAAGGCTAGTGATGCGGCGACATTAAACTGTCTGCCATGCTTGTCCTTGCGAAAAACTCTATAATCACAGGTCCTCTATTTATAACAGCTATGCTTATGGCAGCTGACAGAGTTAACCTGTATAAATAAAGATTATTGTTATCTTTCGCGTTTTGCTAAATCTACTCAACGTTTTGGTTTAGTCAACGTTTTGGTTTACTATAGATATTATTATTATTATTATTATTATTATTATTATTATTATTATTATTATTATTATTATTATTATTATTATTATTATTATTATTATTGGCTGATGTGTTTTAACCTTATGGTTAAGCGATTTGGCATCCATTTATTTAGAGTTTGGTCCTCACTTGAGTTGCCGTATTCTCCCAACATGTGTTGGGTGATCTCATTAAATTTTGAATCCAGGGCTTGACCCTAAACATTTTATGGTGTTTATTTTCTTTACACTAACTACATATATGGCACCCTCATTTTTGTCTTTGCCTTTGAGGGTGTCAAGTTAATTTTCTGGTTGTGAACCATCTCATGCACATATGTGAATATCCTGTCCCTTGGATTAGATTCTGCCGTTTTATTTTCTTTTGCCTTACAGAATTCCGTACTCGTCTCACCCAGAGCTTGATTACCAATTTTTCCGAGTGCCTAAATGGTTGATCTACACGGTTGAGTCAGCATTTGGGGGACCAGATTTCAAATATATACATAATCAAGTGTGTCACTGACGACGGAGGGACAAGCGGAACAACAAATATTACAAATATTCAGCAAACTTTGTCAACTTAGCCTTACATTTAGAATCTTATTTATAGCACTTAACAATTTTCAGGAACAGATGTAAGGACTCTATATAATTTTATTAATGCTTCGTGAGGAAGCTTGCTGGTTTTATCTTGTCCCCACTCAGGTTTTCCTGTCAACTGGCTTTTCCCAAAGGGTTTTTACCAGCAGCAGGTTGGCTTCCCTGATTTACCAGCTTGTATAGACCACTTGCACTTATTTCTTGGGTGGATGTCAACTACAAACTATAGTATCTTCATTGATTAATTTCACGGTTAAAGTCGAATTTTTATGTTGTCCTCCAGATCCACCGTTTTTGACGTAAGGAGCAAGAGGTGTATATAAATACATGTAATGGCATACTCATAACGATTTAGTAGTAAATTAGGAGACTGTCTAGCAAGGGCAGCAGTCTTTCCAAGGCCTTGTAACAATTAGCTTGACCAATTTTATTGAAAGTTTGCAGTTTGTGTTCACTGGAGAACGGGATTATCTAGCAAGGGCGGAAATCCTTTAACCTCCTTGAAACAAACCGAGCTAGGCTAAGCCAAGCTGACAGAGCTGTCTTATTGAAGTGGCACAGATCCGTTTAGGTTAGTATTTTAGAACGAGTAATTTTTGTTTGGCAACGATTGCAATCTTTCATGTTCGTTGATGCGTTATTGTGTGGTTGCATATTAGGTTACTGTGATTTCATTTTAGTGCAACGCGAATTGCGCTAACAACCTCATGTCTCCGTATCAGGAGAAATGCTTTACAAGGCTGAGTAGCGCCAGAAATCTTGATTACACTGGAGAGATATTTTGAAAGTTTTGTATTATAAGTGCTAGACGCTATTGTGACTACTGGACAATTTAGACAGCTTGTGTCACGGTGTATCTTATCAGCATTGCATTTGCCTGGGGTGGGGCGGCATCATTATTGCATAATGATCCTTTGGCGTTTTATTGCCCTCACCTTCACTGGGCTCAATCATCAGTTGGAATTATGATAGGCTAGTAGCTGAAAGGTAAGTTTCGAGGTAAAAGTAGGCTTTATCTATGCAAGTGATCGATCACATATCAAACTTTGTCTCGCTTACGACTTTCTTATGTGTTGGGTTTTATATGAATTATTGAGTTCGAGAAGTATATATCACCGTGCCCTGCATTTATCTGTATATATATATATATATATATATATATATATATATATATATATATATATATATATATATATAGGTAAAAAATTCCAGTAGAGTTTACCAGGAGTGTAAAAATAAAAATGGTGATGAATGGCAACGCTTGAGATGTGCAAGGCAACATGTGTGCGGACATAAACTTCATAGATGTGGATGGAAATTGCACTTCTGGTGAACTACTAAGATATTCTATGACCTGGTGTCTAAGTGTCAACTCATTTGTACATGTTGATAAACTGTTGAGAAGCTATTGCAAACTGTTGTGAACTTAAAGCCTTGAATATGTTGAAAGCCTTGAAGTGTTGAAATATATCTGTAATAATAATAATAATAATAATAATAATAATAATAATAATAATAATAATAATAATAATAATAATAATAATAATAATAATAATAATAATAATAATAATAATAATAATAATAATAATAATATTTAATATTTATACAGCGCTTTATTTATGTTAAATATTCAAAAGCGCTTTACAATAATTCAACAATATATACAATGCCAGTAAACTAAAATAATAGAATATCCTAAGGTAGAAATGACATAAGAACGTTTCACAGAACACTGCAATCAAGAGTCAATGGTATATACAGAAAACTATAGGCTACAGCCTAAAAACTTCCTTAAATTAAGAAATATATTAGGATTAAGAAATATCACATTGGGGTTAAAAAACTATATCAAAAGCTTTCTTCAATAGAAATTTCTTCAATTGAGACTTGAAGCAATTAATAGTTTCACTTTGTCTGATGTGATACGGCAGAGAGTTACAAATTGACGGAGCAGCACAGGCAAACGCTCTGTCACCAAGAGTCTTCGCTTTAGTTTCCGGAATAAAAAGCAGAAATTGATCATCTGATCTTAATTGATAACGACTGATGGTTTTGGTTGACAGCAATTCCGTTATATAGCTAGGCGCCATACCATGGAGAGCTTTCTAAACAAAGAGTACAATCTTGTAATCAACTCGAAACTTTACAGGCAGCCAATGAAGGTGCATCAGAACTGGAGAAATGTGAGCAATTCTAGGTGCAAAGCAAGTCACCCTTGCAGCGGCATTGAGAACCTTCTGCAGACGCAGGAACTGATGTTGAGGAATTCCAAACAAGAGAGAATTGCAATAATCCAGATGCGATGTCACAAAAGCGTGTATGAGAGTCTTAGTCGATTCGATGGGGAGGAATTTCCTTATCTGTCGTATGTTGTACAAACCTCTGAACGCTTTGCTGTAAACCTTGCCCACATGAACATTCATGGAAATATGGCTATCGAACCAAGAGCCAAAATTTCGAACACTTTCAACAGGTTTGATATCCACATTTCCAATTCTGACAGAGTCAATTTTAATCTTAGCGAGTTGCTGTCAAGCTTCCTATTAGCAGAAATTCGTTTGAACATCAATTTGCGAAAAACCAACCAGGCGCGAACGTCGGTGATGCAAGCCTGGATAGCTCTGACTGTTTGATCTTGAGCTGTAGATGACCCAGGAGGGAAGGGTGTCGTCTGCATATCCGTGAGCAGATGGTTGATGCTATTAACAACCTTGGAACAATTGAGACACATAAAGTAGAAAAAGAACGGGTCCAAGGCAGCTCCTTTGAGGAACTCCGCAGTTCACCGCAAAACTGGTAAAAGACGCTTGGTTGATATGAACACGTCGTTTCCTGCCAGAGAGGACAATTTGACCCACTTGAGAGCATTTTCCGCAACGCCTAAATCTGACTCCAATATGTCCAACATAATTCCGTGATCAATAGTGTAAACGGCAGCACTCAAATTCAAAAGTACTAGAAGCGTTATACTTTCTGTTGATCCATGTTCATAAGAGTATCTTTTTGAACTTTTAAAAGAGAAGTTTCGCTGGAATAGAGTTGGCGATATGACGATTGATTGGTAGGAAGAGGGGCATTGTCAGTGCATTGATTAAATAACTGACTAACAACCGCTTTTTCCGTAGACTTGGGCACAAACGATAAATTAATAACCGGTCTAAAGTTTTCAAAAACTACATCAAGGCCAAGTTTTTTCAGGAGCGGCGCACGAAGATCGACTTTCCATGTATCTGGGACATGTCCTTCATGTAGTGACAAGTTGATCATTTCGTAACGACAGGTGTTAATTCGTCAGCACATAGCTTCAGCAACCATGTTGGAATTGGATCTAACTTGCAAGATGCATTCAACGAGTTCGTAATTATGTCATGGACATCTTTTTCAGAAAGAAGCGCAAATGTTTCTAACTTGACTTCAGGTGAACGGTATTCTACAGATGGTGGATTTACTGTGATGTTATCAATGTCATCCTTTAGTAATTCAATCTTTCGACAGAAGTATTTGCCAAACTCATCCGCCAGTTGGCACGAATCATCATGTGGAGGCAGAGGGTTCTCCTGACGTACTTTACAAAGTGAAGACACAACTTCAAACAGTACAATACTGAGTATTGGTGTACTGTCTACGAGTAGAATCACAAAATATTAGTGATGTGCATTAAACTCAACTGCAACAGCATATTTATGACAGGTAAAATGTTGTTTTGGAATACACTGTTGATGATCTGGAGTCAGTTGTACAAAGCCCTGATAGCTTATCTGGTGGATAAGTCCTAGCTAAAGAACAGCACTAATCGTGCCCTGATGAACCTAATTTAAATTTTATCCACTGAATAGCGAATAGTGCTGTTCAATGGATAAGAGCTAAATTGGGTTGTTCAAAGCACCACCGGTAATTTATCCGGGTTTCGTACAACCAACCCCAGAGGGTTTTTTTACATTTTCAAAAATCTGAATTTTAAAAGTTCATGTCAAGTGAAACTTGGGGACATGTTTATGGTGCTATGTTTTGGAAGCATTATATAAAGATGTATGTATATAGCATGTACCATGTTCAAATTAGCAATACATGTATAAAATGATTTAAAATAACTATCAATTTCTTTGTGTGTCTGTCTGCTTTTCACGCATTTTCATGCATTGTTTCTTAAGCCATCTCTGTAGCTCTTTCTGTGCTTAACAGCGGAACGCAGTCACATGTACGCATTGCGTACCTATTTTTAAGTAAACAGCTCTAAAGAAAACCAGCAGTAATGTTCCAACACAATTTACTGTTCACAATAATTGAATAAAGATACCTTAGTTCTCCTTTATTTGTATTCAAATAAACTCGGAAAACTTTCCTGCCAAAACTTTACCGGTCCGAGAAAAAAGCGTATTGACGGTCGGTGAATATCGTAGAATCCCAAGCGCTCGGAAACCAATCAGCTTGCATCGTTTTACGCACGGATCGTAAAACAAACCCAGCCATATAATAAAAAAATGTTATTAATGGTGTCCCAGAGGAGTGAAACTTCTCGAGGGGCGGGGAATTGCATGTGACACTGATGGTAAATAAGCTAAGGTCTATATGCATGTAATAAGAGAAAGTCTCCTTCAAATTCTACTTACTTGAAGTATCGCATGCTAACTTTCTCGCTGCACTTCATCAAGAATCTTTCGATAATTGTCATACTTTCAACAGAAGAAAAATCAGGGTTTTCACCCAAGGCCTGAAAAAAATAATCAGACACGCAAGTTAATTCAACGCATTAAAATGTCACTCCTGATGATGTTGATGACAGCGATGATGATGACGACGATCATCATGATTATGTGACGACAGTGATTATCATCAACATCGTTGTCATCACCAGCTTCACCACCACCACCATCATCATCACCATCACAATCGTCACTATTCCGATCATCACTATCACCACGACCACCATGAATAAGTAATTAAATTGGCATTAAACCTAAACACGATCCAGAACGGGTAAGGATCGATCTCTCACCGGTATTTATAATGGCTTTACCCGCAATTTTAATAGGGTTAACACTACCTTACCCGTTATACGTCTTTTCGCATAACCCATAAAGTTTTCTAATTTACACTAAACTTAAATTCGATTCAGAACGGGTAAGGACCGATCTCTTACCCGTATTTTTAATTAATGAGCTTTATCTCCTTAACCGTATTTATAATGAGCTTACCCATAATTTTAATAGGGTTAACACTACCTTACCCGTTATCCGTCTTTTTGCATAACCGTTTTCAATAATCATTATGCACATGTGACGTCAAAATGTTTGATTTGCATATCAAATTCGTTTCATAGGCACTTCAAGCTGTTGTGTTTTTATGCGGTTGTATTGTACTAAAGAACAAAAGCATCTCCAAAGGAAATGTTATTTGCTTCACTTCGTTGAGTAACAATAAACGTTTGGTTCTTGGGACAACGTAAGACGTATAGTATACGACGAACCGTTCCGTCACAGAACACCCATCGCGACGAGTCGCCGAAAACAGCCTGATTGGAAGTTGGTCGAAGGAGCATTAGGGACCTTACGAAGTACGACGGCAACTGCAAAGACGAATTCTTCTAAACAAAAGAATTCTAGTTGTGGAACAAAGAGAATGAATAATTTTTAGTTCCTAGAGTAATCTCATCAGCGTCCTCACGTTCTTTTTACAACGCCACTTAGAGCATTTTCAGTCACGTCTTCAGGACGACGTCAACGGCCAAAAGATGAGATTGACCTCAATACACACACTATATACTATCTTTTTAGCAGTACTGCGGTGTTTTGAAAGTCATTAAACGAGCTTCAAATATCAAATATAATAGTCAGTTAGCCGTGACTTTTTTAATTAAAAAGTTTATGTTGCTTTTTGACCGCCGTCGTCGTCCTAGCATCGTAAGGTCCCTGTTAAGCAAGCTAGGACGACGACGGCAAATAAGTTACTATAAATAATTAAAGACAATAATATGTCTACAAATATTCTTAAGAATCGTATTAATAACTTGAATTTTAACTGATTTAATAAACGTAGCTAATTAGTGGTGTACCGTTATCCTAGTAGACTTTATAGATGTTGTAATTTAGACTTTAATATTTTTAACTTTACATTAGTAGTTTCTATAGTTATATGTGTTTGTAATATAGTATAATTCTTATATATGTAATAGTAATTTAGTTTTGTAATGACGGCCCCTATGAACATCACTCTTGTAATTAAGGTGAATGGTTTTATACCGTCATTAAAGAAGTTTAAATAATAATAATAATAATAACAATAATAAAAATAATAATAATAATAATAATAATAATAATAATAATAATAATAATAATAATAATAATAATAACTACATTGAGAAAAAACAACATGGATCAGGACATCGTATATTGTATGTTTTATGTATTTTGTAAGATCTTTAAAAGGCATGCAGCCATAGCTTCGACAACGTGACAAATGATAGATTAACGCCTAAGTAAACTAACAACTTTCGCCGTTCCTTGCCACAACGTCGTCTTGAAAACGCTTCAGTTGACGTTGTATGTGCAACGAGGACGGACGGTGTTGGGGTTACTCTTGGGACTGCAAATTATTCAACGCTTCGTTCTGGTTGAAAAATACTATCGCACTTGGGTCGTCGACGTGACATTCGCGTCGTGCTTGCTTAAGGTCCCTATTCTCAAAACGGCGACAACTGTACATGACGAAAGACAAGCTTTCTGCGATCAACCTGGGTTCGCCAGTTGCAGAGGTTGCCGTAAACACGTTAACGTTAGACATGGCTGGTACTTGTATTTCGACAACAAAGCTAATATCGAGGCGGCAGTCGAGTTGACTGGCGAACTCAGGACGACATCCGCGAGAGACCCATGTGCCGTGTTGTTCAACGGAGAACGTGTTCGCCCGGTCGTTCTCGCAATGGCTTCAAAGTACAACAGGGAGTGGCAAGTCTCGTAAACAAGCTGACGTATCGGTCAAGAGAGCCCTAAAATTTCTCAAGTTCTGTTGCGAGGAGACAGGCGAAGACGAGGGTTGACCTCCGTCGAATTGGTTGACTATTTCCTTAGTTGTGCTACGCTGCTCGCCGATTTTCTCGATAAGCTCGAAACTGAATGGCAAATGGTCAATCGGGGCAGATCGGTTACGTTTAAGGTATCTCCGATTTACTCGACTATCGTAAGTTTAACTCGCCAGCTGCTTCTGTTCGACAGAATTTCTCCGTGACCGAGGTGTACATCAAACGTGCGAGGAGATGCTTAGCAAACAACATGCGATAGCATTGGACTACCGACTTAGACGTCGAAACGCTGCTCGTCACTCAGCGAGCTGCAGACTGTCGTTTCATTTCGCATAGAGCGGTATCAGTCGGTCTTGGAAACGTGCAAAAAATACCCGACATCGGTCACGCCGAGCGACCTTACAGTACGTTTGCGACGCGATTTGTGGCAGTCTTCATGTTTGTCAGGGTTAAAGGCTGTCGACCTATGACTTATCAACACTTGACACTGCAAATGTTCGAAAGCGCAAAGAGTAATGAGGGCATGGGAGATCAGAAAATATTCCAGTTCTCACTAAACTGTACGACCTATGTCGTGTATACTCTAGTCTCATTCTATAATCCGACTTTCCACCTACTATATCGATCGCAAAGCGTAGAAGTAAAGCAATAGCTTGCTTATATTAACAACTTATAGTGCTGGAACAAAATTTAAGAAATGCTAATCATCATCGTCATCATCATCGTCATCATCATCATCATCATCATCATCATCATCATCATCATCATCATCATCATCATCATCATCATCATCATTATCATCATCACCGCCATAAACTGCAGCTTCAAAAACCGATATTTTATAGATAAAAGTAAACACATGTTAACGCTTACACTACCAAGTGTTTCCGTATTGACGAGTAAAATCGTCTGGCGTTAGCCAGGGTAAAATACTACAGTACGTGCTTGGTACTGAAAGAATTAAGACCAAAACATATGGAAAGTCAATAAAGCTACCTTAAATATATTTCATTTAACTTTATGTCCTATACCATTCGATTCTAAACTTAGTCACCTAAAATCTTACCATCCAAAGTTTAAAAGCATTCTGGGCATCAGCTGGGTGTGTCGACATACCAGGAGGACAGGTGTGTTCAATAAACAAACGGACCACGCCAACACGTACCCAACTTAACCTAAAACAAAAATCGCTTATTTAGTGACAAAATTGGCCGGAGGCAAACGACTTGAGGCTTTCATTGATACATTTCAAGATGAAAAACAACTTTGCTCTATCTTATAGTATATGAAGTAAGTAAGTTGACAAAGTTTTGTTGAGAAATTCGATATATATTACAATTACTACTATACGTTTTTAAAGCGTCTATGAAGTGAAAATTTTGTTGCCATTTTTGTAGTTCTAATACATAGCAGGAACTTCTACTAAAAATCTCAAGAGAATCTGGTGTAGTTATAAACTAGTCAATTTCCAAACCTGCAGTTGCGCATAATTTGCACAGACTTCTCTCCAATACTGCACACTTGAGTATCGAGTGACGAGTCATCTCGGGCTTGTTGTGACCTCTGGGTAATTAATCTCGCCATGACTTGCATAGTTGGACGTACGCTTTGAACGCGATTACACCAGCTCAATCTGTGTTCACTGACCTCGAGTTCTTCTCGTGTGGGTTCCAACTCTTTGAGACAATACTCCAGAGCTACAAGATCCAAAATCTAAAATCGAGTAACAATCGCAATTAACCATTACACTACAGAATATATCAGGTATTGAAACAACCACATTCATATACCTCGCAGGTAAATAGTGCTTTTCACGCAATCTGATTGGTTCTTCTAGCTCGGGATACCCAGCACTATTCACCTGCCGGCAAAGCAAAATGGCGGCCTGCTTTGTTTACAGAAGCAGAAGATTTTGTTGATAAACAAGGATGACGTATGATAAGTACGTATACATGTTGTGCATGTGGTACGTTTGCGAGGTTGGTGTAATCACTGTAATGCAATATAACAGACGTTCGGTGGACATTCATTAAGCTCAATTACTCAGAAAAGGTTTCTGAGCCCCAGACAGGGTTCGAACCTGCAACCTTCTAATGACCGGTTAGACGCTCTAACCATTGAGCCAATGAGGCTGACGGAAAGCTATGGTTGCCAATTTATAGTCATATGTGCTCCTAAGTGGTGGTGTTTGCACATCAGATGTTGTTAAAGTGTTATGATAAGTTGTACGTATACATGTGGTGCATGTAGTAGGTTTGCCAGCTTGCTGTAATGTAACAGACGTTCGGTGGATGGATTCAGGGTGTAGTAGAATTACAAAAGTCAACAAAATTAAGAAGAAAAGTGTCCGCAAGTATGTTCAAAATTTTTAAGTCATTAATATATCCAAAAGTTGTAAAAACTGTTTTGTCAACAAATACCGAGTACACCAATCTGTTATAGCATCCCTGTCTTGCATAAAATTGCCGAAAAATATAAGAATGTTAAAGACACAACGTCAGGTATTAAATTACCGCTTAATTAATAGTTTTGCGCGAGGCAAAAATTATATTTGTGTGCAAAGAAAAGAAATAACATTCCCTAAAATGTTAAAAAAGTAAGTCATTAGTGCATTTTCCTACGGACGATTAGTCCAAGCTTTGACGTGTGTAAATTTCAATCATGTGAACTTGAATTTCTTCCCGAAGTTTTTCAAGCTTGCGTCATGGTTATTTCATTTATAAGGTATATGCTAAAACAAACATTCACCTCAGTGTCGGTGAATAGTGTGAGTATTTACCTCGTCTCCTCGCGGCTGGTAATATCCCGCACTATTCACCTCCACTTCAGTAAATAATTGTTAATTATTAAATATGGCTTTGTAATATCCAAAGGGTTGTTTACACAAAAGGCGGCATGGGATGTTAAGCGGAATCGTATCGCCACTACATTTCCCCTTTATTTATTTCATTTCGTTTATACGAACAAGACGCCTGCTCAGGCGTTCACGTGGGCTACTTATTTCTGCAACTGGCGTAGCCTTCGCACATCTAGAAAACCTGTGGAACAGCGTGTGCTTATTAAGTGTTTGTTAAAAAGTACAAAAAGTACAACCCAAAACCGAGGTCTCTCTATATATGGTCTTATATGTAGTACTTAGTCTTATGAAGCGATTGTTGTAAACCAGTGAACTCTGGTGTGAACAAGAAGCCCAACAAGCCCGTTTAGCCGAATAACTAAACGATCTTAATACTTTCAGTAGCCAAAACCTATAGTGCTGAATTCGGCAGATTTAAGCGATGGTTCCGATATAGAATTCCTGTAAATCGTACGAACAGAAAATATTTAAACATGTTTTGAAACACATTTCCAAATGCAATACGACACCACATGATATAAACGACTCAGATGTCGACGACTAGACATATCTAAACATATTTTTTGCATTATTCGGTGCTTGTTATTTGCGTTTTGTAATTGTTGAACCAAGCAGCAAGGTGTTAATAGGTAAACAGTACGTATATATTCCCCGACACACTGCGGCTCTTTCTTGTCTCTCTAGTCCTCAAGTCAAACTTCCTAGGTACTGATGTCAACACGGCATTTTCTCGCATCTGTAATAAATTCGTCTATTCTGTCTCTACTGATCAATTCACAAATATGGTTGGAAAACACCTCAACCGAAGTACCCAAACTCGATCAAAGGCATGCAAAGCTGTCGACAAGAAAGAACTCGAACATGCCTTACAGTTTCACAAGGCGGCCTGACGGGCAGACGGAATGATGCAATAATGCAAAAAAAAACAAAAACAAAAAAGGAAAAAGTCGAAACCTAGACCCAGCCTACCATAGTAGCCCGAGTAATAAAGTGTTTACCGGGACGTTTTTTGTCCCGTCCTGTCTAACCGGGACCCCAGCTTGACAGAACAATTTTTGCCATATAAATGCTCTGTCCCGACTAACTGGGATGATATGACGAATAACGATATTCCTAAGTTAGTAGGAGAACAGCAGCTATCCATTTCTCTGTTATTCTGTGGATTTTAAAACTTTCTAGCTGTGTTGTGAAACGTCCGGTCGCAATTGTCCTGCCTGAAAACATAATATAAACCCGGGATGAAAAACGTCCCGTCCCGCCTACTTGCCCCGTTCATAGTCAATAGAAATATACATAGTCAGAAAGCTGGAGAAAACTAATTCTTCTATGTTTTCGTTCAGTTTGCAGACTTTTACGTTTACTGAACGCATTGTATTGTCTGCATAATTAAGCAGTTATCCAATGGCAATGTTAGGGTTTAATGTTGTTTAAATATTAATAAACCTAAAACAAAGAATTTTTGCCCCTTCAGGTTCTACTCAACATGAATCATAGTTGGATTGTTAGCCATTTGAAGTTTGTCGGGCATCCAGATTATGGGGAGGGGGGGGGGGGGGGTAGAAGGGTTTTTACATGAGGCCGGCCTAAACTCGGACTGGCCTGAATCTCAGGCCGGACTCAAGAAAACGATCTACAGCAAAAGCACTACAACCGACCTAAAGTCAGTCCGACCTGAGTTTGGGCCGGCCTCATGTAAACACCCCCTATGTATGTTTCTATTGACTATCTCCCGTCTTGGCTTTCATGTAAACAGCTCCTGTGTTCTAATTGGTCAACGCACGATCCGCGTATTCAGGCAATTAAAAACACCAATAAATTTTACCAAGCCGTGAAGCTATTTGCTCCACTTTGGTGAATAATTGTTAGTTATTCGTATCTTACCATTTCACCAACTTGTAAGTTCTGGCGCTGTTTCAGCAGTTTCTTAACAACACTAGGACAAGCGTGGACTAAGTCGGCAAAGCTCGACAAACGAGATTGTATCATAGAATATGTAATATGAATTAAGGCAATATCCAATTCAAATGTGTCGTTCAGGTTTAACAACTCATGCATTCCTTTGGCTGCGGCAATAACAGCATCATATACCAACTGATAAAAATATAAAGAAAAAAATAAATTAGAATGGAATTTTATTAAATGAAATGACATGGAATTAATGAAATAGAATGAAATGTATCAGATAAAATGAGATAAGATATAATAAAATGAGATGAGATGAAAGGACAAAAAGTGAGATGCGATAAGATGGAATGAAATGAGATGAAATGAAATAAAATGAGATGAGATAAAATGAGTGGCGATGAGATAAAATATGAGATGAAATGTATGGGATGAAATTACATGAGATGGAGATGTGATAAAATGAGATGAGATGAAATGACATGAGATGAAACGACATGAGATGAGACGAAATGACATGAGATATGATAAAATAACATGAGATATGATAAAATGAGATGAGATAAAATGAGATGTGATAAAATGGGATGAGATAAAATGAGATGTGATAAAATGAGATGAGATAAAATGAGAGGAGATGAAATGATATGAGATGAGACGAGATAAGATGGGATGAAATGAGATAAAATGAATGAGATGAAATAAAATAAATTGAGATGGGATGAAATGAGATAAAATGTATGAGATGAAATGAAATAAAATGAGATGAGATGAGAAGAGATAAAATTAGATGAAATAAAATATAGTGAAATGGTGATAGTTATAAATGGTTTATATAGTAAAAATTCGTGCGTGCATGTGGTACGTTTGCAAGCGTGGTGTAATCTATAAGCAGACGTTTAGTAGCGTTTGCATATAAGATGTAGTTGAAATAATAATGGTTTGTACGTATATATGTATAGTACGTTTGCGAGCTTGGTGTAATGTAACAGCCGTTTCACGTTTGGCAGACGTTGATAAGGTTTGGCAGACGTCCATACGGCACAGTTCAGAACACGGAAAACCGGAGAACCCGGCGAAAAACCTACAAAGCACAGGAGATATCAACTACCACTCTACTCACACGAGTTCTAAGCTCGACAACAGGGTCACTCCCAAGTGCTCACCCATCCAAGTACTAACCCCGTCTAACAGGGCTTAACTTTTGGCGAGAAGTAGCGTGCAAAAGCACACGCCACCCATGTTTCCCTGTAATTAACCGTCAATAGAAAGTTGCAGGTTCAAACCCTGTCTGGGGCTCAGAAATCTTTTCTGAGTAATTGGGCTTGAAGAACGTCTAGCAAACGCCTGTTACATTACACAAAGCTCGCAAACGTACCACATGCACTATATGTTAATGTAGGAGTCATTAATATTTTTAGCCTTTCTTTCTTACCTCTATTTCATCTTCCACTGTAGGATTGTAAACCATGTGCAGAAAGTCGTGAAGATAATCCTTCATTGCCATTTTTCTCACTTCGCTATCTTCAAGAAACGGTTTCAATACGCCACCCAATAGCGACGAGTCAATGACACTTCTTAACAAACCCACCGTCTTTGAGGGGTCAGCTGAAGATAAAGATTTATAATATTTAGAGAAAAGATAGTTAGCGATACTTATTTATACCAACCAACCAACCCACAAATCAACCCTAAAAAACAAAACCAAACCAACCAACAAACAAACCCATGCAACCATCCAGTTCACCAATATTCCAACACACCAACCAACCACTCAACCCACTCACCACCCAACCCACTCACCAATCCAACCACGCACCCAACCATCGAACCTGGTTGGTTGGTCAGCGGGTTATCAACCAAACATCTAACCAACCAACCCACCAACTAACCACCTAACCAATTAACCAACCCACCAACCTATCAAGCAACTAACTATCTAATTAATTAACCAACCAACCAACCAACCAACCAACCAACCAACCAACCAACCAACCAACCAACCAACCAACCAACCAACCAACCAACCAACCAACCAACCAACCAACTAACTAACTAACTAACTAACTAACTAACTAACTAACTAACTAACTAACTAACTAACTAACTAACTAACTAACTAACTAACTAGAAATACATAAATGCAATAACCCCTCGCCCGCTTTTACAGCAACCCCCCTTGCGCTCTTTTTTAATAGGAGGCCTGGAAATAGCTACTCCTGTCGGAATAAAAATATAGTTTTAATTTTGGTAGAATATTTGAAATAAAAAAACAAAAACTCTATTTTCTTGAAGAAAAATGCAACAAAGAACAAAGAAAAATTTAAGGGTGATATTTCGTAAAATATATTGAGATGAAAAAAACTGCACGTCGCATACCAGGTTTTGAACTCGATCTCGTTCGCGTGCAAGCCGACGATGTTACCACAACACTACCGAAGCAGGCGCCAGAATTTTAACAAAATATTAGGGTTATATTTTACAGTTTATTCTTCCCAAATATTGCTATTTATTTATTTATTTATTTATTTATTTATTTATTTATTTATTTATTTATTTATTTATTTATGACATTTTAAATTTATTTAAAATAATATAACAGTTTTTCTTTTCGATTTCGAAATCTGAATTGCTGAAAATGTTTTCACATACATGTTAATGGGCCTTAATAAATATTTCAACAGCATTTGTACGTTTTACAAAAGAAAAAAAATGCTCCTTTCCATTTTTTATGCTAAATTATAAACAACCGCCAAGTCATATTAAGTAGTTTTACAAAAAGAAAACTATTTAAAAGAAGATAAGACGACAGCCACAGGTAAAAAATACAACGGGCATTGGCAAGGAAAAACAAGCAATGGATATGATACGTTTAAAACTGACTTCAAGGACACACAAAATGTCAAAATATAAAACAAAATTAACAGTGATAGATGTAAACAGGGAGACTCGAACAGTTTTGCTACTAAGTGTTCGTGATTACTGAGAGCGACTGCTCTATATTTTTACCGTGGCTTAAACTTAATTTCGGCCTTTATCTTCGTTGGTTTTCTATTTTGACTATCTCTTTTTCCCTCTCTCGAGGTTCGGTTTGACGGGTTTCCTTTAGTCAAGACGTTGATTTGTTTCTGTTCTTTTGAAATGAATGTACGTATCCCCAAAACTCCTTTCTAAAGTCTTTTTGTCAAGAATATATTACTTCAAATCTTTTTTGTCAAGAACTATATTGTTTCCAGTGCCCTACAACCTTCACCGCGCGCGGCCGTCCACACACACACACACACACACACACACACACACACACACACACACACACATACACACATATATATATATATATATATATATACACAAATATTCAGATCGCTCAAACTGATTCGCGTTTTAACACGCGAGTAAAGTGGACTCCACGCATGTCGAGATTAGCACCCTCACCGGGCTCCGGGCCTTCGGCCCTACGCCCGGCTCGGGGACTAACTAACTAACTAACTAACTAACTAACTAACTAACTAACTAACTAACTAACTAACTAACTAACTAACTAACTAACTAACTAACTAACTAACTAACTAACTAACTAACTAACTAACTAACTAACTAACTAACTAACCAACCAACTAGAAATACATGAACGCAATAACCCGTCGCCCGTGAATTCTTGTAAATACCCCCCCCCCCCCCCTGATAAGAAAACGTTAATGCAAAACCCCTTACGCTCATTTTTATTGGGGGCCTGGAAATAGACACTCCTGTCAAAATGATCAAAATATAGTTTTAATTCTAGTATAGTATTTGAAATAAAAAGCTGTTTAACTCTACTTTTTTTAAAGAAAACGGTAAGGAGGGAGAGAAACAAAGAAAAGTTTTATATAGGATGATATTTCGTAAAAAATATGGAGATGAAAAAAATTACATGTTGCATTCCAGCATATCATCTAAAATTCATGATTATCGTTAATTGTGAATTGGCCTAGTAAAGAATAATCGTAAATTTTAAAGAACTAATTCTCAACCACCCACCCCCACCCCCACCTCAAAACCTAACCCTAAACCTAACCACAGCCCCCTGGTGGGCCTAAACCTAACCACAACCCTCTGGGGAGAAAATGCAAATATCTTTAAATATATATTTTTAATGCAAATATTTCTAATACCTAGGGAGAAAATGCAAATATTTTTAAATATTTTTAATGCAAGTATTTTTAATAATTCATTTTTTAGTGAATTTTAAAGAACTAATCCACAACCCACCAGCAACCCTAAATCTAACTACAACCCCTCCAGTGGGCCTAAACCTAACCACAACCCTCCGGCCTCCGGGGAGAAAGTCCCATTAGTGCTGTGCAAACTCCAGTTTTTCAGCTCCGGCTCCGGCTCCTGCTGCTTTACAGCTCAAATATCCGCCTCCGGCTCCAACTGGGGATGAAGTCCAACCAGATATTATTCGGCTCAACTTTGTTCCCAGGGTCTTTTCCCGGGGAACGCCGCAAAACTGTCAAGCGACTCAAGGAAACGCAATGCGACAACTAGCAATGCCAGGAATGATGAAAACTTTGTAGAACCGAATAAAGTTACACTACTACAAATAATAAAATACAAAGTATAAATTGCCAAGGGATTTTAAAACTTTTTATAATTAAATTTAATGAACGCTAAGCGACCAATGTTGCCTGGAAGGAGTGCGCAACGCTTCTTTGAGACGATGTTCCCCGTCAACGAAAAGAGTCGTTCAGGAGTAACAGAGGACGGTGGACAAGAAAGATATGAGAGAGCTAACGCGTCAAAGCAGGTCATTCGTTTTTGTGGCAATACCAATAATCCAATAAATCCTGAGCATTAACTTTGCCGTCTTGGGATCTGACTGGTATCACTGGTTCAGACAGGAAGGCAGTGAGTTCTTGCCCTGGTGTTAAGGTGCCTGGTTGCCGTTCAACAGCTCCACTTGCGCTCACTCACAATATCTGTCAGTGTTGTCAGCAGTGACCCTTTATGTGGTTTATGAGCTGCATTTCTTGTCATTCTGAATTTCCAGCCGGAGCTGGAGCTGGAAGAACTCCGGCTCCGGCTGACCAAAAAACGCCGGAGCTCCGGCAGAGCTCCAGCCTCCGGTCTCCGGCGCTCTCCGGCGCTCTCCGGCGCACAGCACTATGTCCCACCTCTCAGACCCCAACCACAACACCCCTAAAAATACATCAAAATATTAGGGTTCTATTTTACAGTCCTTTCTTTTCATGTTTACAAAACACATTGCTAGAGCATCTAAAAATATTTGCATTTTGCAAAGGCATTGAATTAATTGCTTGAAAACTACTCATGCAAACAATTGCCTGACTGGCTGCCACGGCTATATTCATTGATGGCATTTCAAATTACTTTAAACTAATATAACAAGACGACCAATTTTTCATTTCGAAATGCTGAAAGTGCATTGTTAATAAATATTTCAACAGCATAAATGTTAACAAATATTTCAACAGCATAAATTTTTACGTTTTACAGAAGAAAAATTGTTCCTTTTCCTATTTTTATGCCAAATCATAAAATCATAGACAAGCTATGCTAAGTCACAAGTGGTTTTAAGACAAGACGGCAGTCAGAGGTAAAAAAATAACTACCTCTTTTTTGTACCTCCAGTAGTAGTTCATTAGCGATGTCTTTGATGATCCATGAAAATGGAAACTTTCCTTGGAAATGGTGTCCTAATCCGGAATTTACAACGCGAGATCCTTCTCTGCTTTTACCAGAGACAGGGGAAATGAAGGCATCGTAAGACAAGGGAGTCAGTTGGTTTTCATTGAACACCGCAAGCCATAATCTGGATTTCCACTCATTCTCTCCTTGCACCAAGCTTAAGTTTTGGTTGCGATCAACATATGCTATCACTTCAGACAACATTGGTGATACAATTGAAGAAAGCTTTTGCCACAAAGCTTTTCGAAATGTCCCAGTTTCTTGAAGACGTCCTCGGCAGAGAGCCTCATTCTGCAGCCATTGCTTTTGATCTTGCCAACACTTTTCGTCCCTCTGCTGAAGCAAATCGTGGACTCGCTTTGCGAGGATACGTGAGAGGCCTGAACAAATAATAGATAAGAAAAACAATTATTTTAGTGTTTTTTGGACAATTTTCGTAGCCCACTGTCTTGCACAATATCCAGAAATATATGTTGGTTCTGTATTAGTTTTACTGATAAAATGAGACGAGGCATTGTGAAATAAATTGAAATGGTGAGGTGAAATAAAGTGAGGTAAAATAAAGAGATGAGAGGTAAAATACAATCAAAGTAAGATAAAGTGAGGTGAAATGAAGTAAGTAGAGTAGGGTAAAGTGGTAACGTAGGGTAGGGTAGGGTGGCGTGGAGTGAAGTGGAGTGGAGTAGAGCAGAGGAAGCATTTTGCAGTTTTTCGTTTCCTTGCTTCGTTCTTGGGTAATGAGTAATGAGTAATGATTTATTTAACGTCGTAGGCACAGGATGTAGTCGCCCAATCATCCAAGCCACAGGCTCATGTTAAAGTGCACGACACAAGCTAAGACATAAGTGTTGATTTTACGGAGGGAGGAAAACCGCAGAACCCTGTGAAAAAACCTCGAAGCAAAGGAGAGACCAACTAAACTCTACTCACATGACTTCAAGTTCGAGAACGGTGTTATTCCCAGACGGTCACCCATCCAAGTACTAACCCCGTCCAACTGGGCTTAACTACAGCGGTGAGAGGCAGCGCCCTAACAGCACACGCCACCCGTTTTAGTTTGTTTGATATGCAAATTAAACATTTTGACGTCGTAGGTGCATAATGAGCTATCGGAGAGAAGGTTAGATAACTTTTCTATTATCGTTTGAATGAAGCATGTGGATGTGTTTCTCCTACAGCATTAAACATGTAGATTTTCAAGTGATTACATTTGATAATAGCAAAAATATATAACTTTTTCGTTAACTCATTGTGCACGTTTGACGTCAAAATGTGGAATTTGAATATCAAGCAAACTTAAATATCTCAAGAACGAAGCAAGAAAACGAAAAACTGCAAAATATGTTACCCTACCATTTTAAACCATTTTAAGTGTTCTTTCAAATAAGACAAACTTAATTTTCGTTTCATAGACACTTTAAGGTGGTTCCCTACGGTAATTTCAATAGGGGACTGGTGACTAGAAATAGTATCGCTACGCATGCGTAAATAGCGATCTTGTCGATTCGAAATTCTATGACCGCGTCGACATAGACGTTACATTTGTAGACGTTTTCTTCGGTGAACTTGTTAAAATTTTGTAAATAAGTAGTTTATAAAAAGTTCTAAAGTACATATAATTTTAAAAATTTTCACAAGAACTTTTTTAAATCGATAATTTTTATAGCGAAAAATCTGTCCATACAACCCTCTCTGATTTTGTGCATGGATATTCTCCACAACAGTATCTATCATCTCAGCAATTTTTAAAAAATTTCACCAAAGCAAACTGAAGAGATGCCGCTTCAATTATGCAATATTTGAAAATATACCAAAGTTCCAACGTCATTACCATGGTAACAGCAAATAATTGAACTTTTTGATAGATATTTCATATCTGCGATAGTTCTGCTATAGTAAGGTCTACTTAGTATTTATTTAACAAATTTTTAAACTTGTGAATAACGTTAGATAATGAGCGTATGAAACTATAGGGAGCCACCCTAAAACAACTTAAACGAGCTGATGTAGATCCCAGATTATTAATTAGATTCTACTGTTCGTGTATAAGATCTATTCTCGAATATGCTTGTCAGGCGTTTCAAACTAGTTTACCAGAATCATTTACCAAGGTTTAAGTTATAGTAAAAACTTAAAAACGGCAGAACTATAGAAACTTTACACGAAAAACGGACTATGCTGTGTGAGAAGTTGCTCTCAAATATTGTTTCAGACTCATGTATATATCATAAGTTGACGGAATTGTTAGCTGCTGAAAATAGAAATTTTAACTCGTATAGCCTAAGATATTAACAGAAAATTTAACGTTAAAGAAACAAAGACAAATGGATTTTAGAACATTTTTATCATACATCAGGCAGCAAAGTTTTAATTAATGTAATAAAACAAAATGTATGGGGTTATACACCATGTTTATTAACGATAAAAATTCGCTGAGCTTTCGACCCGTGAACTAGTGACTTCGTCAGAGCGTGAGTGAAGTTGGTCAGTTATTTAGAAACAATTAGTTGTTAGCACACGTTTAATAACAATAATCTTTATTTACTAGCATTTGAACATTACAATATTTAGCCAAAGACAGAGGCTGAGAGGCTATTGTTACAGGTATGATAAAACACGTCAACAAAATTACAACGAAGTGTTGTAAATAACAAATAATTGTTTGTTAATAACTGACCAACTTCAATCACGCTCTGACGAAGTCCCTAGTTTACGGGACGAAAGCTTAGAGAATTTTTATCGTGGTGTATAACCGAAAACATTTTGTTTTATTACATTAACACACATCGCCATGCCAAGCTTCAGAATCTTGGTAAAGTTATAATTTTTTATTTTAAGTAATGTTTGTATATAACCATCTATTGTAACAATTTAATCACTGTAATTCAGTCCTCGCACTGCAATGGTTGATTTTCTTATTAAACGATTTAATAAAATAGAATAGAATAGAATAGAATAGAATAGAATAGAATAGAATAGAATAGAATAGAATAGAATAGAATAGAATAGAATAGAATAGAATAGAATAAAATAGAATAGAATAGAATAGAATAGAATAGAATAGAATAGAATAGAATAGAATAGAATAGAATAGAATAGAATAGAATAGAATAGAATAGAATAGAATAGAATAGAATAGAATAGAATAGAATAGAACAGAATAGAATAGAATACATGTAGAATAACATAGTAAAGTGAAACAGCGTGAAGTAAAGTGACGTAAAATGCAGCAAAGTGAAAGTAGTGCGAAGTAGATCGAAGTGACATGAAGTGAAGTAAGGTAAAATAAGGTAAGGTAAGGCAAGGTAAGGTAACATAAGATAAATAAAGTGAAGTGGAGTAAAATGAAATGAAGTCAAATCAAGTCAAGCAAGGTAAAGTGAGGTGAGATGTTGCAAGGGGAGATAGTGTCAGCAGCTTTGGAATAAGTTACTCCTTCATATGCGAAATAGCTTGTTAAAAATGTTAACCTTACAAACATATATATGATACCATTGGCTCTTTCTCAAAATTCTGCGCGGGCCACCAAACAAGTCTCAGGGCCCAAAAATTAGCCACGACTCATTATTGTCGACGCATGCTCTATCTCTACCAACCTGTTTCGTCAGAAGAATCTTCTGGCAAGAAATCTAACATTACTTCAATCCGTCTGGTCATTCTGTTGACATCCACTGACTCATCGTGAACGCGGGCTGCAGCGTCTTGAAGGCAGTTTCTTAAAATGACTGTCGGGTTCAGGCTCTCGACCGACGCCTCGTCCGTTCGACTACCGTGCTCGTCCTTGGGCTCAACTTCAGGGTCAACATCCATGGGTTCAACATCTTGCGATGCAGCGGTGTTTGAAGGTTGCAGTAGCTCACTGACCGAACGATCAACAAGCTGGTCAATGCGTGGCAACTGGTCATGTGACTCAAGTAACTCGTCGATATGAACAGATCTCCACTTCCCACCTTGGAATCCGACAAAATGTCGACAGCCACCGGCCATTTTTGCCAATTGGATAATGAAGACCATGTGAATAGGTTTGACCGGACACGAGGCGTCCTCGAGTGTTCGACGACGGGTATCGACGACGAGATATCGACAGCAAGCAATGAGGTTGAAGTTGGCTTCGCCGTTGTCACATTGTACGAGAAGTAGGCCTTCAGAACCACCTAGCTGTAGAAAGAACTCCCTGAAAAAAGAAAATCAAAATAATTGAGTGACAAAGAACAGACCAAGACATGGTGTATAATGCTATTCTGGTTAAAAGTGAAAAACAGTCAAGGTTTTTATTATAAACTGAGATTATTTATTTTTATTCTTTTGAAAGTCGTTTTCTTCAGTTTCTATTCCGTTACTTCAACATCGGGGAGATGCCCACATTAAAGGAGATAGTTTTTACCCTTTATTGGCCAGGTTTCCGGGAGCTCTCCCCTATGGCGTTAGCCAGAGTTACATTCATACGTAGACAAAAAAACAACTGTGGCCAGTAAAGAGTTAAGAGGTGACCTCATATTTTTATCCCCGAGCCGGGCGACGGGCCGAAGGCCCGGAGCCCGGTGAGGGTGCTAATCTCGACACGCGT
>OZ036001.1:3236709-3271709 GCA_964035015.1 Corallium rubrum
GAAGACGTAGAAGTTTCGACGTCGAAACTTGGCCGGTTCATATTTCGTCAGTGCTACCACTTTAAAAATCTGAAATTTCCTTTTTTTACCCTGATTTTCACAAAAATTTCCTTCAAAAATATCAAAATTTCCTTCGAAAATTTAAGTCAAACGAAGCACAGTTTTGTAACATTTGTCCTTGAAATCAGCGAAAGGACACTCTACCGTCGTTCATACAGTATTAAATAATCAAACATCATGCGTCACGTGCATCGTGGCACCATCACTATGACGTCGCGATGAAGTTCTAGTAATTTATTTTCTTACTTTATATTACAAACAAGACGCCTGGTCAGGCGTTCACTCGGGCTACTGCAAAATCAGTGCTATGCAGTGCTAAGATCTAAAGTCTATTAAACACATTGGTCACAAACAAAAGTCAAAACACAATCCAATTCTCCGATAGAAAACACAATTTGCAATAACAAAACAGAATTGACTGTATTTATTAACGTATTTCCACACATGTACACAGTGTTCATATGTCGAGCCTCTTCAGGTATTAAATATCAACACAACTATTATTAACCTTTTCCAGCTGACAACTTTAAAAAATATAAAACAAAACAAACTCAGAAAAGTGCCACACAAATCCTGCATTTAAGCATACACTCTCAAATCAAGAAGTTGGTATGATAAAACTAATAATTTAAATGTTCTCTTCTTTGAAATAAGAAATTGTTTACACAATATTTTTACACAGGACATTATGGGGACTTGCACGGGTTACGGACCTACATTGCGAGGACTTCAAGGTCCTCACAATTACGATATACGTGTTGTGTGTATAGAAATGTTAGCTAAATATGACTTTTCCTCCGAGAACTTATATCAGTAATAACTGACTCTAAGTCTAACTGCACTGTTTTTTCTGCTTTTAAATACAAGCTGAATTACATGTTGACAAATTACTGTATACTGTTTAAATTCCTGACCTTGTGATTAGCTAGAGCAATGCTGTTAGTCTTACAGGAAAAGAAGTAGGCTAGGTGACCTGTTCTTTCTGCACAGTCGTAATCTTACAAGCAGCCAGCATATGCCGTGCCATATTATTTGACTGCTTACCATCTAGTCTGTGTAGCCTAGTTGGCCATCATCCGGCTATCTTGCCTTGTTTTTAAACAGTTTTTTCGCCGGCCCAGCCGACGGGGCTCGCCTTACCACCCGCATACCTGCGTACATGGGTTCCTGCAGGCCTTTTCACTATCTGCCAAGTCAGCTGTGATTAAGATTTGGGTCCGTGTTAGGCCCTAGGTCATCTCTAGTTTGTGCAACTGATCTGGACACCAACCCTAACCCCTATCCTAAACACAAAAGCGGGTTTTGCTGGGCTTCATATCGTGCGGAAAACTGGCACTACCGGATAATTCTCGAGTTCTCGGGAAAGAAAGGAAGTGACACGGTCTGAGTGAATGTAGTTAGGCATGCCACAGAGAGTACATATCGGGTCAAGGTACTTGATGACCGTCGATGAATGCATAATTGGATATGGAAATGCAAACGGAAAACGCGAATACTCATCCACCACAGTGAGTATGTATGCGTTGCAAGATGCAGTAGATAGAGACCCCTTGAAATCGATGCTAAGTCACTCCATGGGCTGCATGGCCTTGATGAGGACTCCGGGCTGTGGACGATAAAACTGAGGCTTGAGTTCTGCACAAATTCTACATGATGAGCATACTTTCTTGACTTCTTCAGTGGAGTATGGAAGATTTTTAGATCTCACGAAGTGTAGCAATGGAGTCACACCAGGATGACACAGCGCAGCATGGATTTCGATGAGGTTGGTCGTTGACATGGAAGCAGTGAATGCACGTGTAAATGATTCTGGGACAAAGTTATTCTTGCCGGGTCGATACCTCACCGTATAGCTGAAAGAAGCTAACTCAAGACGCCAGTCTTGAATCTTGTTGTTCTTAATTTTAGTACGTTTCCTGCTGTCGAACATGAAGGCCACCGAGCGTTGATCAGTCTTAAGTGTAAAGTGACGACCAGCAAGAAAATGCCGCCACTTACGGACTGCTTCTATGATAGCCACTGCCTTCTTTTCAACTACGAGATAGTGTAATCCACTGCTTTGGAGCACTCTGGACATGAAGGCAACAGGTCGACCACCTTGGTTTAATGTAGCAGAGAGATAAACTTCTGAGGCATCACATTCGACCACGAAGGGGAGGCTTTCATCTATGGAGTGAATAGTTGCTTTCTCAAGTTCCTTTTGAGCATGTTGAACGCAGCTAGGGCAGTTGCATCCAATGGGAAGGTTGTAATCTGCGTCAAAGGCTTTATCTTGTCAGAGAAGTTTGGTGTCTACTTTGCGTAGTAAGCAAACATGCCGACCACCCTACGGAGGGAGCAGGCATTTTTTGGGGGAGGGAACTGGTGGTGGTGGTGGTGGGGGGGGGGGGGGGGGAGAGGCGGACACCATTACCAACACCGTATCCGAGTATATTGATAGATGTCTTGTATTCCACAGATTTGCTTTCGCTGAGAGTAAGATTTCTACACCGAACTGCTTCATGATCATGAAATTTCTGAACATTTTCATCATGTTCCTTTTGTTCACGCCCTGCCACTGTTATATTATCCAGATATGGAAATGTGTCTTTGAGTTCTTCCTCTTCAACGAACCTGTCCATTGCCCTCTGAAAAACAGCAACACCGTTTGTAACTCCAAAAGGTATGCGACGTACACATTCTCAAAATAATTCAAAATTTAACCTTGTACAATATATACTACTTTTATTTATAATTAATGTTCACAATGTATTAGATAAAATAGTGTGCAATAAATTGAACTTGAACTTGAACGTGAGTCTTCCATTAGCTTCAAATCCAGTGTACTTCTGAGCAGTACTCTTTTATCCGCACCTGATGATAAGCACTCTTAAGATCAAACGTTGAGTAAACTTTATAGCCTGCAAGGTTGTTGACCATGTCGTCGATCCGTGTGGAAGGGGGTAGGCAGGTATGCGAATAGTCTATGCAGAGCCGCTTCTTATGTCGGTTTGATGGATCCTTGACGACAAAAACTTGTGCTCTCCAAGGCGATGAGCTGGGCTCAATAATCCCTTCCGAGTGAAGTTTAGTGATCTCTTGTTGTATAAAATCCTGATCCTAATTGCTGAAACGCGTTGATTTACTTGCAATAAGTTTACAGCCGGGAAAAAGATTTGCAAATAGAGATGGTTCATCAAGTGAGGCTGCAGAGAGGACACAGACTGGTGCAAAGTTTGGAATTATCAACTCTGGTTTAGTACCACCAAATTCGATTGTGACGCTCTTGTGCTCTTTTTGGAAGTCTTGACCGAGAATAATGTCACTACAAAGAACTTTAAGTACACCAAGACGAATAGATGAGCAGCAACGCTTCTAAAAAATACCCTTCTGTAATCAGGTCATGTTCTCGTCTTCTTTCTTTTCGACGGAAAATACTTCATGGTATAGCCCAACATTTAGACCTAGGCCTCTAAACATGGTCCGCAAAAAAATGCAAATTTCAGGCGGCCATTTTCTTTAAAATTTATATATGGAGAGGAGTATTTTTAATAATAAAGTGAACTTATGAGGAGTTCGTACAATTATATGTTAGCAAAAACCGGAAGTTATTGGTAAAGAATGAGAAGAACCAAAAATGTGAGTAATTTAATACTATCAGTCTCTATTTTACAGCGTCTTTTATACCTATTAAATGTGTATTTAGCGTATTAATCTTGCACGTATAAATTTCGGAAACATATATTTCACCGAGTGTTGCTACTTTACTGACTAAAATATAGAAATACCAAAGTGCCAATCCGGTTGACACTTTGTTTTTCATCTTTTGGGGAAACAACATTGTTTTCAAAACATATACATTAAAATAAACACAAATAATTTTATATTGAAAATCCTCCATTTTTAGTCTTTTTTGAAAATAAAAAAAAACTAACATTTTGCATGCAAGACTATGATTGGTCAATCTTGCCAACCAGCCCTATTCTGATTGGTTGAGACAGGAGTGCGATTACAGCTGGTAAGATTGCGATTAATGATGAATCTCACTCCTCTATACCAATTAAATTGCAGCATTTGGGTCTGATTAAAGAAGGGTATATAATTAACGATTTAATTTGCATTCTTTTCAACCAATGAGAATGCAGCAATTTTGTCATGCGTGTTATAAAAAATAAAATAATTTCATTGCAGATGAGTCATAAGATAAGATGGATAGCAGTTCCGAATGAACGTCAAAGCTAATTTCGCGTGATGTTAAATTATTTATCACACAAGTGAACATTACATTACACTCAATAAAGATGTAAGGGGGTTAATTAACCAATAAGGTAAAAATTATACAGTCACTTTGACTTCGGTGCCTAATTGTTAAAAGTCATTACCTTTCTTCCGGATGTTTTGCCTTGGCTTTAGAAAAACGCAAAACCCAGTCTTCCAGTTCCTTAACCAGCTGTGTTTGGTGTGGAGTCAAACCAGTCGACATGACAAGAAAATGTTTCTCCAGTCGATTGATAAGAGGGATTGGAAAGCGTTGGTAAACCACGTCTTTCTCGGCAACCACGATCAGTCTGAAAAAAACACATGACTAAAGTTACGAAGAAAGCAGAGCAATCGCTTCAATAAGAATTCCCCTTGACAGACTTCCCCTTGACAGACCTCCCAAAGAATATCGAAAATTACGAGATAAATGGTGGGGTGTGGTTGGCACAGTGGTTGGCGCACGTGTCTTTAGTCTGCAGTTATTTGATAAAAATTTCACGTTAGTCGCATGCTGCAATTGGAATTAAGATTTTTTGCTGACGTGTTACGATATGATACCTTTGATGAAATTCTTATTTTTAAATTTTTAATTGTTTGTTTGTTTGTTTGTTTGTTTGTTTGTTTGTTTGTTTGTTTGTTTGTTTGTTTGTTTGTTTGTTTGTTTGTTTGTTTGTTTGTTTGTTTGTTTGTTTGTTTGTTTGTTTGTTTGTTTGTTTGTTTGTTTGTTTGTTTGTTTGTTTGTTTGTTTGTTTGTTTGTTTGTTTGTTTGTTTGTTTGTTTGTTTGTTTGTTTGTTTGTTTGTTTGTTTGTTTGTTTGTTTGTTTGTTTGTTTGTTTGTTTGTTTGTTTGTTTGTTTGTTTGTTTGTTTGTTTGTTTGTTTGTTTGTTTGTTTGTTTGTTTGTTTGTTTGTTTGTTTGTTTATTCATTTGTTTCTTTTTGGTTTGTTTGTTTCAGTCAGTCGGTCGGTCGGTCGGTCGGTCGGTCGGTCGGTCAGTCAGTCAGTCCGTCCGTCCGTCCGTCCGTCCGTCCGTCCGTCCGTCCGTCCGTCCGTCCGTCTGTCTGTCTGTCTGTCTGTCTGTCTGTCTGTCTGTCTGTCTGTCTGTCCGTCTGTTTGTCTGTACGTTCGTCTGTCTGTTCACTAACAAACATAATCAAAATAAAATAAACAAAAAAGAAAAAAGAAATAGTGCTATATTTCACTTACTTAAATTTATCCGCCACGCGACATTTAACTCTGTGGCTTCCCAAACCAAGATCTACATACTTCTGACCAGCGAGATATAGGTAATACTAAATAACAAACAAAAAAAAAACCCCACACAAATTGGGGATTAAAAAAATTCCCCTAAAATGAAAACAAGAATAAGAATGAAAGCAATAGAAAATCAAGATCAGAAGCACGAACAAAAACATATAGCCGAACAATATCAATAACCCGAACGATAAGGAGGACAGTGTTACGAGTATGCCTATCCTAAGACAGTTAATTAGCTAGACGTAATTTGATCACTGAACACTTAAGGTTACTGTAGACCTTCGGGTTGCGTTTTAGGGAAAACATTATAGCGCTCCGTCCGTTTATTGCATATACCAAAACCTACACATTATTCGAAAGCTGATATAACTGGCTACAAGACTGCAGCAAAACATTTGGTCATTTTATGAAAGCAAACAAAAATAGCGCTTCTGTTTACTAAATTTTCATTCCAATTCGAAATGCTATAAACGAACAACTATTTACTATAATGCTCTGAAAATGGGCAGTAAGGTAGATAAATATGTGTCTGGGTTTGTAAAAATTCCAAATACTTTTAGAGTAGTCGAATTTTTACTATTACAGCTCTCACAGGAGGTTAAATGGGCTTGCATAAAAGGCCGTAAAACGATAAATATTGAAAATTTTACAATTCCCAGACACCCTTTTGTCACCAGAATATTAATTTAGTCGAATATCAATTTTTAGATGATTCTGATAACTTCGTGTTCGCTTATAGCTTCTTAACGTTCTTACTTTAGCTCAAAACATTTCTTTGAGAAAAAGCCGTGTGAAAGAAACCTTTTGTCACTTCCGGCCTATACGTGAAAGTAAATAATGCGCTTTTTCCTTGTTTAGAAATAAAAAAAACATGATTTCCTTTCCAGAATCTGAAAGCCCTCATAAAATGCTTCACTTTCAGCGAATAAAAAAAATTATGGTTTGAAGGTCTACAGTAACTTTAATAAGTACTTGTCATCAATTAATACATACTTGTGACTTAGCATGAGTCAGCTATGATGTCATTTAGTAATTACGTAAACATATTATATATAGAATGAAGTATGTTACTATAATTAAATACTCTAGAAACTATATAAGCAGCCATCGAACAGTTCTCAGGCATGCATACGGATTGTTATACCTGTTGCCGGAATCTCTTATTGACTGTTTCGTTGTGCGCAGACGACAGATAAGTTTCTGAACTTTAGTTTAGTTTTAATCTTTATATACATTTTCAATATCTGTTCTAAGTTTCTTGTTAATTAAATAAATAATTGTAAAAACCAAACAGCTGAGGTTACACTTTTTGTTGCGTATAGCGGTCAGGTAACAACAGAAACAACAATACTGAAGAATAAGAAATGAGAACGCAAACGAGGACAGGGACAGGGACAAGAACACGTAGAACAATAACAGGAACAAGAACGAGGACAAGAACAGGGACAAGGAGAAGGGCAAGGACAACAACTAGGACAAAAACAAGTATAAAGACAGGAATAAGGACAAAGTCAACAACAAGGACTAGGCAAGGACTAAGACTACGACAAGGACAAGGACTCAAGAAACAAGAACAGAGAGAAGAACAAGAACAAAAACAAAAACAAAGACAAAAACAAAAACAAAAACAAAAACAAAAACAAAAACAAAAACAAAAACAAAACCAAAAACAAAAACAAAAACAAAAACAAAAACAAAAACAAGGACAAAGACAAGGACAAGGACAGGGACAAGAACAGATTTAGATTTAATGACTTTATTGCCTATAGCAACTGGTGGTCAAACAGAGCGAAATGCCCCCAATTGAACATGACTATCATGATGTAAGTGTTGGTTTTGCGGAGGGAGGAAACCGGAGAACCGGAGAACAAAAAGGTTTGGCAGACGTCCATACGACACAGTTCAGACACTGGAGAACCCGGCAAAAACCCCTCGAAGCACAGGAGAGATCAACTACAACTCTACTCACATTAGTTTCAAGCTCAACAACGGGGTCATTCCCAAGCGGTCACCCATCCAAGTACTAACCCCGTATAACCGGACTTAACTTTTGGTGAGAGGCAGCGCGCTAACAGCATACGCCACCCGTGCTCCCAACAGGGGGCAAGGGCAAGGACAAAACAAGAATAAACTTTCAAAAAATTCAAAACATATTAATTAATTGTTAGCAAATTTACCTGATTAAGTGCATCGTACAGACTCTCATAGAGACTTTCCAAGTTTAGTAATATCACCATTTGGCCTGTTTCCATACATACTTTAATTCTGTTGATGTTGCGACAGATCTAGCGGTAACAAGAATTCAAAGTAAAGTTAAGTAAAGAGACTCTATTTATTGAGGGTAACATATACCAGTACTTTATATACTGATAACCTAATTATAACCCTCACCCCTTGATGGAACAAGTTTGCAGAATAAACTGCGAGAAAGGAAAGAAGATTTATGCCGTCCATTTTACAAATCTGTTCTACGGACTGAAAACAGAAATAGAGGATATCACCCGGTGTTGCGGAGATATGGATTCTGTCTTCAAGTGGTAAAAACAATATTTTACAAATGAACGTAGTGAATGAGTAAACTATTGTTTTCATCACGAGAATAGAAAATTCATATCTTGAAGCCACCATGTATTTTTTTTGTTATATAGATTCAGACCCCCGTTTACACGATGCCGGTACAATTTGAAAATGGAACAAAATCATGCCGTTTAGGCCTTGCGTTTACACAATACCGGAACAAAAATGACATGAAAACGGCACAAAATGAAGACGGGTTCCTTGACGGCATGAAATGAAATGAAAACGGAACACTAACCGGTATCGTGTAAACGCCCGTGCCGAACAGTTTGATGACGGTAATCACGAAGAGAATTGGAAGAGAATAGTCACATGCTAATCTGTCATTTTATTATACCGGTACCATGTAAACGCAAGACTTTTTGGCCTGTATTTACACACCGGCATGATTTTGTTCCGTTTTCAAATTGTACCGGCATCGTGTAAACGGGTCTCAAAGCAAAAAGCGGTAAGTGACGTCATCAATACCGTCACAAATGAAGATATGGAAAATATGTCACCGCATATTTTCTAGTAAAACACTCTCATCTATATAAGTATTGCCAGACGTTCTACAGTTGAGATTTTGTGTATCTCATACTTTAATTAGTTTCACTCTAGTCAATATTTCACACTACCATTTTATATTAAAGCATATACATTTGTGTATTCTATTCTCTGTAAGTTTTTGTAAATTTTCCATTCAAGTATATTTTAATACTAGAAGTTACTACCGCAAGTGAAGTGCTGCCTCGAAAGGGACAAAAACCTTTAGCCTACTCCACAGGCAAATATCTGCAGTCCGTGACCAATGTGACACCCCTCTTGCCCACTGCACCCAAGATTACCCGCACCACCCAAGATTGCTCACACCACTCAAGACTGCCCTCTCCACCCACGATTACCCACACCACCCAAGATTGCCCACTCCACCTGAGATTGCCCACTCCACCCGATATTGCCCACTCCATCTGAGATTGCCCATTCCACCCAAAATTGCACACTCCACCCAAGATTGCCCACTCCACCCAAGATTGCCCACTCCACCCAAGATTGCGCACTCCACCCAAGATTTCCCACTCCACCCGAGATTGCCCACTCCACCCAAGATTGACCAGTCCACCCAAGATTGCCCACTCCACTCGAGATTGCCCACTCCACCCAAGATTGCCCACTCCACCTAAGATTGCCCACTCCATCCAATTTTTTCTCACCTCTTCACCATAAGAGCCCACAGAGTTGCCTGCGAAAAAGACTGGGAAGTCCAAAACTGTAATATTAATTACAATAGCCAGAGTATTTACATATCTCTTCTATATTTTTGTATCTGCGCAGCAGATATATTGCTATCGTGTTGTGTGTGCGTGTGTGTGTGTGTGTGTGCGTGTGCGTGCGTGCGTGCGTGCGTGCGTGCGTGCGTGCGTGTGTGTGTGTGTGTGTGTGTGTGTGTATGTGGGTTAGCTTTTTTGGGTAACCACTGACCTGTAGTGTGTGCTGTGCTGTAACAATATTTCGTCCGCCATATCACGAAGTCCTTCGAAGCGACAAAGTTTAGGATTAAAATACTACGATTTTCAGGGTTCTATGCTATACGATTTTTTCAAATTCACATATCTTGTACATAATTTAACGTTCTATCTAACTGTACGAATTTCGTGAATGGTACAAACCTACAGACGATTCGGGAATACTTTAAAATGATTGCGTCTGACCGTACGCCAAGTGATAGCATAATAATGCAATTTGATATTGAGCTCATCTCAGTTCAAATAGATTTTTCTCCGTTGCTATTCTATACGATTTGTTCGAATTCACATACGTTGTACAGAATTTTACGCTCTATCTAACCGTGCAAGTTTCCCAAATGGCACAAATCTACAAACGATTCAGGGATTTACTTTAAATATGACGTGGTTTGACCGTGTGTCAAGTAAATAGCGTAATAATGCAATAATGATATTTGATATTTGCGCTCACGTCAGTTCAAATAGCCTTTTCTCCGTTGCTATTCTATACCATGTTTTCTAATTCACATATGTTGTACAGAATTTAAGGCTCTATATAACTGTTGAAGTTTCGTGAATGGCACAAACCTACAGACGATTCAGGGCTATACTTTAAAAACGCGGTATCCGCGGGCGGCTCAACTGCAATGAAGATATAACCCAATGCGGCTGTTAGCCGTTAAATTCTATATTTCCGACAAAGTTTTTGACTAAAACACTATGATTTTTCAGGGTTCTATTCTATACGATTTTTTCTAATTCACATGTGTTGTAGAGTATTTAACGCTCTATCTAACTGTAGAAGACAGTTTCGTGAATGGCACAAACCTACAGACGATTCAGGGATACTTTAAATATGATTGCGTTTGACCCGATAATTGACATTTGATATTTGGCGCTCATCTCAGTTCAAACAGATTTTTCTCCGTTGCTAATTCTACGATTTTTTTTAATTCACATTTGTTGTACAGAATTAACGCTCTATCTAACCGCATAAGTTTCCAAAATGGCACAAACCTACAGGCGATTCAGGGGTATACTTTAGACCCGCGGTGTCCGGCTCAACAGCTGTATTGGGATATATCTTCAGTTAGCCATTAAATTCTATATTTCCGACAAAGCTTTGCACTAAAACATTTCGCAGATAGGGGATATTGCTGATAAAACTGGTAAGTATTTTTAACGTGACTTATAGTAAACTTTTGACTGCGATCTACCACAGTTTTTGTGAGTCATGATAAATTATTTTGGTCAGAGAATTGAACGTGTACTTTCTCTGATCTTTAATTATCTTATAAGATCTCGATAAAATCTTATAAGATCTACGTGTAAAAATCTTATAAGATTTTTCTTAAGATCTTACAAGATTTTCCAAGATCGCACAAGATCTTACAAGATCTTGACAAGTGATTCTCACAGTGGGGGGTATGGCGCAGATACATGTACGCATAGCGGACCTTTTGTTAATTATAAGATTGAAAACAACAAGGGTTTTGACAGGATATACACACAATTAAATAATCACACCTCTTGCTCTGATGCTGCGGCAAAATTGTCAATGCAAATTCCAAGTGCTTAATATAGTGTTTTGACAAATCTAGAGCTTTAATAAAATTATACAGCAATGTACCATTGAGCCCATCACATTACTTTGTAGAATTTGTATAAGTCAAAATAGACACATGCAGATAGTAGCGTCTGATCAGAATGCTGATCAGTGCAAACACAAATACACAATGAACCCACACCAAAAAATAGAAGACAACAACTGAAATCTCCTACAAAGAAACAGAGTTGTCAGTTGTAGAAATTAATATCTTACCTCGAAAAGATAAACTCACCCCACCGAAATTGTAAGACAGTTCACAAGTGTGTTCAGAGGTTAGAGAACAAGAACGATTCATTGCCAATTTAGAAAATCCATCGCCGTCGTGGTGTTTACCAACTTCAAACGTTACATGCAATTTGTAAGAGCAAATCCTTCTGGCGTATGTGATGTAAGTTGTAGGAAGAAACTTCCTACGTCACAAAACGTCATAAAATGGTCAACATACTAGAAATACATGAATGCAGCAACCCCTCGCCCACTTTTACATGCTTTTTTGAAACACCACCCACCCACCTAACCCCTGATTAAAATAAACACTCCTGATTATATAGCCAATATAAAAACAAACAAATATAAAAACAAATGATATTAAAAGTTGACAGCTCAAAAAGTACATTTATAATAGAGTCTAAGATAAAAACAATTCAGTAGAATCGGATTCTGGAAATAAGTATTAAACAGACAACGTTTCAGTTGAGAATTTGGAATCACAGCCAAGAAAACCGACAAAGCCCACGTCCACCACAGTTAATATACGCGTGATATAAGCCTAAGATAGTGTTTTAAGTTAGCTTTAGTTAAGCTGACTGATGGTTAATTTGGATGAGCAAAGGGAAAGCTGTATATTGTTTTAGGACATAAGAACAAAATACAAATCCCCTACCGTTATAAACTTGAATGATTTTGAGACCACTGAGTGACCACAAACACTGCAATTCTGATGGAGGAGGTCCTCTGGTTCGCTTCGAGATATATTAAACCGGCTGTTTGTATCCTTTTCTTCGTTGTTCTCTTTTAATTTAAGTAGAGCAGGCTCCATTTCGTAATAAACGAAAGCAAAAATAATACTGACAGATTTAGTTTTCTGCATCGTTAGTCACCAGTGTCCAACAATTCTTGCCGCGTGACACCGTACCATACATATACATATATATATATATATATATATATATATATATACATGAACTATTTCCGAGATTACGTCTCCCTCGCATTTTCTCCACGCTTGTAAAATGGACTCCATGCATGTCGAGATTAGCACCCTCACCGGGCTCCGGGCCTTCGGCCCTACGCCCGGGATCGGGGACAAACATCCCTCGCAAAATCTCGATTTCGTTGACGACTATACATAGCTCGGCAAAGAGTCCTGGACATGAGACACAGGTAACCCATGTCAAGATTAGTGTACTGCCTCCCTTCGGTCGGCAGCAAAAATATAGGAGAAGAAAGCATCTTTTAACGTACCGCTTACCTGTGTGTAATGTTGGTCTTTGGGGAAACTACTTCCAAATATGATAACGGGATCGTGATCTGTTCCCTCGAGGAATTGTTGTTGCAAGATTCTTAGAGCAGCGTAGTTCTCAGTGAGGACTAATAGATAACGACTTTCTCTGAAAGCAAATTCAAATATTTTGGCTTTTAAAAATCCACTTTAGGGCTACATACAATCTATATCAATAATATCGTATTTAGAGTGATAGGGACTTTAAGGTCTTCATTAAGATTTGCAGGGTCATTTCTGTAAAGCGCTCTCAATTGATCAGAATGTATGCCACAAAATAGAATTGTTTTAGTTAGAAAGCTATTAATTTGTATATAGAATACAATGTTGTATTTAATTTTGCGATAAACACAAGCCAATTATAGTTATGATTTTTTTATTTTTGAGTAAAACCACACGGCTTTACTAGGGGCGATTCAAGTACATTAAAGTGTTCTATTTTGTTCGAATTTCTTTTTTGCAGTTCGGTTCCAAGATAAATTTCCAGCAAAACGGCGTCAGCTTTTTTTGATATGTCGAGTTGTGCTGATTTTATTGACGACCAAAGTTGAAAATGCTGTTTTTCCACTAACATTCGGACGAAATAAGTCATAAAATCGAAACCAGGCAATAAATAAATCTATCTGGAAATCTATCTCGGAATCGCCCTCTGGTTTTATTTAAAAAATTCACAACTTTTATTGATTTGTGTTTATCGAAAAATCAAATACAACATTGTATTCTACAAAGTAATAGCTTTCTAACGATATCTATTTTATTTTTGTGGCATAAATTCTGACGAATTGAGAGCGCTTTACTGAAATGACACTGTAAACCGTAATGAAGACTTTACACTCAGAAAACTCTGAATCCTAGACGAGATTCGAACCCACAACCTTTCGAGCACTGGCCGGATCGATGCTATAAATAAAAATAGAATGTATTAAAACAAAGATATGTAGGGCGTTTACCCTTCGTCTTCTGTTCTGTCGAGACTTTGTTTGATAAGACAGACAGGAAGGCTTTCTGGCGACGGATACTAAGATCAGAAAATAAGATAATTAGACATATAAAGGATCACGAACAGGTGCACAAGCATATACACGTGCACGTACAAACATATACCCGTACATATATATACAGCATACAATACGTAAGAAGAAGTAATGCACACTACAACCTATACACGCGTAAAAATCTCACAAGTTGTTACAGCATTGTTGCCTGAACAATGCTGTAACAACTTGTTGACATGTTGAACAACATTGACAAATGAACAGCATTGTTCATCATTGTTTCAACAAGTTGTTACAGCTTCATGAAACAACAACCGTTGTTCACGCATGTTGTAACAACCGAAGAACGTGTTGATACATCAACCATGTTCACCATTGTTGTAACATTGTTAGTTAGTTTCAGAAATTGCAGCTTGATGTTAGTAATAATTGTCAGTTGTTTGCTGTACAAGCTGTTAGTTAGTAATACTCAGAAAAACAGAGCATCTGGCTAGCATTCAGAAGGTTGTGGGTTCGAGTCCCGCTTAGAGCTCTGTTGTAACATTGTTGTAACATTGTTGTTCATCGTTGTTATTTCATCATGCCATAACAACATGTTGCATCATGCTCAAATGAAGTATGGTCACGTGAGTTTACACGTAACCGTACACGTGACCTTCACGTGACCGTGGTCAATAGTGTCCTCGCGTGTTTGTTCGCGAACAGTGACAATGCTGTAACAAGTTGTTCGTTAAACAACTTGTTCACGCCTGTTGGCACAACGAAAAACAACTTGTTGATTCGACAAAGTTGTTCATACTTTGCTTCTTGACGAAACAACAGCGGGCATCGTTGAAACGATGTTTTCATGCGTTGAAACGGGTTTTCCCTTGTTTGACTTTCCCTTTGTTGCATTGCCAATGGAGTGAGGAATAGTCTTCTGTGTGAACAAATCACTTGGCAAAACTTTGTCAAGACTAGACCGGAATACACTATGTTTATCCATTTTAAAGAGGTAAGAATACATTATTAAATAACTTAATAATGCTTCTTCGAACTTATTTTGGCTCGTTGACATTGCTAAATGCTATCATTAATGCATGTCCCTTCTCTCTCATTTTGTTTCCAGCTTAAAATCCAAGAAAAATCAAAGAATTTTAGGTAAGTTTATTTGTTCGCAATGCTCAATACTGTCAGTTGAAACTTCATCAAATTTAATGTTAAAAAGCCTTGAAAAATGTTTACTAAAGAGATTTGGTATCGATTTTGTTATTATATTAACATGCAGGTAGACCGTTGGTGTTAAGCGTTTCAAACACTTTAATAGAACATTTTTGTATAGACTATAGTTGTGGGAGTTAAATAATATCAATGAAAATGGAGAATTGAAAGCGCCGCCAGAGAACCGGGGAAAACTGGCTGTACGTAGCAGTGTAAAGTAGGATACGTGAGACTTTGTATTCAAATTATTACTTCAATAAACGTTTTTAAAAATTCATGGATGTGTTTGCGTGATATTTTCGTCTTCAATAATAGTTATATTAATATTTTTTGTGATTTTATAAGAAAATTAATAAGCGGGACAACCGGGGGGTGCACAAAAACCGATAATTTATCGGATAGATATCATATTGTAACATTTTGTTTTAACAACTTGTTCACAAATGTTAATTTATCATGCAGGAAGTGAACAATGCTGTTGTATCATGCATGTAACATCATGTTGGAACAACTTGTTCACGTTTGTTGGTAGGTGAACAAATTGTTGACAACATGTTCACGGCGAGCAGCACAACATTGTTCACGGCTGTCGAGGACAACTTGTTCACGTCTGTCAACAACCGTGAACAAGTTGTGCATTTTTACGCGTGTATACGAAAGAGTGAGGGTGTAGAATGTGCACAGTTCAATTCGCCTGTCCCCTCGTTCGTCCATCAGGTCAGGTCATATCAAGTCATACAATCAGTCGGTCATGAGGTCAGACCAGATGAAGTCAGCCGAGGTTAGGTCTAGTCAGATGAATTCAGATCAGGTCAGGTCAGGCCATGCCAGGCCAGGTCAGATCAGATGAAGTCAGACGATGTCAGGGCAGGGCAGGTTACGTCAGATGAAGTCAGGCGAGGTCAGGTCAGGTCAGGCCATGTCAAGTCAGGTCAGGTGAGGTCAGATAAGTTCAAGTCAGGTCAAGTCAGGCCAAGTCAATCAACAAACGAACGAACTAATCTCGAAAGGAAGCTACAATAAGGGATTATATACATGTCTCACCTTATAACAGTGTTTAAGCGACGGAAACTCGTGGCTGAATATCTCGATTGGATCAACATCATCTAAACCGCTGAAGTTGCGCCTTATGGCCTGCTCTAACTCAAGATCGCTGACTTTGCCATTGTCTGCTTGAGCGGCAAAGCCATAAACAATCTTTACCAAGCTAAGGGAAAGAGACAAAAATATTGAATTGAAACAGACGCAAGATTTGAATCCCAATTTCTCACCCAATGAACTGTTTTGTACTCAACTATTTTGCGTTAATTTTAGATAAAGGATTTTGTAAACTGCGGTTCATTTAAATAATACAATTTATATTCCGCTTGTCCAAGGCTTTTGTAGTCGTCGTTTGTCTTATTTGAAGGAATGCTTCTTAAAATGACATAGTAACATCTTGTGCATAGTACTCTTTTCTGTTCTTAGTTTTTATATAAATTTTATTTTTATCTTGTAAATATTTACACATAGCACGGCCCTTTGAAAAACCACTTATAAGTTTAAAGGACACCGTGCATAAATAAATAAATAAATAAACAATCAATCAACGGTAAAATGAAATCTATCTGTTAAATATGGTAAATGGTTGATCGCCTTCAATATTTTAGTATCAGTGTCTTGACTATATAAAACAGGAAGCTTTAAAGTTTTAGCGCCGATTATTTTAGCAACGCCTATTAAGTCAGACCTTGGTTCAAAGTGCCTATGAAACGAAAATTAAGTTTGCCTTATTTGAAAGAACCCTTGGAATTACATAGAAACATATTTGTCAGTTTTTTTGTTTCCTGGCTTCGTCGTTGAGATATTTCAGTTTGTTTGATATGAAAATTAAACATTTTGACGTCACATGTACATAATGCGTTATTGGAGACGGTTATATTGCTATTATCAAATATAATTACTTGAATAATTACTTGGTGTTATGGGAGAAAAACACCCACACGCAACAATATATATCCTTCTCTAATAAGTCACTATTTTACACGTATATATATACACTCTTGCTCCTAAATAACTAAAGCTTCGCTTCATGGAATTAGTATTTGGTTTAGATAAGATCAGCAATTTATTATTGCTTTAAATTATAATTAACGTGGTTGCATGTTTTAAAAATTCAGAAATTATAGTTGGGAATTTCCTTTCATCACATTTTCCATATCATTTCGAATTTGACCATTTCTTCTTTATTTCTAGTTCTACCCAGCCTACTTTTTCTACGATTGCCCATGAGCGCACATCATACGTATCCCCTGTTATTGTTCTTCCTGCCATAGTTTGAAGTTTTGTAACGATAATTTTAGAGTTGCTGAGCAATTTCCCCAGACCAGGGAACAAAAATCAAAATGTGGTAGGACTAATGCTTTATGTAATATTTCATAAACGAGTGGGAGTATTTTACCAGGGGAAACAAACATGAGAGGACAATGAAAATCACCAGGCTGTTATAATCGAGTAATTTTCATTGTTCTCGAGTGTTTGTAAAATACGAGAAAACAAATTTATTGTTTTCGAAAGTTTTACAAACACAAAAGAAAATTTAAAATTACGAGGTAATAGGCCGAGTGATTTTTGTTGTTCTCGAGTGTTTGCAACTATAACAATAGCTTCTCAATCGTCAATGATAGTGGAGGGACTTGGTGATATTAGACAATGGTTTCACGTTGAATTTATAATTAAGAAATGTGGTAAGAAATGTGGTAATAAACGGTTCTTTGTTTGTGCCGTTTATTATCTGATTTCTTAATTATAAATTCAGTTTACGCGACCTTTACTGGGTTTCAAAACTCATACACATTACCGAATTTTTTTCTCTGATTGGCTAATTAGCTCATGAATTATTAACGAGTTTGAGAAATTTTGTTTCCAAAGTATCTTCAGAAACATAAGGCTTACATGATCTTATAACAACCTATTTCTCTAGATGCTTTCTTACTGATGTTATCTACTCTGTTCAGTTATGGATGCACAGAGGACGTCACAGCGTGGTAAAGGCCATTTTCCATTACGTGCGCTTTGCCCGCGCACTTTTTTGAAAGTTGGAAATTTTCAACTTCCAAAGCGAATTGGAATCCGCCCGCGCAGGTAAAGCGGGCGTAATGGGAAACAGCCTCAGAACAAAAAAGGATGGCCCACGAGCCGCCAAGGTAAGTAAGTCACTGATGTTCGTACGTTGTAACGTCCTCTGTGCATCTATAAATGAACAGACTTCAGAATGAAATATATTTCTTTTACACAATAAAATAGAAAAGTTACATTTCAAAAGGTGTGGAATATGGTGGTGGAGTGAGCTAAATGAAAGAGAATCGCTCATTGAGGCCGTGAGGGTGAATGGTACCAAGTTTGTAAATGAGACGCATTTCCTGTTTACGACGAGTATCGTTACAACCTAGCTACTCCAGTCAAACGCGGGTAACCAATTGAAGGCTGCCATCTTGGATCAATTGGGAGGAGGAACCTGCGATAGTTTTGGTCATTACCAAGGAACAGAGCCTCTGGGGAACTCCAAAATGTAGGTTCAACATAACCCACAGTTTCACTTGCACTTCCTCCAACCTCATTTACTGTATTTCTTGCAGTAAATGTCCCATGCTTTACATCGGAGAAACTGGAAGACGTTTAGGTGACAGGTTTGTTGAACACCTTCGTGATGTCAAAAACGATGTGCAAAACAAACCTGTTGCCAGGCACTTCAACAGTGCCAACCACTCCTTTTCCAACATGAAAATCTGTGCCATTCAGCCCATTATAGGTTGTAACGATACTCGTCGTAAACAGGAAATGCGTCTCATTTACAAACTTGGTACCATTCACCCTCACGGCCTCAATGAGCGATTCTCTTTCATTTAGCTCACTCCACCACCATATTCCACACCTTTTCCTTAACCTTTTTCTGATGATTTAAATAGTAATTTATAACCTGTTTCTTTGCCTATTTGCAGGTAGCTGACCCACAAATTGGGTCAGCACCTGCACACAGGCTAAAATTACATATTAATTTATTTGTTTACTTTGTTTTTATTGGCTTACATGTGTTCACGTGATTCCCATTGTAGCTCTGCTATAAATACGCGTGACCACATGTGAGTTGTTTACTAATTTCTCCTGACGAAGGGCCTTCGCTCGAAACGTCGAGAAGATTTTTCTCTGTTTTTCAGGCCAACGTGACTTAACCCTGGTAATATTTTTATTTCTCTAGATGCTTTCTTACTGATGTTATCTACTCTGTTCAGTTATGGATGCACAGAGGACGTCACAGCGTGGTAAAGGCCATTTTCCATTACGTGCGCTTTGCCCGCGCACTTTTTTGAAAGTTGGAAATTTTCAACTTCCAAAGCGAATTGGAATCCGCCCGCGCAGGTAAAGCGGGCGTAATGGGAAACAGCCTCAGAACAAAAAAGGATGGCCCACGAGCCGCCAAGGTAAGTAAGTCACTGATGTTCGTACGTTGTAACGTCCTCTGTGCATCTATAAATGAACAGACTTCAGAATGAAATATATTTCTTTTACACAATAAAAAATAGAAAAGTTACATTTCAAACGATTTACCGAATTTTCCTGGGGAAACTTTTGGGCATTGAAAAAGATGAATCGCGTCAGCTGACGAGATCATAAATAAAACTAGAGGGGGCATTGGGGGGAAACTCCAGTCAAACGCGGGTAACCAATTGAAGGCTGCCATCTTGGATCAATTGGGAGGGAGGAACCTGCGATAGTTTTGGTCATTACCAAGGAACAGAGCCTCTGGGGAACTCCAACGGAAAAAAACAAACAAATTGGATTTTTGTTCCCAGCCCTCTGCTTCCCAGTTCCCAAAAATTTGTTATTGTCATCGACAATCTTTAAGCTTGTTCGAAGACCAGAGAAAATATTTGTTTACCGATAGAGAATGACCCAGTATGTTTTACAAAGCTCTTGACAAAGCGTTGGGATACAAATGGTCTTTCTTAGCTTTTCTCCAAATCGTCAACCGGACGATTTGACGAGAGTGTTTTATAAGTCCGCGTCGCCGTCAGCACTCGGCATGCAGTGATCGCCTCAACCGATCAGGTTAAGGAATCGTACTTTCTGTCAGGAATTTTGGCTAAACTACATCGACCTTGTATTCTTTAAAATAATTTTAAAGTTCTGCGAACTGAAACTCTCAGCCGAAACTGCAAAGAATTACGAGACGAGTCAGACGATGGATGTTTTTGGCGACGAAGCGAGAATAATAATAGTTTTAACTTGCAAATTGTCGGGATTTTTGCTGTTTTGAATTATTTCATGTATTCAATTGTATTTGGGTCTGTCGTGTATAATTACGTGTTTCAGAACGTCGAGAAATCGATTAAACAAGTTAGCAACGTGCACATTATTTGAAATTTTACTGTTTTTAAACTAACCAATCCGATGAAAAGTTTCATCGGAGTTCCCCAGAGCTCCCGTTCCTTGGTAATGACCAAAAGGTTCGCAGGCTCTGGATACGAGATTGAATTGATCCAACTTAGATGGCAGCCTTCAAATGGTTACCGGATTTTGGCCCCAATGCCGCCTCTAGTTTTATTTATGATCTCTATGATCCATGATCTATACAAATCAAGCAAGGTCATTGGCTCGTGATATTGCAGTTAGATCCGTGGTTGGTTTACAGGTTTACAGTAATTTATGTATCTCTCCTCTAATAGATCACGGTCAACAACCAATAAAAATTATTGTATATTACTACATGGCTGGGTTCGTTTTTCGGTCCCATCGCAAAACGACGCATGAAATGACTGGTTCCCGATGGGTCGGGAACTTCATTTTCGTTACCCGAGTTCACTTTTATTTGTATTTAAATGAAGTCACAAAAACTATTACTATTAAATTATTCAATTTTTCCAAACAATTAAATATGCTGGAACATTACTGTTGGTTTTCTTCTTTATCTAAAAACACGACAAATGAAAACAGAACTGGCATAGACAAGAAGCGACCCAAAAAGCTAAGAGATAATTGGTACAGCAAATTCCGAATACGCTCAAAACGCTCAAAACTTAAAAATAAAATGAACGAAACAGCCATATAATAAATCCCTTATTAACCTCGTTTGCTCTGTCCGCATGTACCGGAAAGAATTTTCCCTCAGTGTTATCGCACAAACCTCGCTCCTTCGTCGTTCGGTCTGTACGAAACCTCAGGCAAATCCTTTTCCCTACGGACCTTACAATCGGTTAATAAGATTACACGTCACAGAATAAAGACTATACAGAAGGGCCACTCGGGTCGGAACCTTTGAAGTTTTTGTCTCCGCGCATGTCGCATTACGCATGTTGCTCAGCCAGTAAACTGCATGTTCTGGCCAATAAGCACGCTGAACTGGCTGTCCTAGCCAGTAAACTGCATATTTTTGCATAAAAATACGAGGACAAGTTGTACCGCTAAGTGGCCCTTCTGTATAGTCTTTATTCTGTGTTACACGTACCTGTAAAAATCACGTAGTCCAAAGAATTCTTCCTTTTTTGCCTGTTCAAGTGTTTTAGATATTTTCTGGCTCTTATAAAGTCTCTGATATCCTTGAGCTAGCTTGTCGATCATTGGTCCAATTCGATGTTGAACGTGTTCATCACTGGAGCAAATTCCGCTAGACGGTACAACAATGAATGCATAAAAATAATCATACACGTATTTTGTAGTAGTGACAATTAGGCAACAAGAACGAGTTACGTATGAGCTGATAGTCTGACAAACTATTATTTTAATGAAACAAACTGAAACCTCAGCACGCGAGTTTTCTACTAATGCATGCATGGTCTATCACGAATAGACAATGAATAGCTCAGCCAATCAGAATGCAGGATTTGTAATAGTCCACTAGTTGGTTTATACTATAATATGCTATATTCTTAATACACCCAACATATTGTATTCACCAGCATTACCAAAACAACCATATATCTAAACAAGCTTAATTTTAAACTTTCGTTTATTTTTGCTGTACAAGCTGCCGTAAGTAGTTAAAGTCAGAAAATTCTAAGTTCCAGACGAGACTCGCACCCACAAACTTCAGAATACTAGCCAGACGCTCTAATCATTGAGCCACTAGAAAAAGTGGGACTTGAGAATACTATTAATGTTACTACTACTCTACTAAACCCTCCGCCCCTTTTCAAAAACCAAAGACGTTTTATAACGCGTTTAGACCAATGGTAGCGGAATACAGTATATTCTTCATATGAAAGTCTCCTCTTTCCAACTGGGTGACAATTTGAAGACTTATCAAGTTCTGTTTTACTAAAGGCCCGTTTACACAGGCTGTTTACACACCCGTTTTTGCTGAGAGTTTTTCCTTGTGACATGCGATTGATTGGATTGACATGCGAATATATTAGACCATTTGTACAGAGCTTTATGTTTCAGTAGTTTCGCAAGTCGTTCATTCAATTGCATGTGTCAGGATGAGAAAAATCGCAGAAAATACCGCCTGTGTAAACGGGTCTTGAAGCTAGCAATTCAGAAGAAAAATATTTCAAACTACTTTTTTGTTTCAATTTTACGCTGTCACTGATATTTTTAATAAGCTTTCCCCCTCCGTATTAAGCCCTCTTCTGTATTGAAGCGCCTATAACACAAAAATTAATGTTTTATTCGAAAGAATTACACTTGAAATAACAATTGTTGTTTAAATAAACAACTTTTGCAGTTTTTCGTTTCCTTGCTTGATACGTAAATGTCACATGTTGCGACGTACTTGTGCATACTAACTTATCGAGAAGGTTATATATGTTTTCTATTATCAAATCATATTTCATTCGAAGGAAGCATGTGCGTGTGTTCATCACACAACACCAAACATGTAGGATTCCAAGTGATTTCGTTTGATAATGCACTATGAACACATACGTCACATGTTACATTTCAATATCAAACTGAACTATCTCAAAAACGAAAAACTTCAAAAGATGTTTCTTTGTCATTTTAAGTGTTCTTTCTAAAAAGACAGACTTAATTTCACGCCGTAGGCACTTTAACCCCCCTCCCCCTCTCTCGGATAATATACAAAGTAATTACTTATTTTGACTTACTTAGCACTATCTCTGAGTTCATCAAGTGTAGGGACACCTCTACTCAGCATAATTCCGCGGTTCATTTTGGCAGGATCCAGAGCCCAGTTGGACAAGCCAATAAACCCAACACGAAGATCTTCGAGCGCGTTCCCTGTCGAAGAGTCTTCCTCGGTAGCAGTGCCGTCTTCCAGTAAAGGATGCAGGGTTTTCAAAGGCATTAATGGAGAATCTTCAGCCAATCCTATTTCGTCGAGAACTACGACAGACACAAATTTACTGAGGTCTTTGTCTTTTTGAAGCTTAGAGCATTGTCTGAACGTGGACACGATGCCTTCTGGGGTCGATAAGGGACTGCATTGATAGGATTGCATGTGGATCTGTTTTGAAAATACAAGTATTACATTGAATGATAAGGTTTACTCAATCCATAATGCTTTAGAAGAAGTTTTTTGTCACGTATTTTTGGTGAACATACATACATTTTAAATGTACTTGGGCATTCAGGAACGAAGTGAAAGGAACGAATTTTCCATAATTATGAATTTAAGTATGCTACAGAAATTTTGAGTCAGCCATGTTTACATGCAGTAATCAAAGAAATATTATCTCAAGTTCAAAAAGCATTTTCGTTTTGGTTCCCCAGTCGAATCTTCTTTATTTTAGCATTCTTGTCTAGCTTGTACATTCAACATGTTTTTTAAATGCATTTGAGGTTGAGAAATATATCGAAAAATGTGTATTTTCCATAATTATGAATTAATGTAGATACGATCACTAGACATCAATTTTAAACGAATGTTACGCGACATTCTCCAGTTAAAAGTTATGTCGAACATTACAACTTGAAAGAACAAGTTTATCACTGACTGCGAGTGCCCTGTATCATGTAATGACTGACAAAGGGCGAGCGGGTGACTAATCCATTGGATTCAACTTACTCAAGATAGTGGTTAATTGTTCCTTTATAACAGTAACCGCTGGCCTTTCTCGGAATGAATTTCTGGCTGGATTATTCTGGCTGCGGGCGCAGTTGAGCCCACAATCAAATAAACATGTAGCCTGGTACCCTGGCCCAATTTCAAAAGAAATAACTGCCAGGTAACCATTAATTACAATCTCGCGTCATTCAGGGATAAAGTAATGCGCGAAAGTTTCAAGCAATAGGAAAGCAGAAATCTTTAGTGGTTACCTGGCCCATATTCTTTGATTGGGCCAGGGTACCATGTTATTAAACATGTACGGTAGAATAAAGTCAGCGGTCACTACCACGAGAAAAACACCAAAATGTCAGCCATCTTTGTTTGTTTGTTTGTTTGTTTGTTTGTTTGTTTGTTTGTTTGTTTGTTTGTTTGTTTGTTTGTTTGTTTGTTTGTTTGTTTGTTTGTTTGTTTGTTTGTTTGTTTGTTCGTTCGTTCGTTCGTTCGTTCGTTCGTTCGTTCGTTCGTTCGTTCGTTCGTTCGTTCGTGTGTGTGTGTGTGTGTGTGTTTGTTTGTTTGTTTGTTTGTTTGTTTGTTTGTTTGTTTGTTTGTTTGTTTGTTTGTTTGTTTGTTTGTTTGTTTGTTTGTTTGTTTGTTTGTTTGTTTGTTTGTTTGTTTGTTTGTTTGTTTGTTTGTTTGTTTGTTTGTTTGTTTGTTTGTTCGGTCACGTTCTAGGCGGGACTTGCAATCCAGTTACATATAGATCAGTCGTGTTTTCGACATCAAAAACACCACATGTAGCCCACCAAAGGGCTGATTAGTTTTTACAAGGGGTCTGATTCCCGTTTCACACGTCATGCTAAACTTGTAGCCAAAGTCAAACCTTTCGAAATAAAAAAGAGCTTATATATGCCCAAAAAGATGACGTAGATTGTAAGTAACCAATCAGATGCTCAGTGGGTAAACAAATAATTAAGTTCATTCCTCAGTTTTGCATTGCGCAGCACTTCTGCGCATAATTCTGCAATACTAATTCAAGGTGTAGCCAAGTGTTAGTGACCAAAACACATAAAAATGTCACTAAGGAGGCTAAATCAGCTAATAACTTTGACAAGACGATACTAATTTAATTTTTAGGTTTTGAAAAAGATTAAAGATTTCTTGCGTGGCTTCGCATATAGACGAAATGATAGGAAGATGCTCCATGTTTAAGCTTTAACCCTGTGTAGCTCACGAAGACACTCGGTGACCCCCCTTTTTTTCTCAATTATTATTTTCCTCCACCAGCTCTACAGCATATATGAAATAGAGAAAAACCACTTCGAGAATTTGAAATATCGTACATTTTTCGTTCTTGCGGCTTCGAAAAACAAGAGAGAATGTGGACATTCTTATATCGCAAAAATATTTGCCAATGTTAGTTTTGTCAAATTTTCTTCCATTATTTGTTGCCACTAATTGTTCATATATAAGTGCATCTAAAATATGGAATATTTTTCCAGTCAGTATAAACTAAGTGCTTTTAATTAAGAAGAATTTTTCAAGTTAACAAAACAAAATCAAAAGTTAGCCAAAATAGCTACAAATGTGGAAAACATCATGATTTACCGGCAGCTGTATTTTCTAAACGAGTCCGGTGACCCCAACTTTTTTGTTGTTGTTATTTTACTATGAACATATCATAAACTTTAATACTGGAGAGTTTCAGCAACTTTTACTTCTGGAAGAATTACTGAGGAACTAAATGATATTAAATCATTTGCTATTTTTACAATCGATCAGCAATGATTTAACATTTTCGTATCTCATAAATTACTTATTTCTTTACCCCAGAGCACTTGATTGGCTACTATTAATCTACGTCACCCCTTATGGCATATATAAGCCATTTTCTATTTTACTTTATCACAATTTACTCTGATGAAAGACTCCACTCGATTAATCAAAACTATTCTGGACAGTTTACCACCTCTTTACTTTAATTTTTACGCTATCAGATTAAGAACTTACCTGTTTCAAGTTTTTGAATAACTCACTTTGAGAAACATTGCCTTTCATGTGAGTTGAGATGACATCTTTGGCCAATGATTTCGAACTTCCTGGCTTACCAACAACAAATAGCGGAATCCTGAGCTCGGTACAAATGGCCATCATAAACACATTTTCACTTAATGCAGTATTCCTCGCAATGTTTTGACCAAGTTCAATGTTGTTCAAGAATGCTCTCTGACATCTGAATAGATAATAAAAATACATTTTTTTTGTCATTAAAGTGCCTATAAAGAGAAAATAAAGTTTATCTTATTTAAAAGAACTCTTAAAATAGTGAAAAATATTGATTTAGAGCTCTTCCGTATTTCGCATTGTTCTTGAGATATTGACATTTGTTTGGTATGCAAATTTAACCTATTGACGTCATGCGTTTATAAAGATGACTTTTTGAAAAATGTAATATATATGAAATTATCAAACGAAATCACTTGAAACGAATCTTATACGTTTCCACAACTAGAACGGTAACAAAACAAATATAATCATGATAATAGCGGTTGTGGTAGTGGTGAAGACGCAATAATAACGATGACGATAAGCCTCACTAAGTAATACAACATAACGCCACACCACACCACACCACACAACACCACACCACACCACACCACCACAACATAACACATACCCCCACGAGACTACACTACACTACACTACACTGCACTGCACTGCACTGCACTGCACTGCACTGCACTGCACTGCACTGCACTGCACTGCACTGCACTGCACTGCACTGCACTGCACTGCACTGCACTGCACTGCACTGCACTGCACTGCACTGCACTGCACTGCACTGCACTACACTACACTACACTGCACCGTAGCGCACTGCACGGCAATGCAATGCAACATAACAATGCAATGAAATGGAATGAAATTAATTGAAATGGAGTGGACTGGAGTATAGTATAGTATAGTATAGTATAGTATAGTATAGTATAGTATAGTATAGTATAGTATAGTATAGTATAGTATAGTATAGTATAGTATAGTATAGTATAGTATAGTATAGTATAGTATAGTATAGTATAGTATAGTATAGTATAGTATAGTATAGTATAGTATAGTATAGTATAGTATAGTATAGTATAGTATAGTATAGTATAGTATAGTATAGTATAGTATAGTATAGGAGAGTAGATTAGCGTGGAGTGGAGTGGAGTGGAGTGGAGTGGAGTGGAGTGGAGTGGAGTGGAGTGGAGTGGAGTGGCGTGGAGTGGAGTGGAGTAGAGTAGAATAGAATAGAATAGAATAGAATAGAATAGAATAGAATAGAATAGAATAGAATAGAAAAGAAAAGAAAAGAAAAAAATAGAATAGAATAAAAAAAAATTGCATATATATATATATATATATATATATATATATATATATATATATATATTCAATATACATATATATACAAATTGCATATATATATATATATATATATATATATATATATATATATATATATATATATATATTTATAATATAGCTACTAATGATATATGAGCTATCTTGCAATCTGATTGGCTGCATTACTAACTGTATATCAGCTCATATACAGCGAGTAGTGAAAAACAAAATGGCGGCGTGGTTTTCTTAAACTATTGCAGATGAAACTGGCTGGTTTTTTCAACGTATAGCTCAGAAAAACGTGAGCTAAGAAGGGGAAACTAACATTTAACACAAAATACATAACCCAAATGCACAATTTACAAAGTTAAGATGGTAAATCCACTTTAAAAATCGTCTTAAGAGTTTACAAAACCCTTTTTGAATTGTCAGGTTGACAATAATGTTTTGTCAGACAAATTAAATCCAAACGAATTCAACTAACAACACATATTTATGAGTACAACCATTATTATTACTCAGCAAAGTGGGTTTTTGAAGTAATAAATCATTCAGATGGATAAAAACTGTGTTATTCTTTCAGGTTAGAAATATTGAAAAACAACGCGTAATTTTCGCTATTTATAATTATATTTTTAGCTTCTTTGTCCATTTAAAAAGCCAAAGATTCACAACCACGACAGATTAAGAAATAAACCACCCACCTTTTGACTTTCAAAGCTGTTTTCATTCTTCATTCAATCTTTTCAACGTATTTTTTGGCTCTGCGAGAAAATTCTGAAGCTGTTTTCAACTCAGCAAGAAACTTGAAAACAAACTACAATACGCATGACGGAAGCTCATATGTGGCGGATATTCAATTAATATAATTTATTGCAATAAATCAACAATTTTGCATTAATTATCATAACATATTTTGCTATATTATAAAACAATTATACCATTCGCTCTCGTCGTATATGAACTCATAGCCAACTCGGCGAAGCGCCTCGTTGGCTATGAGCTCATATACGACTCGAGCTCATGGTATAATTGTTAAATATATATATATATATATATATATAATCAAAAACTAGCCTGATAATCTCTTTCGCCATCCTGTCAGCACCCCCAGGTAATGAGCATTGATCAGTGAAATATCTCGCAATATATTCACAATATGCATCTCTTTCATACATTCGAGCATGGTAGCACACGCCAATACCAAGGACTAAGGCTCTCGTCAGCTTGTTTAGGGGCTGCGTAAAAAAAGAAAGACATTAGAAGACCTCCGCCAGCGAGTTATTAGAAATGTTTATAGGGAAATGGGATATCCCGCTAACCAGGCTAGCTCTCTGGACCAACACATGAATAAAATGCTTAATTGCACTCGTACTATTATACATCTTTTTTAGTTTGGATATGTTTCTCACCCGGCAAATGTCATAAAAAGTTTGTCGACTGTATGAGCAACACAATAATGCTAAAATATAGAGATTTTAAAGTGCTTATGGAACGAAAATTACGTTTGTCTTATTGGAAAATACTTTTGAAATGACAAAGTAACATCTTTTGCAGTTGTTTCCTTGCTTCGTTGTTGAGATATTTCAGTTTGTTTGATATGTGAAACTAGCCAGTGACATCACAACGTGCATAATGACTTACTGGGAAAGGCCATATATCTTTGCTATTATTAAACGGAATCAGTTGAAAATGTATATTTTTGTTGTTGTAAGAGAAAAACACGCTCATAATTGCTTTGAAGTGATTCCGTCTGATAATAGAAAAGATATATAGCCTTTCCCCGTAAGTCATTATGCACGTTGTGACGTCAATGGTTAGTTTCGCTTATGAAACAAACTGTGATATCTTAAAAACAAAGCAAGGAAACAAAAACTGCAAAAGATGTTACTTTGTCATTTTAAAAGTACTTTCAAATAATTTTTTTTTTAAAGATTTTAATATAAAAGTGAGCGATAAAAGATTTACACGACGTTTCGATGTCATCATAACATCATTATCAAGTGAATAAAAGCTAAGTAAAACATGTCCCTTATATATGCTCTAGGCTAGCAGTACGTATTTGTCCTGAACAAAAGCTAATCAACCGTGACTATATACAATAAAAGTTCTACAATGCATCAATTAAACGCGTTATGAATAAAGAATGAAGCTGTGGTGTAATAACGCATGATGTACAACGTAAGACTAATTAAAACAATTTAGATTTAATAGAAGGCTTTGGATGACTTGCTTGGGAGGTTCTCGGTTCTTCGAAAATGCAAAAACAAGTTTGATTGTCTGGTTTTTGAAATGCTTTTCATTAAAGAACTAAAGCCTAGCTTAAATGACAGTCGGATTCTATTAAATCTAAATTGTTTTAATTAGTCTTACGTTGTACATCATGCGTTATTACACCACAGCTTCATTCTTTATTCATAACGCGTTTAATTGATGCATTGTAGAACTTTTATTGTATATAGTCACGGTTGACTAGTTTTTGTTCAGGACAAATACGTACTGTCTAGCCTAGAGCATATATAAGGGACATGTTTTACTTAGCTTTTATTCACTTGATAATGATGTTATGATGACATCGAAACGTCGTGTAAATCTTTTATCGCTCACTTTTATATTAAAATCTTTGAAAAGAAGTCTTTTTATTCACTTTCAAATAAGACGAACTTAATTTTCGTTTCATAAGCACTTTAAGTGGTACCCTAAAAAGAAAATGCTGTCTGAATTGCAAATTTTGCAAATTGATGCAAATTTTGTATTGATCACTGTAAATACAGCGAATTCAAAATTTTTGTAGCATACCTATCTTCATAATTATGATTTAAGGTAGCCACCTTAAATCATAATTATAAAGATAGGTATGCTACACTGTTTCTTCAAAAGTTGAAAAAATGCAAGTTTCAACCTCGGAAAATGCTCATGAATATTTTGAAAAAAGAATGAAACTAACGTTATGCAAGACATGAAATCCTGTTAACAGATGTGTTTCTGCCATTGCTATGACAACAGTGACGTTCCGAAATGGTTTTAAATTTAAGTAATCAAAAGGCAGATTTAAAAAAAATTCTACAGAATTTTCTTTAAATCTTACACTTAAACAAATGTTTTAATGCAAAAACATTTGGCGGTCACCGAACTCGTTTTTGAAATAAAATGGCTTAAACGTAAATTTAGGGCTATTTTGAATCGTCACTGTTGTCATAAGCTAGAAAATAATGCTAAAATAAGAAAGTTTCGAGTGGTACGTCAAGAATTTCTATGGTTTTAAGTGCTTTTCATAAAAAAAAACATGACATAAAAACATTCTCCTCCTCCATTCTCGGTGGGTTAATATTCCCTGTGATGAGTGAAATCATCTGGCGTTAGCCAAAGTAAAACACATATAACTTGAGAGTTGGATGCCGCCCACAAAGGTTAAGCAAATTTTCACCACGAAAAGAATCATGGATGCAAAAATTATTACTAAAGCAAAAAATAGCAAGCGCTTAATACAAATTGTTAAATCACTTTACTTGTTTCATGCTAATTTCCAAAGATATGGCTTCGTCATCCTCCTCGCTATCGTCGTCACTGGATTCCTCACTACTGTTAGTGTCAAGCTCGGTAGTAATTTGGGAAATTAAGTCTGAGTTGACGTAAAACCACGTGATCACTTTCATTGCTCTTTCGACGTCACGCAAACTAACAAAACTACATTCATCCTAAATAAGATATATAGATCAATACATAGATAATAGTTTCAATGGGTTTCGTTTGTTTCGTTTCGGTTCGTCTCATTTCCTTTCGAATTGTTTCGTTTGGTTTTGAATTGTTTCGTTTTGTTTCGAATCGTTTTGTTTCGTTTGGTTTCGTTTAATCAACATTTGTCGTTCAGAAATAACACTAACCTTCTGCCTTCGCATGTACTTCTGGGATGCCGACAAAACTTCCGCAATGCAAGATGCTCGTGAATCATTACCAGGAATAAATAATTCGGATTTTGTCTCGACGGAAATTCTCTGATACAAAAAAACAAACAACAAAAACAATATTATTCGAGAAATGGTTCATGGTTTGGTCTGCTTCATCGAGTTATGGATGCACGCAGAAGTTGAGAGAGCACGAAAAAAGCGTAAAAGATGAGAACAACTCTAAATTTTTTAGTGCTTTCCCAACTTTCCGAATGCATCCCATAGAAATAATGACCCCACTATAAGGAATCAAAATGGCCGATTTATAAGGGCAAAGTGAACTCGTCTTAGGAGTTTTCGACAGTTTTTAACACGGCGGTGATTGGTGACCATGTGGAGTAAACTATGGATAAAATATTTTTGAGAGGACAATAATATAAGCTGCGCTGATGTAACCCAACTCCTTTGCAAAATTTAAAATGGTGGATTTATAGGGGCAAGATTGGTTTTCAATTGGACCTCACAGAGCCCGCATTCTAGGTCTATTATTTTTATGGTGTATCCATAGTCGAGGTACCCTGCGAGTCAGAGGCCCTTTCCGACCTACGCAGGCTTCGGGGAAAAGTGGGCTCTGCCAACAAACTCGATATTTCTTTTTGAGCATGAACGTTTGAAAAGATACTATTTTGGGCCCAGGCTCTAACGCATTACTTGCTATTTTCATCCTTGCGGGTGCTCATAAACCATAACTTGTTTGACCAGTTCTGACTGACTCGCCCCAAACATGGGGCGAAGATCGAGTTTGTTGGCAGAGCCTATCCTAGTTTATAGGCCTTTTGTTTCCACCATGAGCTTGGCCGCGTATTCGGTTTGGGTTCTTGGGAAGACTGGGGAAAGGCCAGAAACGAGAACGCCTTGCCAAATTCGCAAAAAGGTCCTGTCCAGAATCGTTTTGGCCCTTCGAGTGTTCTTGGGAACTAGTACATCTACCGTAAACAACACTGAGCGACGGTATGAAAGCATAAGGATGTCTGCGAAGATTTTACCAAAGATCTTGGCGATCGAAACAAGGAAATTATGGAATATACTCCAATTGGAGCCTGGAATGAAAATTTAACTGTTTAACTTTAAACTTTTGGCGGTTACAGAAGGAAAGATAGTGACAAGAAAGCTAGGCTAGTGAAACTTCGTCGATCCGAGGTGAGCATCCAGGCTTAATTGGTATTATTTTATGCAGATGGAAATAGTAAATGTCGGAAAACACTTAGGACATCATAATATCACAACTCTTCCTCAATAAATTAACAACCAAGCTGTAAAGTAAAAGTGTTTACGAATTTTGTTAGGCCTTCTCCATAGCAAAAAAATAAATTTGCCTTTGTTCAACCCATTGCTGCCTAGGATAGCCTTTATTATTTAAAAGTACTTTCAAATAAGACAAACTTAATTTTCGTTTCATAAGCACTTCAAACTGTCAAAAACACATTCACAAGACATGCACACAATAAACATTATTAAGAGCACATGTATGGCAAGGTAGCAGTACCTGTTGAGAAGTCGAAGGACCAGGTTGAGCTGCAATCAGAGTAGGTATTAAACGCTGTCGATAGATTGTAAGACCAGGGTGAACCTAAAAGATCCAAACCACTTATAAACAGAACGAATGTATTATATATTTATATATGAATGATGTGGGATCGTGTACTTGGGTTGAGAATAAGATTAGAGATGTTACTCCAAGTGAACCATATCGGGCAAGTGGAGAAAAGACTCTACTAGACCGCACCTGGGATTCGAACGCGCGATCTTTGGTTTACTACATAGTCCATGCTCTATCAACTGAGGTACATGGTCATATTGGGAGGAGGTCGTGAAATGATGGTACTCATTGTGTGTTACATTGTATGTGGACCAAACGGCTCGCCACTTACACACACGAGTCTCAGATCACATGGGGATATTTGCTCTTACTGGTAAGAAAAGTGTTAATCCTCCACCGACAAGTATCCTCACTCACACCTCTCTGAAACTGGCCACACTGAGCTACGAGGTCAAGTTAGGAGCAACTCGTGGGATGATGGTAATATATACAATATGACAGATTGTCACTAGATTTACGCTTTATGGACTTGTTTAATACTATCTTTATTTGATTTAATAAAGCTTCTTGCAACCAATTCCGTAAGTTATTTTCTTGACTTTTGATACTACTAAACTTCGGTTTTAAACTCAAATTATACTTTTTTGTCACATTAAAAGTAAGGTTTTACAGCTAAAAGACAGAAATATATATTACTGTATATGTTGTAATTGATCTAACTATGTAAGTATAACTTTAAAAAATCCTTATTCTTTCTATATTTGTTATTGAAAATAAAGAAGATTAGGGCTAACCTATATGTCGGCTTCCCAACATATCTCCTACCTGAATTACCAATAATCAGTAAGTGTCCTATGGCCTTCAATTACCTATAGTAGGTAATTGTATGCAATTCTCTGTCCCACATGTGGTCGTAGGCAGGGACCGCGGAGCATTTCTCTTAATTTTTTTTTGGGAGGGGCTGACGTCATGGGTGTATACCCCCCCCCCCCCCCCCCACACACATGATTATATACCAAACTCAGTTTGGTGTTTTTTAGACAAAACTGTGTATTATATTTTCGCTCTTTATTAATCTATCTCTATCACTTATCATGTTCTTTTCAGCAGTAGCAAGATTTTTCACCGCATTTAGGACATCCGAAAAACAAATGATCTTAGTAGTCTTCATTAGTAGCTTAAAGATATCCAATTGGGCACGCAGGTACTCCAGTTTTATGTCGTCCTCGTAATTTTCTTTCAAATATTCCATTTGCAAGGAAATATCTTCGGATTTTAGAAATCCTATTAGCAGAGATGGATGTGAGATTGAAGGATGAATTTGTTTCTTCAGCAGTACGGTGTCGTAAAAATTTGTAAAACAGTCATCACTTCTTAATTTAATGAATACCTCCCTCGTTAGATTGGCAGTATATACTGTCCACTAGCTGCTGACATTTTCACTTCTTGCAGAGTTTTGAACAGGTTATCCGTATGGGAGAAAATCCTTTGGCTGAGAATTAATCCGAAGAAGAAGTTAAACAATCTCATCTATGCTTGACACACTACAATCCTACCACGAATCTCTGCTTCAAGTTTTGTTTCCAGGCAATCGTTCCATAGTGTAAACAGCTCTTAATAAATTGTCAAGAATTCTCTGGAAACAAGTTGCGCGAACTGTCCATCTAGTAACACTAAATTTAGTCAAACCAGCGGCAGCCATCTCTTTCTCATCTCCAAGATTTACCTTTATTTGCTCTAGCAAATTCTCGCATTTTGGAGAACATTTAATTAGTTTGACGATTTGATTTGTGTTATTCATGGTGTCAGACAATTTTTGCAGTTGTTTCTGGGATCTTTTACGCTCAAACTAAGCGAATGTCGATGACAATGCGTTGGTTTCGACTTCGGTTGAACATCCTGGATAAGTTTTGCAACTCCTGATTTCTTACCTAGCATATTGCTGGCACCATCATAACACTGTCGTCTACAGTATTGCAGAGACAAACTGTAGTCTGATAAAGGCATCTTTTATGACCGATATACCACTGTGTCAGATGCAATGTTAGGAATCCTATAAAACCCAAGAAAGTCTTCGTGTACCGGTCTCGAGCATCTCATCAACCCATCGAAGACAAATAGTTAGTTGTTCATGCATGGTTACTGATATCGGTATACTCATCAGCTATTATTGAAAAAAAGTTGCATCTTATATCATTGACAAGATCTCTTTGTACTTCACGT
>OZ036001.1:3276709-3471709 GCA_964035015.1 Corallium rubrum
ATTTGTCGACAATATGAAGGTATGCTTTTCTCATAAATGCTTGTTTTTGAATTACCGTGATAGTGTGGTTAGGTATGTTAAAGTGGGTTAATTGTCTGGCCTATTAAATGCTAACCAGATCCAGTGCATAATTGGCATTTTAAATCTGGTCCAAAGTTCAGTTCATAGTTAATTCCAATGTGAGATACCAAAAACAAGCAAATGATTACTGACTGTATACCATGCATAATGATAAAATAATTTATTATACAATACTGATGCAATCTCGACTGTGTGGCTAAAAAACCTACAGATAATTATTGATGTCTTGCCACCTACAAAATATCAAAAATTATCTGTAGGTAACGTAATTGTTAATTTTCCGAGTTTATAATAATTATTTCAATCTGAAATGTCATGGCGGAGACTTCTTCAAGATTTGCAACCGTTTCACAAACTGATTTGGCACGACTTGTTGATAATAGGGACGCGAAGAACACGAAAAAAGCCACACTCTCAGTATATTTAAAAGAAAAGGAAGAAAGCGAGCCCCAAACTAAAGAAGACATCTGTAACGTGTTAAAATTGTTTTATGTCGAAGCTCGAAAAACAGATGGAACTTGTTATTCCAAAAACAGTCTGAACTGCCTGAGATTTGGACTGGGCAGGCACTACAAGGTAACGTATGGTTTCGATATAATCAACGACCCAGATTTTGCCGAAGCAAACAAAGTGTTTGGCGCCAAGTGTGTTGAACTAAAACGACAAGGGCTCGCGAAGGTCGACCACAAGTTGCCAATCTGTAAAGAAGATCTAAAGAAATTGTACGAAAGCAATGTCTTCCATCAGAACAGCCCGAAAACACTTCAAAACAAAGTTTTTTTCGAGATAATGTTGTACTTTTGTCGCCGGAGAAGACAAAATCTTCGTGAAATGAAGAAAACAGATTTTTTATGTAGCACGGATGGTAAAGGAACAAGATACGTGTGCAAAACAACAGATGGACTGACAAAGAACCGGCGAGAGGACGACGAAGGATTTGACGGAGGCACGATGTTCGAGAAACCAGGGCCACACGTCCCGTGGTTTCATTTGAAAAGTATTTACAGCACCTCAATCCTTCAAACGAATTCTTGTTTCAGCGGCCGAAGAGAAACGCCAGCACATCTGATGTACAGTGGTTCGATAACATGCTTGTTGGAGAACGGTCGCTCGGTGAAAAAATGAAAAGAATCTCACAAGAAGCCGAGCTTTCAAGGTGTTACACCAATCACTCAATTAGGGCGACTGCGGTTACTATCCTAGACAACTCAGGGTTTGAAGCAAGACATATTATGGCGGTAAGCGGCCACGGAAACGAAGCCAGCATTCGAAGCTACAGCAGGACTGGCATTTCAACGAAGAGAAAGATGTCGGAAACCTTGACGGCAGCCCGAACGACAGAGTGTGAAGTGAGAGGCGAGGAAGCAGCTATTAATCCGCAGCAGCTGTCACCTATTCTTAGTCTTTCCCAAGAAGAAGTCCTTATACAAAACACCCATTCAGAGGTTATTTTTTTAACTGCAATGTCAACATTCAGTAAACGTAAAATGAACTGTTTTTTTCACATCAATATCTCTAGCAATGTAGTAAAACTTTACAAGTTGTTAACGTTATGGTTGTGTGTTTTGGTGTTTACTGTTTTAATTATTTTTTTGTAAGCCAATTGAATTCATTTTTGTTATAAACGGCTGTCATTAATAAAGTTGAAGTTGTTTACACTAAAACGTTCTTTGCGTGGCTTACTTCCTAAACTTCCTAAAGGCCTCTATGTTTATATTTATATTAATTGTATAATAAAACAATTATTGAATTCGGTTATCGCATGATATCAAGAATTATCAAGGCCTCTGTTTGTGTTATCCGCCTCAGCCTTCGGCTTCGGCAGATAACTCAAACTTCGGCCTTGATAATTCTTGATATCATGCTCAACCTCATCCAATAATTGTATATTATCCACTTACTGACATACAATTAAAATTTATTTGTTTTCTAAAAATATAAATTTTAAAACCAAGCCAAAATATATGTATGGTTCTAATTTTAGTATATATTTGTTTATTTAAAGTCATTTTGATTTGATTTGATGTGTATTTATATTTGGTCTTTTAGGAAAGATTTTCACCATGCTTATGGGAAACTGGGCTTGCTTACTACAAGATTTCCTGATTAATTTAAATTGGCTTTAACTGCAATAGCAACCCAAACCAGAGAAAAGGAGAGTGTGAGTCGTTATGGCTTATTAATTATCAATGGAAACATTGAAGTAAACCCAGAGCAGTGAAATATATATTTTGCTGTGTCAAGTCAGCCAAACACAGGAAAAAACAAGCCACACCAGATCCTAACCCGACTTGCTGATGAACTTAGACAGAAGGAAATATAAAATGCACCAAAGACATTAGTGTATGGTACCATGGATGCTATGGTGTATACTTGGATCAGATGGATGATGTCATTTGACGTGTGACACCATCCAACAGTATATTATTATTAAACTATAATAGCTCGATGTGCACAGTGTCAGCAAGACTGAGTTGTTTCTAGCAATAACAAGACATTTAGAATTTTGAGAGTAAGAACTTCTAGGATAATATGTAAATAAAATAAAATTTCTCTAAGATGGATAGCTACATTTATCTACCATGGACAGAGTGAGTCCTTAGGATTTCTGCTGACAGAGTTCACGCTTATATATTCACTGTAGTTCACAATGTTTGTAACACATAAAGACAAATCTTAAAGATATGAAGTGAGAAAAAAATTTGGGCCCCCCTGCCACAAAGTGACGACATATGTAGGGGGTCCAGGGGGAATCTACACTGGAAATTGTTTGAATTTAGGGTCTCTGAAATGGCATTTCCTGCATTTCGAGAGCACTTTTGAGTAAAATCTGAGTGACAACCTGTGCAGTCTGTTAATAGTTTGGGCCCCAGCGCAGTGCACTGTTTGCACACCCGTAGTGCCACCACCGCTACTAGGAACCCTTAGTTACCCTGGTTAAATACAGTGTTATTATTATTACATGTATTATTATTTTCTATCTATTTCAAGACTTTGAAGATGAATTAGGTTAGAGCCTGAAAATCAAAATTTCACCAACTCAGTGGACTTTTATTGTATTTAAAATTGAAAAAAATTTGTTTTCAATTTTGCTACACAGAACAAATACCGTCTGAATGTCATGTGGCTCTAACGTGAATTCATACTGCAAAGTACCTACTAGTTTGGTGGTAAAGACTGCTGATGAGAACTTGGACCATGAAATATTAATGACTCAAACAGTAACAGTACTACACCAACACACCACTAGCTTTTTTAAGTCATTTAGTGTTTATTATAATTACAGGCATTGGTGATTTTACACAGTAACACACCTGAAAAAACATTTTCATGGGATACATTTCCACTAATTAATTTCAATTGTCACAATTGTGAGATCATAGATTGGATGGATGGCCCTTAGGAGCTGGGGGACTCTAAGTCTCTGTTTCATGTCTGGTATGCCACCAGGTGCCATAAAAAACAATAACAAAAAAACCCTGACCTGTAACCATCACTGAAATAAAGTAGTGTGCTGCATAGCTAGCAGTGTTAAAATATACAAATCGAAATATAGTAAGATTTGAGTACTGCTGAAAATATTAAGTAGTAGTTTCTAACGTGATATTTTCAGCAGCATTAAACCTTACTACTAGAAATACATAAATGCAACAACCCCTCGTCTGCTTTTATATGCTTTTTGAAATGCACCCCACCCACCCCAACTTCCAATTAAAATAAGCACTCTTGATATAACTCCTCAGGATAATTACAGAATTTATGATTAGGATGACTGAAATGAAAGTTGAACATATCAAAGGAAAACTTACAGATTTCATATTAAACTCTGGTTGTAAAAATATATTGTTTTTAGCCATTTAGTTTATGTTTTGCAAAGGCAGGATTAACAGTTAACAGCTCAAAAACTACATTTATAACAGGAGATAAAAACAACAGACAACCTATAAATTTCAGTCTGTATAATACAGGACAAAAGAAAATGGACAAAGCCTATGAGTATTTATGATAAGTGCTTGCACTTAAGAGGGTGGTAAAGGGTATTTTCGTGAGCCGTGAATTGCCAATATATTTTCTTGTGAAATGTGAAATGCCGGAATTTTGTGTCGTGAAACGTGATTTGTATTCCATCCGTGAGCCGTGATTGTCGATAATAATTGTCCGTGAAATGAGAATAAAGTAATGAAGTTGTCGTGAACTGTGATTAAGCATTACGTATTTTATAAATTTTTGAGATTATAAGTTTAATTTGTTTAAATCTGCTGTCAGATCGCGGGAATGCCATTTTAGAGACCCAATTTCAAAAATTTTCCGGGGGAACATGCCCCCGGACCACCCTTACAACTGTGGACCACAACTTTGATTGACGTCTTCAAAATCCTAAATTCGCCCCTGATTATGACGAATATGAGCTTCAATCTACTTCGCCTTCTGTGAATAATTGTCACAGAGTTGATTAAACGTTCCCGTAATATTTTGTGAAACGTGAAATGGCAGTTTTCTTATCCGTGAAATGAGAAATGACTTTTTTATTTCCCGTGAAACGTGATCCGTACCCCCCCTTTACCACCTTCACTTAAGTCAATGAAAAACATCACGTCCACAGTAGCAAAGGGAAAGCATCAAAGCACGAAAACATGAAGCTGTATACTGCTTAATGGTAAAGCAAAAACTCGAAAACAACATGTTATTAAAGTAACTGACGAGTGCCTAAAAGGGTTCTATTTAAAAGTCTTGCCGTTCTTGGCGTTTACAGAATATATTAATGAATAAATGCTGATTACAATCAGCAAAATAAATAAATACAAATGCCCTACCGTCAGTTTTTGTCTACCATACGGCGTTTGGTTTCTTCAGGTTTTCTCGTTTCTCTTCAAGATATATTAAACCGGCTGTTTGTATCCTTCTTTTATTTGTTGTTCTGCTTCTTTCCGTTTAAAACGAAACCATTTGAAACCATTTTGTTTCGCAAAATATGGAAATAACTATATAAGTTTTCTTCAAAGCTAGTCACCAGTGCCCAATTATTTTACCGCGTGACACCCTGCGACGTATATATATAAACTATTTCCAGATTTTGTCTCCCTTGCTTTTTCTACACGCGTGTAAAGTGGGCTCCACGCATGTCGAGATTAGCACCCTCACCCGGGCTCCGGGCCTTCGGCCCTACGCCCGGGCTCGGGCGAGAGAGAGAGAGAGAGAGAGAGAGAGAGAGAGAGAGAGAGAGAGAGAGAGAGAGAGAGAGAGAGAGAGAGAGAGAGAGAGAGAGAGAGAGAGAGAGAGAGAGAGAGAGAGAGAGAGAGAGAGAGAGAACAGATTTCAACTATTTAACAATTAGTCACCGAAGTCGAGGTGACTATCGGTGAATATTTACCGAGCCGCGAAGCGGCGAGGTAAATACACCGATAGTCACCGAGACTGAGGTGACTAATTGTTTTAGTATAATTTCAGAGGTTGATAAAAACCAATCACATTGAAACAAAAACTTTTAGGCAACTGCTTTCATTTTAGCAGTGGTGATTCTGTTTATTCACAGACGATGTTAGCAAGCCACAGTCTTTGTCAGTAAATAATTTTAAAAAAAAAGAGTAAACAACATCCTACTTTGGAACTGAACTTGTACATACATTCAAATATATGCTGAAAAGACTTTTATTCTGGTGTTTTGGCTTCTGTGATACAGACTTTTTGTACTTAATTCATTCATGTTCATTATGTTCTTCACTCATGACGAAGTTTTCGAAAACATCGCTACGACCAAAACCTAGCCAAAACTTGCTAGAAAATACGAAGAATTATAGAAAATATACTTGCTTACCTTTACAAAGTTTTGTTTTTATGATATTTGATATGTACAACATCTCAGTGATAAATAGTTTCAGTATTATGCTCTTTTGTTTGTTTCAAAAACTACAGACACCATTTTGAAAAAAAAATCAACAGTTCAATGAATCGACAAATTCTAAATCTCATAATTCAAAATGACAACTCCGAGGGGGAGACTGAAACGAGTAAAGTCAGTGCAGTGTTAAATAAGTACCAGTCTCTTTTCCAAAACTACTTTTGAAGAACAATTTCTTGTGATGCAATAGTCACCGCGCTAGGCGGTGACTATCACCTCAGATTCACCGCTGAGCGGACCAATCAGAAAGCTGGAAAGCCTCTTTTCCACTATGAAATTATACTAATCGCTCATAGAAAACTCGAGCTCATTGTCTAATTGTTAAATAGATAAGCGAGTAGGAATGCAGTAGGCAGTAAAACAACATGGAGGCGACCGGGAATGAAACATTTGTTTGCCTTGATACAATAGTTATGCTTCGTTTTTTGAAATAATTTCGAAGAAGTAAGGTACACAAATTAGTTTCTACTAATCTAATTAAATTACTCGCTCTCAATTTCTATGAGAGCGAGTAGTCTAATTAGATTACTATTCACTCATATAGCTCATGTTATTGTTGAATATATATAAATATCATGCAGTAAAAGTAAACTATAACAAAAGGTACGCTATGCGTACATGCATCTGCGCCCAAATTAGCCTAAGGGCCTGTTTACAACCCGGGTTACCCTTGCACCCTGGTTACCCTAGCTCTTGTACATATTGCTTGTTTTTTTGTTTGTTGTGTTTGTAAGGTGCTAGGGTAACCTGGGTGCTAGGATAACCCTACCTCCTTGTAAATAGGCCCTAAAAGACACTCCCGAATTTGCCTTCAAATCGCCAACTTTCGCGGCTCAAGCGAAACAAAATCTTTGTCAGAAAAATTGGTTTACAAATGACCGAAAAAGGAAAGCTAAGAAGAGATGTTGCAGCGGGATTAACCAAACAATATTGAACACGACTAGAAACCATTGAAAAAGCATGAAAAATTGCGATAAAGATCGGAAAAGATGCCGCCAAATGTGACTGAAAAAAACAAAAAGATGTTTCTTCGTGTGTTTGTTCAAAGCCAGCAAAAGACTTATGCACTGATATATCTTGGCTCGAGAGAGAACAGTGAATTGAAAGGAACATCAACACAAGCAGCTTTTCACATTTGAAGAGAATTGATTACTTTTTGCTAAGAACCGAGCGAGAAAACCACGGAAACCAAACGCCGTAGCCCGTACATGGCAGTGTTTGCAACATCTAAGTCGAAGAGCCAAAAGAAAATTTATCGGTAAGCAGTGACTCGTAATTAACTTACCAGCTTTTTTTAGCTGATTAGAATCGGTATATATCCAAAACCTTCTCAGTATTAAACTCAGTTAAAACAGCAGAAATCTTGTCAAATAATATACATTTTCGCAGGCGTTTTTTCCATGGTTCGAGTGAAACTTTGCATTATAGTTCTTCCCTGGTTAGTTTTTCCTCTCTTATACCTATAGTTTTCAGGTTGTTACCTACGTTTTTTCTGTTCTGATGTTTTTCTTTGAGGTTCAACATTATATTTGAAACATGAGGAATCATATTCAAACAGTTTAATAGGCGCCTTGATATATAAGCGTCTGTAATTATTGTTTGTTTTTGCTATCACTTTGTGGTGCTATGAGGTCGTGACACAAGTTTCTCCTTAGCCACTGCTGATTATTATTTTGGAATAACACATTGCTTAAGCTTTGGGAATTGGTCAATAATAGAAAAACTACATTCATAAAAGTGATAAAACAGGATGTAAAGGAGGGCAGTGGTTTATATTTGTATACAAAAACAGTTTAATCGGGGGGGGGGGGGGGGGTGTATTTATGTATATCTAACGTATTAAAAGCGGGCGAGGGGTTGTTGCGTTTATGTATTTCTAGTTAATATTTAAACAGTACGGTTGAGTGATTGAACCCAAATGTTGCTATTGGATGATTGCTTCATTATACAGAAAACACAATTCAGTAACCGGGAAAGTGCACAAATTTCCATAAACCAGAACAAAAACATAAAACAATGGCTTTTGTTGAACTTCCAAACCATGTATAATGTGGTTAAATATAGTATATATTTAAGCGAAGTTAACTGCTGATGTAGTTGGCCTGCGGTTCCCCTTATTAGGGGAGTCCCTAACGTCACGTACATTAAGGGGTTTCCCGCGCATTCGAGATTCATTGAGCGTCTGTTGCTTTGCTGCAAGTAGCGTCTTGCTCAGCTTGTGCTCTGAAACTAGGATTTCTTTGCCCTTTGTTGGCCGTGCTTTGTCGCTTGATATTCTGCCTTAGAATTTGGCTCAACTGGCTCTTCACTCCGTCCGGTTTGTACCGGTTTTACGGTTTGTACACTGTAGCTTAGCTTTCAGGCGTTTTTAGCTGTGGCTCATTACCACGTTGTGCTTAAGTTATCAGTTTGTCGCGTCTCATCGATTTGCTGCAATTTTATACGCTGTTGTTTTGCCGCTAGCTTGCTTGTCTTCATTTACGTGGCTTGTTCAGTTGTTTGTTCTCTCCACAGTTATTACCGGAGAATTTTGTTGTAGGTTTTTTTTGCAGTTCCCCAACAGCTTGTTCGTTGCTTTTTTTGAGCTATCGCCTAATCGAAGGAGACTGTTTATCCTGGCTCGGCGCTGTTCAATCTGCTTGTGTCTAGACCGACTCGCGTAAGTTTGACAGCATGCTAGCTGTTCAGATCTCGGTACTGTTCCGCTCTGGCGTACGAGTGCGTAAGGCCAAACGTTTGTCAAGTCGTTGGACGCCATAATTTAGGATAATTACCAGGTGAGTCTAGTCGTTCGATTTATCTAAATATTGCCGGGTCTGGTCGGAGCATGAGGCGATTGGTACCCCTGTTTCTTCGGTTATGCACGTCTTGGAACAGAGGGCACTGTGTGGCGCCCACGGCGTTGTGTCGGTTTTAAAGCATTCATGCTCTAGAGGTTTAGGACCGCACCGATCAGTTGAATGCACCGTTACATCGATAGCGATAGCGTTTACACACAAGGCTCGAATTGCCGCTCGCAATCTCGCAAAATGCGAGTGATCATTTGGCTTTGGCGAGTTTTAGCAAGGAAGAAAATTTTTCACTAGCAAAGGTTTCCGAGTGTGACCCGAATTGGGTAGTTTGAAGTTTGTCAGACTGTTCTTCAAATTGTGGATGTGACTTTCAGCACTCCAGCAGTCTTTACTGAATGGTCAGACCTGAAAGTCTACGTTAATTCCATTCTCATCTCACTAGAAAGCACCCACTTCTTGTATGGCAGAGATTAAGCCAAGAAGATTCAGAGATAAAGAATTACTGAAACATCATGAAGTGATACACCTAACAGCTATCTATCCACTGTCTAATCCTTCATGTGAAAGAGGTTTCTCAACCATGAAGAGTGTCTACCACTGACTCTAGTCTCTCTAGCTGTCTTGCAGCGGAAACTATTTATACAGACTGCCAAACTGTACAGAGCAGTAGATGTTACAGGCATTGGAAAAATTTTAATTTAATTTCATTTTGTTGTACTAGCATTAGTTAATGTAGAGCTTGTTTATACATGGGTTACTGTAGTCCGCATCATTTGCATGTTTTGTGATTTTATGACTATATTAAGCATTTAAGTTACAGTTTCTGAAGGTCATTACTACAGTTGTGTGTGTGTTCTTATTCTAGTTTGCATGTTTAACGTTTTTGTGAATTAGCTTATATATGTCCGTTGCGATGGCGGTTTGCTCGTGTTATCATCACAATTCTAGCTCAGCTTCGGTTCAGGTTGCTGCTATGCATTTGGCACTAGTTCGGGTTGTTCGGACTTCGATATTTAGCTCAGTTGTTCTATTCCTGGCTTGGCTCGTCTTCCAGACACTGCGATATAGTTGAAGCTTGTTTCACGTTATTCCGTATTGCCTGTTGCTAGGCCTGGGTTCGCAGGCCATGATTATACCGTTTATTCTACCACTTGCATGTGTTGTCCTTTAGCTCGATTTGCCGGGTTGTTGTTATTTAACTCTTTCTTGTCCGAATTGGTCTTTGGTATTTTATTCTGGCTAACGCCAGACGATTTTATTCACCTCTGGGGAAGCCCCCGGACAGGAATGAGTTATAAACTATCTCTTTAACTCTTTCTTGTCCGAATTGGTCTTTGGTATTTTATTCTGACTAACGCCAGACGATTTTATTCACCTCTGGGGAAGCCCCCGGACAGGAATGAGTTAAACGGTTGCTTTAATAGCTGTCGCCTGTTCTTGGGCTATTGCTTGCTACCTCTATTTAGCTCGAAAACAACTCCATATTTGGAGGGTTGTTTGAATTAGTCCGGTCTGATCATTCTAATTGGCTTGCTCGCAGACTTCTGTCGTCGGCACTTATTGTTATCACATTCGGTTCTCGGATAGTTAGATGGGGGGGGGGGGGGGGGGGCTAGGGTAGCTGCATGGTGGGGTAATGATTATAGGTTATCTTGTTAAGGTGTGCGCCGTTCCTTTAATGCGGTTTCTAGTCTTATGGTTAGCCTCTAGCTTAGCATCCGGATTCTTGCCAATTCTTGGCATGTTGCAACCGGTAATTCAAATGCCAGTTAGCCGTATAGCCTGTACTCAATAGTAGCATGGTAGCACCTTTCCATTGCTTATGTTCCCGCGTCGAACACGTCAAGAATGAGTACTTGAATGATTAAGGTTAGCTTTAATCTCCGTATAAACAACAGATACAAGCTTCTTCCGCACAGTCAGGACCTACGCGATTGTCACGCGCGGGGTACATGGTCGCCGCTGACCATAATTATCGCGTCACTCGAAGGTTCTGCTAGCGGATCCGTTTCTTGGTTCTTTCCCCTTGTTGGGTCGTGGGCTATCGTTGGTTGGGGTTCAGCCTTGTTTTCGCTTGGTCTATCTAATCTTAATTTTTAGGCTCCCTGCCTCCGGTTCGCGGGTCCCCCACTTAATTGCAACAGTTACTACCGAGCTCCAACTACATCCGGACCGCTTGAAGGTGGTTTATGTTCTCAACGGCATTGCTCATGGTTTGATATTGGGTTCAACCCCTCGCTCCTCTGACTTCAGCACGTAGGAACAAAGCTTCAGCCTATGAGCACCCTGAGTTTGTGGATGCCTATTTAAATAATGCAGTCGCCTTGGGCCCGGCTTACATGTTAGCGGTTTGGGTGTTATTCCGAAAGTTGGTCAACCAGGAAAGTGGCGGTTGATTTTGGATCTTTTCTCCCCACATGGGTTGTGCTAATGATGGTATTGATCCGGAACGGTTTTCTCTTCAGTACATTAAGTTCGACGATGTAATCGTTGGTTCGGCACTTGGTTGGGGGGCTTTGATGGCCAAGTTCGACGTTCAAGTGCTTATCGGAATGTAGCTGTCCTACCTTCCCACTGGCTTTGCTTGGCATGAATTGGCGAGGCAAATTTTACGTTGATCTCACCTTACCGTTTGGCTTACGTTCGCCCCCCCCCTTTATCTTCAATTCGGTGGCTGACCTTGTCGAATGGATTGCACTGCAACTACGCTAGTCCTGATCTTTTGCATTATCTCGATGATTCATAACTGCTGGTCCTCCGCAGTCGACCCTCTGTGCTCGTAATTAGCAGTTGCTCGTCGGTCTGTAAGAATTAGGTTTACCTTACACCCCGATAATTCCGTTTTACACCCCAGTTAATCCGTAGGTACCACCACGTGTCTAATTGTTCTCGGCATCGAGCTTGATTCAGTCCACCAGATCGCTCGCCTACCTGGGGCCAAACTTGCGGCTCTCAAACAACTCCTCGTTGAATGGAGACAGCGGAATTGGTGCACGAGGACAGCTAGAATCCCTAAGCTAGAATCCTGGATGTAAGACGTGTAAGCAGACGTGTCTTCTAGAGCTCCTGAAATATAACTCTATATAATATTATAAATTTGTACAGCAATAGTATGGCTTATAACTATTTCTCTATCGAAGATTCTAAGCTTAAGTGGAGGGGAAACTTGGAAACATTAAAGTCTTTCATCTCCAATGAGTTGAATTTAACGGGAAAATGGACTTCTCCTGGTGGCGATGTCAAAGCATTCACGAACGATGATGGCTATATTACCGAGGATGAAACCATTAAAATCAAGTGGTATCAAGGCAAAAAGATATTAACTGTACAGGGAGTTAAATCACAAGATATTGAAGACAAAATACACGTCGAAATACAGAAAATTTCACACACAGGGGAAGGAGAATCGAAGGACGAGCAAGATAAAGCTTCCTTGGACCAAACCGCACTAAACCAGACAGAACTTCAACATTTGCATAGTGAGAAGTTAATTGAAGCGATTAATGATATTAAAGGTCAAATTCACCAGCTCAAAGTTGATACTAAAGAAAACCAAACCTCTATATCCAAGCTGATGACCCTATCTCAAGTTGCTCATCCAAAACCAGATAATGAGAGCTTGGAATTGCACAAGCTTCGCCAGGAAAACGACGAATACCGACGCCAGAATGAAAATCTGCTGAGGGAAAATGTCGAAAAGACCGAACGTATGAATAACCTCGCATACATTTTATCTGATTTAAATACTAAAATCAAGATACTGGAAGATGAAAAGGCAAGCTTAGCAACTGCAATAAGCCTCCTAAACGATGAATATCGCCCAAAAGAACACGCACACGACCAATCTTCAACTGTCAATAAGCAAAACGACTGGACTACAGTTAAAGGTCCTAAAGACGGCGTTGCATCGACTGTTCGTGCCGACAGTAACGACCATGACTGCTATGTTGTGGAAAATTCTAACAGATACACAACTCTGAATGATGAAGTATGTGGCAATAACTCCAACAGCAAAAATAAAGACCATCCCGACGCCTCAGAATGTAATCGAGACACTTCAAGTATTACATCGAAAATCCAAAAAAGGAAAAAGAAAAAGAAAACTGTGGTTATCGCTGGCGATTCCATGGTTAAAAATGTTATCGGTGCTAAAATGAGTAGCGTTGACACTGATAATTTCTTCGTTGTAAAGCCCTTTCCAGGAGCAACTGTACAAGATATGAATGACTTTATCAACCCGCTAATCCGAAAAAAGCCTGATAAAATGATCCTACACATAGGAACCAATGATCTGAAAAGTTCGCGCCCGAAGGTTGTCGCAGAATCTATTTTAAAACTCGTTACCAGAATCAAAGAAGCCTCTCCCAATACAGCTGTGGGTATTTCAGCATTGCTGGTAAGGAATGATAATCACGAACTTGCCGTAAAGGTAAATTTAGTTAACGACATTCTTAGAGATTATTCTATTAATGCAAACATTTCATACCTAGCTAATGCTAACATTAATAGTTCGCATTTAAACTCTAGAGGCCTTCATCTGAACAGTATTGGCAGTTCAATTATTCAAGACAATTTTAGAGAATTTGCTAATAATATTTTAAATTGACATAATGCCTTACCGGGTGAATCTGTTATAGGTTCCGATAATCAACCAAACAGTTCTACCAATCAGTCAGCCCCAACAATACCTATTATGCGGGGCTTCAAGCTAGCATCACTTAATGTTACCAGTCTAATAAAGCATATCGACGAGCTTAGAGTTTTGCTTGTTGATCATTCAATCGATGTTTTGGCAATTAACGAGACAAGGCTTGATTCTACTATAAATGACAACGAGGTTCATATATCTGGTTATGAAATTGTACGACGCGACAGAAGCGTCAATGGCAGATTTGGGGGTGGTGTATGTTTTTATGTTCGATGCAATATCAATTTTCTACCACGTTTTGATATGTCATTTGATCAATTAGAAAATTTATGTATCGAAATTCGTAAACCTAGATCCAAGCCTTTTCTCGTTACAACTTGGTATAGACCTCCAGATTCACCCGTCGACAAATTTAACTATTTTGAAACCCTAGTAGGTAGACTCGATGCGGAAAATGTTGAATATTACTTAATGGGTGACCTGAACTGTAATCTCGGGTCACCCGTTTTGGAACATAATTCAACCATCTTGACTAGCATCACCGATCTTTTTGGCTTACAACAGTTAATAAGCGAACCAACTCGCATAACCAAGTCATCCTCAACATTAATTGACTTGATATTTACTAATTCGCCTGATAGGATTGTTTGCTCTGGTGTCTCTCATATCAGCATCAGTGATCATAGCCTAATCTATGCTTTTCGTAAACTTTCAACTGGCTTATTTACTAAGGGCCACTCTACTGTGACCTATAGAAGGTTTAAGAATTTTAATTCTGCACGTTTCAGAAACGATATCCGGCTGCAGAATTGGGATGAAATTAAGGCACATGATAACCCAAATGATATGTGGCATGCTTGGAAAAATACATTTAATAGTGTTGTTGAAAGGCATGCCCCTCTGTGTACAAAGCGTATTAGGGCTACTAAATCGCCCTGGATTACGCCTTATTTAAAACAATGCATGCATTATCGAGATATTCTGAAGATAAAAGCGATTAGCTCTAATGATCCATCTGATTGGCACGCTTTTAAGAGAACTCGTAATAATGTAAATACCGAAATCAAACATGCCAAAGAAATGTATTACACGAACGCCTTTCACGAAAATAAAAGCAATTCGAAAAAGACTTGGAATATAATTAACGAACTAACTTCAAGAAAACAACATAGCTCGCACGTAAAGGAAATTGAATTGAACGGCTGTTCTAGAAGCGGCTCTCAAAAATTATCCGATGCGTTTAATGATCATTTCGCTGATATTGGGCCAAAACTTGCCGACAAAATACCTTGTAACGAAAACAGTCGTTCTCATTTAGATTACCTTTCATGTAACGAAAGTGGAGCTAGTTTTCAACTGAAGACAACAAGTTCGTCTATAGTCTTTTCTCTTCTATCCAAACTTAGTAAATCTAAAGCAACTGGTTTGGATAAAATTTCAGCTAGGCTTCTTCGTGAATGTCCTGATTTGATTTCAGATTCCCTAAGTATAATTTTTGATCGTTCCATTATCACGGGTATATTCCCTGACGATTGGAAATGTTCAAAGGTTATACCATTATTTAAACAAGGGAAACGTGAGGATCTCAATAACTATCGTCCCATCTCTATTATTCCTATTGTGGCCAAAGTTTTTGAGAGGATTATTTACGATCAAGTTAATGTTTTTCTTACGGATAACAAATTGCTTTCAACTAGTCAGTCAGGATTCCGAAGCTTACATTCCACAGTCACTGCTCTTCTCGAAGCCACAAACGATTGGGCGTACAACATTGATCACGGCGACGTAAACGCAGTAGTTTTCTTAAGCCCGCCGCACACTAGAGCTATCAGCGTCGCAAAGTTTCACGCGTGACTGTTGGCGTAAGCAAGTTCCCCCAGTGTGCGGTGGCGTTTTGAGCGCTATTGTTCACGCGTGCCATCGGCGCCGTATATTCAACATGTTGAATAATTTTGTGCACGAGTGAACATTTCCTCCAAGTGTGCGCGCGTGCAAAGCTATCAGCTCACAATAGGAGGCAAATACGCATGCGTGTTGACTCATATTTTCAAATCAAAATAGCGACTAGTAGTGTTGTTGCTGATGCTATGTGTGAGGACAAAATCGCGGATCTGTGGCCTGAATATCCATGTCTTTATGATGTGAGGAGTCCGGATTTTAAAAATAGGGATTTACGCGATAGTTCCATCCAAGAAATAGCGGAGAAACTGGGGAAAACAGGTAGGTTCGATAGAACCTAATTTTAAACCTTGTGGTAGTGTATACGAGTGTTTAATGTGAATACACATGCAGGACAACATAGATTGCCATGTGGTTATTTACACAAATACTTCATCCGTGTTCCTAGCTGAGTATGTGAAAGCAAAGTTGAAGGCCTTGAGAAACAGTTATGTTAAAGCTAAAAAACCACCTGCCAGTGGAAGTGCAAGAAAAAACCCAACAAAAAGAACTGCATGGCTGTTGGAAAAGTTGCAGTTTTTGGCCCCTCATGTTGCTACCAGGACTTCTGTTTCAAATCTAGTTGCAGTAAGTATGGATTAAAATATCATTTTATTCAGAACGATATATAGATGAGAACTATTTAATGTGAATATTTCACAGTTTGTTTATGAAGTGGACAGTTAAATGACCATATTGTCTTGCCATGGAACAGATCCACAGTCATTAAAATAGTTTGCCAAAAGATCCCTCTGTAATTTAGCATTTCTGCTTGCATTATGGCAGGGGGTAGGTTGCAGGCTAGTCAAAGCTGCATCACTTCTCCATGATCCTCTTGATACAGAATGGTCGCTGTTCTCCAAATCTGCTGCTGCTGCATAACCAGCCTTGTTCTTCTCCACCATGAAATTGTGCAGGCAACAAGCAGCTAAAATTACATTTGTCACTTTGTCAGGGGAAAGTTTAATTTTTGTTAAAAAAACTCTCCATCTGTGTGCCAAAATACCAAACGCATTTTCAACTACTCTACGGGCACGTGACAATCTGTAATTATAAATTCGTTTTTCTTTTACTAAATTACGATGTGGGTAAGGTTTCATGATTCGCATTGACAAGGGAAATGCATCATCTCCAACAACGTGATACTCAATTTTACTTGATATCCCAGATATTGTGCGTGATGATGGGAGGTCTAATGAATTGGATGTTAATGCTTGCTTCAATGTTGAATCAGCAAACACTCCAGCATCCCCAGCTCGTCCAGCTGCCCCAACATCAACATAAATGAATTTGTAGTTTGCGTCAACCAATGCCAACAAAAGGACACTGAAGTAGTGCTTGTAATTGAAGAACTCAGAGCCAGTGTCACCTGGTTGTTGAATAGCAATATGTTTTCCATCTATTGCTCCGATACAACATGGGTAGTTCCACTTGCTTTCAAATTGTGAACCAATATGTAGCCATTCTTCCTTCTTGGTTGGACTCTAAATATAACAAATAAAATGTTTTCATTCATAGGAATCTTCCCCTTCTTCTGGAACTCCCACATCTGAAATCAGTTTGAACGAGGTGGCATGTGAACTTGATAATGATGATGATAATGATGATGAAGGTGATGTTAATTTGAATGATCCAGCCAGCCCTGCAAACAGCGCAATTGATGGGGCTGAAGGAAGGGGCACATCAAGATCGACTAACGAGCCACTAAAAAAAAGACCGAGTATCTCCAGGAAAAGACAGGCCGATGAAGAATTTAATTTAATCAAGGGCCTATCTCAATCAATTACAGAGAAACACAAGAGGCCAAAATCAGTGCATCAAAGCAATAATATGTTGGTGGCATTTGGAAATTACATTGCCAATGCATTATCAGAGTTGGATAGTCGGACATGCCATTTGGCTCAAAACAAAATTAACAACATAATTTTTGAGGCACAAGCTGGCCTATTGGTGCCTGTACAAGCTGTCCAACAAATGCAACAACCTATGATGCCGCCACAAACGCAACATCATTTTGTTCCAATTCAACCGCAGCATCCAGACATGGCAACTCGTATGCGAACCTCAAGCCCTCAGTCTTCAATATATGCTGAGCCCAACTCATGTTTTCGAGATGAATCAGCTAGGCTAAATACCACTAGTGGGTGGTAATAATACACTAACTATTTATTAGCTAAGACTAAATAAGATGTAACGAACTTTGTATTGTGAAAAAAAAATGATTTGATAGAGGACTATTACATAATAGATTATGCTGTGTGTAAAAACGTTTGGAAATAAAAACCTTCAAATAGTTGTCCTTCATTTCTGAATGCAATGCTTGACAAGTTTCCTCCACAATTCCAGATATGGTCCTTTCACTAATACGATATTGGAAGGAAAGACTTCTGAAGGTCTCTCCTAATTAAGTTACAAAAAGTAAACAATCATATAAATTTAAAACAAACATAAAATGAATATATATATATACGTATAAATTCATTATACCTGTTGCCAAAAAACGTAGTGTCACCGATAGTCTTTCGATCGGTTTCAAACACAATCGCATCCTCGTGTCTTTCTTCTCGATCAGTGATGAAACTAATTTCAAAACTTCGTCGAATGAATCTTTATCCAGCCTGTGAAACTGCCTAAACTGTTCAGGATCTTCAACAGTCAGTTCGCGAACAATATTCGCGCAAGCTCCTTGTGTTTGGCGTCGTGATATCCACCGTTTCGTCCATACTTTTCGGTGCGAAGCTCTTAAACGTCTTCGTCTGCGTCGTATTAACAGAAGAAGAAGCAATATTTCTTCTTCGTCTGATGAGGATGAGTCAAACTCTTCTTCGCAAACAACGGCGGTCATGTTTCACGAATTGATTTGAAAATGAGTCAACACGCATGCGTATTTGCCTCCTATTGTGAGCTGATAGCTTTGAACGCGCGCACACTTGGAGGAAATGTTCACTCGTGCACAAAATTATTCAACATGTTGAATATACGGCGCCGATGGCACGCGTGAACAATAGCGCTCAAAACGCCACCGCACACTGGGGGAACTTGCTTACGCCAACAGTCACGCGTGAAACTTTGCTACGCTGATAGCTCTAGTGTGCGGCGGGCTTTAGACCTTAAAAAAGCGTTTGACACCGTAGATCATGCAATTCTTTTATCGAAATTGAATGCATATGGTATAGGAAGTGAATGGTTTAGATCTTACCTAAGTGATCGTAACCAAAAATGCTTCGTGAACGGTTTTTTATCACCGAACCGCTCACTGTCCTGTGGTATCCCGCAGGGGACTATCTTAGGGCCATTACTATTTTTGATTTATATAAATGATTTGCCTAATTGTCTCAAACACTCCCGTGCACGTATGTATGCAGATGACACTCATTTGACGTTGGCAAGTAATAACGTTCGTGATATTAATCAGAATCTGAATCAAGACCTTGCTAACGTTAATGAGTGGCTTATCGCAAACAAGCTTACCCTAAACCAATCCAAGACAGAATTCATGTTAATCGGTTCTAGGCAAAGACTACGTACGTTGAACCCATTACCATCTCTGGAAATTGATGGGGTCCCTGTTAATCAGGTTTCGCATACAAAGTCCCTAGGCGTACTTATTGATGAAAATCTGTCTTGGAATATACATATCAATAAGCTAATCAAAAAGATTGCATCAAGCGTTGGAGCTATAAAACGTGTAAGGCCTTTTGTTCCATTTACGACTCTGCAGTATATTTTCAATTCGTTAGTGCAACCGCATTTTAATTATTGTTGTGTCGTTTGGGATAATTGTAACAAAACCTATGCTGATAAGCTTCAAAAATTGCAAAATCGTGCAGCGAGAGTGTTAACATCTTCTAGCTATGACACTGCTGCTGATTCTCTACTAGAGACGCTTGGCTGGAGAAAACTCGATACCCAGCGCAAGTTTGAAAAAGCTGTAATGGTCTATAAATCACTAAATGGGCTCGCCCCCGATTATTTGCGTCCCATGTTCATAGACCGTAGCAGCGTCACGAACTATTCATTGAGAGACACCGAAGGCAAACTAGCTGTTCCAAAGCCACGGACTAATTACCTAAAGAATAGCTTTGGCTATAACGGTGCGATGCTTTGGAATAGCCTTCCTACTGAGCTACGCAAAGCAAACAACCTAAGCGAGTTTAAATCGGGCTGCAGTAGGTTTTTTTCTTTTTTAAATGATTGAATTTTAATAAATTATACTATTGCACGGCACTTATGGAAAGCAGGTATTTTTTATTTCTTATTTTTTATAATTATTTCTATGTAGAACCATTTGTAATTTGTTAGTTTGTAAAATTTTGTAATTAGTTAAGTGTACCATATATGTAAATCCTGATAAGTTCACCGTGGGTAAATAAAGAATCTATTCTATTCTATTCTATCGGGAAGTCCACCACGCGTGCTTAGTCGTTTGGCCGGGACGTACCTTTACGCCGTATGATCAATTTGCTTTACGCATTCCGCAGTCGTAATATCCGATTCGTCTTAACGTAAAATTTCGGCTTGATTTGCAGTGGTGGTGTGACTTGCCTCCCAGGGCTCGTTCCATTGGCTGATCTACATGTTACCTCGGACGCGGCCGGATCTATCGGTTACGGTGCTGTGTATCAGTAGCAGTGGTTTAATCGCAAGGGGTTACCATCTCAGGTCCCACTGTCCATCGCCATAAAGAGTTTTTCCTGTTGTGATAGCTAGCCGCTCAGTTGTGGGGCTCCCACTGGGCTCGTCTACGCGTTTGCTTTCATCTGGATAATTTGTCCGTTGTTCATATCCTGAATTCCCACACCTCGAGGGATTATCATATCATGCACCTCTTGCGTTCCCTCCTTGGGTAGCCGCTCGCTTCAACTTTATGTTTCAGGCTCAACATATCCCTGGCCTAAAGAATCTCGTTGCGGACGCACTTTCCCGTTTTAATTGGCAGGCGTTCCACCAACTCGCACCCGACTGTGCTCCATTGCCAATCCCAATGCCGGACTGGCTCTTGGACCGACTGGATCCCGCAATTTAGAACTACAATGTCGCAATTACATGAAACACGGCTTGGCGTCGTCGACCCACATGACATACTCGTCTGCCCAACGGTCGGTTACATTTCTGCCGTGCTACCAATCCGGTAAACACTAACGGCTCCGCGCTCCCAGCTACCGAATGGACGCTGTGTCTTTAGGCTACGTGGTTGTCGCGGATGTAAAACCTGTTACGATCAAAGTTTATCTCTCCGCAGTCCGAGCTCTGCATATTGAACACGCTTTTGGTGATCCTTTGAAAGATTGCCTTCGTCTACCACTTACACGTGTTTCTTCACGGAGCGTCTACGTAAGTTGTTCGAGGCAGCTGGTATTACCGGTCATTTAGGAGCCACAGTTTTTCGATTTGGTGTGGCTACGTCTGCGGCTTTAGCAGGGGTCCCGGAGCACCTGATCCAAACTTGGTACGGTGGACTAGCACCGCCCACTTATCTTATTACGGACTCCTCGCACTTTATCTAACATAGCAAAAATAATTTGCTAAGTGCGACTTTAAGCAATGTGATTAGTAGTTCGAGGTTGTTCCTTCGTCTGTCTTCTTCGCATGTCAGCTCAGTTGTGGTAGGTGCCGGTATACTGTGGCCCGTTGGACAGCGGTCAGTTGTTGGAGATAGTGCCATGGCAATCTGCCAAGGCACTTCCTCTTCAGGCGCACAACTTGTTGTCGTGCGCTTGAAGGGACTGACCGTCTTGGTGGTCTGCCTTGGCAGAGTTGTCATGGCAAACGCCTATTGCTTCTCTGATTACCCTAATTGCTATTGCTTAGTTTGCTGGCTATTTGCTCATGGCCCAATTGCTTACAGTTACTTTGCTTGCTAACAAGGCTAGATTGCTGACTAGCCTGGGCTAGATTGCTGACTAGCCTGGTCACCAACGGCACCTACCTCCAAACAACGCATATTCTGCAGTTAAATGTGGTTAAATATAGTATATATTTAAGCGAAGTTAACTGCTGATGTAGTTGGCCTGCGGTTCCCCTTATTAGGGGAGTCCCTAACGTCACGTACATTAAGGGGTTTCCCGCGCATTCGAGATTCATTGAGCGTCTGTTGCTTTGCTGCAAGTAGCGTCTTGCTCAGCTTGTGCTCCCCCTTCGCCCTTTCCCCACCCGTGTTAGATACGAAGTATAGAATCCTATAGATCGTTATGTTATTCCACTGACTTGTCAGTGTGACTGGTGCCGGTGGTCTGCCTTGGCAGAGTTGTCATGGCAAACGCCTATTGCTTCTCTGATTACCCTAATTGCTATTGCCTAGTTTGCTGGCTATTTGCTCATGGCCCAATTGCTTACAGTTACTTTGCTTGCTAACAAGGCTAGATTGCTGACTAGCCTGGGCTAGATTGCTGACTAGCCTGGTCACCAACGGCACCTACCTCCAAACAACGCATATTCTGCAGTTAATAGCCAATTTATATACGCCTATAGCAAATATAAACTTAAGTTAATGAGACAAAAACGTCTAAGCAAAATGTAAAGCTGCGTAAAGGCCTTGTAAATCGGTAGGGATGCGGACAAAGATCAATTTCTCAGCTGTCAGCAACTCAAATAAACCCCAGACGGGTATAAAGGTCAGTCTTTCCGACCAGCATGACTCCGCACGTGCAGAACACAAGGCAATGAATAGTCTGCCAATGGAAACGGTATTTCCTCTTTTTCGCGGGAAAATCTACCAATCAAATTTCACCAAGTCGTCCTTATAAGACTTCAACACGCACCATATGAACCATTGTGATCAAGAGCTTTACACAATAAGCTATACGTAAGCTCGGTAAAGCGAACAAATTACCTCCCATCCCACCCATTCAACGATTTTGCACATCTTTATTTAAAAAAACCCAAAAAAAAAACCCCCCCAAAAAAACAACAAAAAAAACAAACAAAAAAAACAAACCCCAACAAAACAAACAAACAAACCAACAAAAGAAACTGTATATGTTGGTTAAAAAGTTTTCACAAAAACGCTACTCCTATAGAGTCTGTCATGCGAACTGCGTCAAATGACTTACGGTGGACACTTTATTATCTTAATATATGAATCAATTTTGTATATAGCATTACTATTTTAGTAAAGATTTGGTTTGGGGATGAAGTTCTCCCAAAGGTCACCCTCAACCCCATAGACTCATACGAATTGATGTAATTATAAGAATTAGTCGAAAGTAAGGAATGTCCAACTCGGGGATCTATTACCCCTTGGACATGTAGGATGCCCTTGGGGAACTACGACCCCTTGGGCAAAGTCCAACATGGGGATCTACCACCCCTAGGACATTAGACTAGAGTCCTACTTGGGGATTATTACCCCTATAGGACAACTAAGACCGTAACGTTGAGTTGTTGGGATGAGGCTGACCACAATTTTCACCATTCGGAGTACTTCTCCCCGAACCCTTCTCCCACAAAAACATTGCGTGTGTGTCATAGCTGTATTCTTAGTGTCGCAAAATATGCGTATAAGGAGTTGGATCATTAATTTCTATTAACTATGATCCAGCTCAGTTAATGTATTAAATAAGCGAATGAGATGAAAGGTCAATCCCTTGATATTAAAAAGATATCGTGGGGCAGATCATGGCTATTTAGATACTTCATACAGCGAGCAGTCAATGAGTACATGTGTGTACTATGCTGCTAATAAACTTGATTGCATTAAAAATAAAAAATGATGCTACCGGTTGTGAAGTATATATTTGTAAGTTTCCTCCAAAGAGAATTGTTTGTCTTCCGAAGAGTAATGTTTGTCACTTGAAGACGGTCCTATTCATAAAGTTACAGTTTACACGTGTTGGCCTGAGTCGCCTGAATGACTCGATAAATCGCCTAACGAGTTGAAAACCTTTTGTCAACTCTTCAATCATTCTGTATAACGCACAAAAACTGTGGTAGATCACACTTGCAAGTTTACTATTAGTCATGTTAAAAATACTTGCCATTTGTATCAGCAATATTGTCTTGCTTGACAATAGTGTTGCTCTTTGACCAGCTTGACCATATTCGTACATATTCGTACAATTCGTACGTTGACGTTTTGACGCCAATTGACGTCTACAAATTCTGAGCTCCGATTGTCCCCGATGTAATTGTCGCGCATTGGTTAGAGTTACACCACAGCACACACTACAGGTCAGTGGTTACCCAAAAAAGTTAACACACAAACACACACACACAACACGATAGCAATATATCTGCTGCGCAGATACAAAAATCGAACATTATCGGTTACCGCAGCATATGATTTATGCAGAAAGAAGTATAATAAAAGCTTACTTTCTGTACGGATTACACGCAGCTATAAAATGAAGCCTGACCACATTAGGGTTAATGGGTCGTCCATTCACTCTTCGGTCTACCATGATTTCTTTAATGAGATCAATCGCATCTGTTGTGTTGGCTTCGTCGAAAAATAAAATGGTATCGATGTTCATTTTGTCGTTGATACAAGCCAACTCCTCCGCTTTTTCCACTTTCTTTTCAATGTCTTTGTAACTAGTACCACCGTGAACCTGGAATAACACAGAAAAGCACGAAATGAGAACATGGGAACAACAGCTGAACTGAACAATACGTGTAACAAGATGTGAACAAAACAAAGACACCAATCCTTGATAATTTAACATTTGACGTAGATATGCCATGCCATGCATATGTGCACTTGCACGTGACTGTTCATGAATAATCTTGAACAGCGTTTGCGCACTGCCGTTTGTCGGACCGGTTTCTGGTTTGGATAAATGGCATTGACATGAATCTGGTCAGAGGTTGGTCTGATATACAGCAGTGTGGAAATCACTTTTTTAGCTTGCAGTTTTTAGTCAAACACTTTTGCTATTCTTTTTTGTTTGTGTCTTCGCTCAGTTGGGTACATTATTCATTATTTTCCTTTTATTTAACTCCTTTTTACAATTTTTAAAACAACACCAAGGAGAGTTGACTGTAACATGCACTACATATATATGCGAACAAAGCGTCGCCTCGATATTAAGGAAAAATACCTTCATCAACAGCATGTTCTTTGGTCCCTCAGCTCCAGCCTGTAGCTCACACATAAAACGTATAAGACGAGTCTTTCCGCATCCTGTTTCGCCCATGATAATCACGGGAATACCACATCTGGAATAAACAAGTATTCTACTTTGGTTTATAATGCAAGGCTTATTTTCAGAAATGCCCTCCCAGGAGAAAAAGGGAACGCTTACGATTTCAACTCATGAAAAGTTCGATGTATGACCTGGGCTAAGGCCTGGTTTATACAACGTGTTATGAACCCACCGAACTAATTATTTGCCTAATAGGCCATTTGCACGATGACGCGAGATGGCGTTGGGTGACTACAACTTCCAGAATGCTTTGCCAGTATTCTAGGGTTCTGGTTAAACCGGATGACTCAAAGGGAGACGTCCAGTCATTTCGCGGCTTTTCCAATGTCGACAAATATGTTTTCCCAAAAAGCTAGGGCGTAAACCAGACTTCTGATTAGGGTTAGAGTTTATGTCGTTCGACCACACCAATTAATTAATTAGTTCGGTGCGCTCATAGCACGCTGTATATAAACCAGGCCTAATAAATGCAGCTATTATTGCCCACTCAGGCAACAACATCTCAGGCCCGTTCATACGTTTTTTTCTTTAAACCATAAACTCAAATAAGGTATTACTGGTGTGAATTAATATATGTATCCTGAGTAATTTAATGCCAAAATATTTCTTGATTTGAACTTCCATTTAGTGTCATATTGGGATTTATATTTCCAAAATGGTAATGGGATGACGTCAATGTAGGCATTTCCGTTTCTTTCTTCCCTTTCGTATATAATAAGCAACCTCGTACCCAGGGCCTTCCCTGCTTTCAAAATGGCGAGAGGTCCTGTCAAAGGCTGGTCACGTGACCACAATTTTGCGCGTGGCTTCCGTTGTTCCGGGGGAGATCGGTACAGTCACAGATATAACACAGAGTGGTTGGCTTGTATATATAAAACTATTTAACGAACTACTTAAGCAATCAAGAATAAACAAAACCGTACAAATAACAATTTATCAAATCAGTTAATGACCATCAGTATTTCTATACTACAACATTGATTTCATAGAATGCAAGTAAGAAGTGTTTATTTGTTTCTGGAATTTCTGAATCAAATTTATAAAGTTTATAAATATCAAAGTCTTCAGTGATGATTTATAATGTTCGTCGATGGTGTTTGAATATTATTAAAGAATAAAGTACTTCAACGAGGACAGCAGATTCGAATAATGCTGTTTGAAATTATATAAATCAACACAAATTAGAACAACAATTAAATTTCCACAAATCCTAAACGTGTGGAGAAGAAACATTTAACACAAATGCGCTATACTGGATGGTAAGTGAATCTCAACAATAAACAGCATTCGAATATCAAGTATATGTAGCAGTACCTGAACTGCAGTAGCTCTATTGAAAGTAGGTTGTTCGTCGCCGTCGCCTTCGGCTTCATTCTAGTGACGATTGACGGCAACAAATATGAAATATCCAGCAAATGTCGTAAATCAACGTAGTTTTTTTTTAAAGATATTATAAATAAATGTTCATTCAATATTTTAAACTCGGATTTAACGCTCGGATTTACCTCTACAAGACTTGCAACAAATATCTTCAACGAATCTACGTTTACAATCAAATCAATCATTTCCCCCTAAGTTGGATGTAGCAGAACAGTTTGAGAAGAGATGGAACGTCGCCCATGCAGTTGGTGCCTTAGATGGGAAGCATATTGCCATCAGAAAACCTAACAGCAGTGACAGTCTCTGCCATAACTACAAAGGCTTCTTTTCCATTGTGCTGCTGGGCATGGTTGATGCTGATTACAAATTCCTATGGGCTGACACTGGTGGTTTTGAGCATATGTCAGATTCTCAACTCTTCAATGAATCACAATTGAAAGAGTGCATCCTTGATGGTTCAATTGGTTTCCCACCAGCAGACAAGCTTCCCAATGATGACAACGACACACCATATTTTATCCTAGGAGATGACATCTTTGCACTACGTACCTATCTGATGAAGCCATATTCGCAAAGAAACATGACTGTCCAGAAGAGAATCTACAACTACAGAATCTCCCGAGGGCGTAGAGTGGTGGAAAATGCGTTTGGCATTCTAGCACAACGTTGGCAGATCTTGCTGAGTACCATGATGCATGCACCATTAAATGTTAGACTCCTGGTTGATGCTTGTATATGTCTTCACAATTTGATGAGGATACGTTATCCAGCCTTGCAAAATGCTGGTATTGACAGAGAGGATGACAACCACATCATTGTTCCTGGTGCCTGGAGGGACGTGGCCATGATGCATGCAATCGAGATGATAAAAGGGGCTACACGTGCAACCACTGCAGGGAAGCAGCAGCAGGAATATCTCAAGCATTACTTCAATTCACCCGCTGGTTCTGTGCCATGGCAGGATGACATGATATAATAATCAAACAGGCCTTGTCATGACTAAACCAACGGCCATTTTAAGGGCCACCACAACATCCGAAGAAAATTATAAAACCCAAAACAAACAAACCCAACGTGAAATAACAAAACCTAAAGTCACACAAAACATCGTATATATAGAAAAGCTCAAGTGTAATACAATAAATAAAGTCATATTCAACATAAAAACGACAAACCATCAAAAGACGGTTTGTTACACCTCAAAACGACTGTTAGTTTGTTTATGCTGCATACTACTTGAAGAAATCACTGAGATTCTGTTCACCAGGTTGCTGTTCACCAGTAGAGAATGGCAGAGACGGTGAGCTGAGGTTCACGTTTGAAGTGTGAAGTGAGCCGCTGAGCTGAGCAAGTAGAGTAGTAGCAGGACCATTTGCAGTGATTGCAGATGACGTAGTTGTTGGCACTGGTTGAAGTGTGGAAGACTGTGGGTGTACCTGTCTTGCAATCCAATCGTCCTCCTGCGAATGGCAAACACTTCTTGCAGGATCAACTTCAACTGCCCAATGATGCGGAGTTTGTTGCCACTGCTGTGATGGATGCTGTTGTGTAGATGTAGGTGGATAATGTAGCTCCTGTGGAATTGGTGTTTGCCTAGGCTGTTGTGGTGGTGGCATGGATGATCGTTTCGCCTCATCATTCAGTTCACTGTACTTCAGGATCAGTTGTGTTTGCTCCTGTTGGAACTTGCGCCACAAGCTATGGTGAAGGTCAATCATCACGCTCTTACACCAATTGCCATATGTTGTTCTCTCATTCGTGGGCTCCTTGTGGGTCTTCATCAGTGTCAGGAATTCACTCTGCAGCTTAATACTCTGAGCTCTTGACTCATTCAGCTTCGACAATGTCTGTTCTTCATGGGCTCTATCTTTTCTGCCACCATCCCTTCTTGGCCTCACATCTAGCAACACAGGAGTAGGCTCGGATGGCGAAGGTGTCGTAACAGGAGTAGTGGAAGCAGCAGCGGCACCATCACCAAGTGAAGAAACCACTGAAGTATGGTAATCATCGTCATCATCAGACCCATCACCAGTCACTGTAGTTGGAGCGGGAGCCGATTTGGTTTCCAGTGTACCTAGGCTTCGTCGTGGACAAGGTGCAATGAACTGGTGGAGGAAGGCGAATTTGGTGAAGATCCATTGCTGCCTCTGAGTAAGATGGTCCAAACCAGAACCAGACTTCTTGTTGTCCTTGAGGATCTTTCCGTAACGAGTCCTCACGGAATCGTACCATATCTGAAGGAGTTTGACATCCTTCCCCAACGTGGCTGCAATCTCATCCCACAGGGCTTGCTTCTTATTCTTGTCCCGGTAATCTTGCAGCTTCTTGTTGTACAATACCTCGTGCTCCGTCAAGAACTCCACCATGGCCTCTTCCTCAGTGAGGTCCGCAGCCACCCTCAAGCGTTTCTGTCTTGGAGGTTGGGAATGCACAGGTTCACCAGCATCACCACCATCACCGGGAGCGTGGTCAGATTCACCACGATCAGAACCACTTGGTGAAGGTGAAGGTGTTTTCCTACGTGACCTAGTCTTGGCCTGGCCCTTGCCCTTCACTAGACTTTCCTTGGGCTTTGCTGCAGTTCCCTTCTTGCGACCCATAGTGATGTGATCTGTAGAAGTTCGCCTTGAAATCGGCTGTATATATAGGTTTTGGCGGGGTCATGTGGCTGTGTCGTGGCTCTGTCGTGGCGCAATCGGATCGATCGTGGCTCTGTCTCGGTGAGCACGTGGCACGAACGGGTAGTCGTGGTACTGTCGGGGCTGAGTCGTGAGCGTCGTGGGTATAATCGGGTTATCAACGGGGTACTGTAGTGGCTGCAACGTGGCTAGTTCGGGACTATCGGGGCTCAATTGTGTTACAATCGGGGAGCGTCGTGACAACAACGGGAATGTATCCTTTTTCAACCGCACTTGGGGTATTTTTACACGATTCTACCCGACTCATACCAATTTTATACCAATTATAGGATCGGCGTTGTCGGGACGATCGTAGCGGTCGTGGCGTTTGGTGTGATAGGGGTTTAAGCAATAGCGATTTTCAAATTATTCACTTCCTTATTTCTTTAAATCAGTTCTACCTAAGACCTGCCAAATAACTATATCTCTCGAGATGTCGTTTGTCAATGTTTGAGTTTCTATCAATCATGGTCAGTTCAAAATGCATATTGTCTTGTTGTCGGTACAAGTCGGGTAGTTGTTGAATTGGAGGTAAACAACTTCAGCCAATTTGGTCAATATGTAATCTATTACATGCAAGATAAAGGTTCCTCTATCAACTCTCGAACATTTGACCAAAGACGATTTTGAAATTATCAAACAAAATCCTAACGCAATTTAGTGGTGCATGACCTGCTTATTTGTTTACTACATTTCAACACAATTTGGCAGATCGTATATATACCTGATGCAAATAAATAGGTGACTGAATGATTGGATAATATACACTTAATGACTGCTCCCGAGGGAAACAGTTAGTTTTGTTTTCCCGAGAGTTTTAATATTTCCCGAGACGAAGTCGAGGGAAACATCGAGACTCGAGGGAAAACAAAACTAACTGTTTCCCGAGGGATCAGACATTAAGTGTTTTGTTATATAGCTAGAGTTTCGCTGAATAATTTCTACGTTTATCAAGGAAAAGTACACAAAAGACAAACTGAAAGACTTACCAAAACATTTCGCCTGGCTCCGTAATTTCACTTCAACCAAACAAATCTGAGTCTCAGAACAAAAGAACAGCAATACATTTCTCCAGTTAATCTTCACACATGCTTTAAAGGCCTATAAATATTCTTTTTTTCCGTACCAAACCAGCTTTTGTTTATAGGATGCCGTGAACAGTTCAAAGTTCTAGCGGGCAACAATTGAAAACTCATTGACCGACTGGGCAATAAGTTCTCAATTATTGCCCGCTCGGTAGACATTGAAATTTAGCTAAGGTCATGTGACCAAAAACCAACCAATGACAGTCATCGTTACATCCAGTGAAACTCTAGCTATATAACAATGGTTGTTGTTTAGATCAGAAGATCGGCAAATAGTTGGCAAGCTACTCAATAAGCAGAATTCTCACTTTACTATATTCGCCTTATATATTTAGGCCTGCGCTAAACGTCGCACAATAGACGAATTTAATTCAGACGAATTTAATTGTTTGAATTTTATTCGACGAAGCTGCGACGTATAACTCGATTAAATTCGACACACGAATTAAATGACGGATAATGCGACCATAATGCGTGTTCGAGTTACACGACGAATCATCGTCGCGTCGAATTAAATGTTTCGCTTCTGTCTGTGACTATTCGGCGTCATGTTTTCAAGAAGTCGTTTTCAGGATCAACGAGTCCAAGTAAAAACAATTAAATTCAACAGAAATTCGACGTTTAAGGTGGCGCCATACAGTTTCTTGAAAAATGGAAAATACAAGTTTGAGAGTCCAAAACACGTGATTAAACAATTCGGGAAAAGAATAAAACTAAATGTTATCCATAGTTAAACAGTCTGACAATCAAAAACTGTTAAAACAAATAAATAGCAACAGTTGTTGCTATGGCAACAATGACATTTCAAAATGGCTGCCAATTACCCTTCAAACTAATTTAATTCGAGAAAAACTATGGTGACCCCCAATTTTCTTTTCATTAAAACTTTCCTGGAAGTATGAGTAATCAATGGGCCGATTTTAAGAAAATTCTGTAGAACGAATTTTTTTAAAAATTAACAAGCATGATTTTTCCTAAAAAAAATATTATTCCATCAAGTTAATTCGAATTAAATACGTCTGAATTAAATTCGTCTATTGTGCGACATTTAGCGCAGGCCTCACTGTTCAAAATGAGACGCCATCTTCTAATGCCTGCGCTAAACGTCGCACAATCGACGAATTTAATTCAGACGAATTTAATTGTTTGAATTTTATTACTGCGACGTATAACTCGATTAAATTCGACTCACAATCGAATTAAATTCGTCTGGGCAATTAAATTCGTCTGAGTCAGACGGATAATGCGACGATAATGCGTGTTCGAGTTACACGACGAATTACCAAATGTTTCTCTTCTATCTGTGACAATTCGCCACCATGTTTTCAAGAAATTATTTTCAGGCTCCACGGGTCCAAGTAAAAACCATTACATTCCACTGAAATTCGACGTTTAATTCGACGTTGCATTTACGTCGCATTGCCGACGAAGTTAATTCGAATTAAATTCGTCTGAATTAAATTCGTCTATTGTGCGACGTTTAGCGCAGGCCTAAGGAATATATGTAAATTGGCTTTCAAGCGGTAGCCATTTTGTCAGCAAATTCTGGTAATGTATTTGAGGGAAAAGAGATAAATTAAAGAATATATTATTCAAGTATGTGAATTGGGTAAATGTATTATTATAATAAAGGAAATATTTGCAAGTGAATAGGATTTTTATGTCTTCCATCTGTCCGGTTTGTATTGTAATTTATTTAGCTTCGCTTCTTACAAAAATACAACAACAAACAAAACAACTTATAAAATAAAGAAGCTGGGACACCACAACAGCTTGAATGCCAATTACAGTGGGCCCTTGGTCAGATCAGAAAAATAAAGGGATAAAAATAGGAGGACAGTCATTGTAATTAATAGCAGCAAGTTAATGGTTGAATGAGACTTCTACATAAGTTACATTTAAGGCAGACAGTTCTCCAAGATCGTGGATCATCAGCAGAGTAGCAGGAACGTAAGGCAGTAGAATAATAGTTGAGAATGAAAATAATGCAATACCTTATTAATGAATACTAACATAACCTAAGGCAAAGAGGTTGTCGGTCTGTGCATATGGGAAAAATCTAATTACAGCTACCTTCTATATGGCACATAGCTGTTATACTATCATATTCAAGAGTGCAGTCTCAGTAAGCGCTGCTCTTCGCCAAGTTATGAAGACGAATCTAATTCAATTTGCCCACCCGCATCTCCTTTAGCTGACCACCTTTCTGCTTTGTTGTGTATATTAGATTATACATCCACGTCAGCTATTGACTCCATCCCTCCAATCTGCATTCCGCCATCCGATCGTACATATGTCTATTGTAGCTTGTTATCTAACCCTTAGTCAACTGTTATGCGTTGTTTCGCGGATTGAGAAAAGGGTTCGCTCGCGGGTTGATGCAACGCGAGGGATCGTTAATATTTCTTTTGTAACAGAACATTGTGCATGCAAATTATGCCTACATGGACGTTATCCTGCAATTCCCATTTTGGAAAAATAAACCTCAATTTAACAATAAATCAAAGCTCAGATCAAAAACTATTTTGGCATTCAACTATACACTTTAAATATAATCCATATCAGTAATATATTGTATTTGAGTTTATAGGCACTTTAAAATGTACTTACCGGAATCGCATATGAATAGCAAGAATCTTTTCGACATTGTCAGTGGTGAGTTCGTAGGTTGGATCAGGATCATACAATAAGTCAATTCCCATTACACGACACAAGTTTGTAATACGTGTCATCCTGTAAATAAAAAATATATTAAATAAAACATACACCGTATTCATAAAGATGTATACATTTAACAATTATTCACCTCAGTGTCGGTGAATATCCACACTATTCACCGACACTGAGGTGAATAATTGTTTTAGCATATGCCTTGCAGATATCAAATAGCAAACTCAAAAATATACATAAGTTTTGTGGAAACACCACGTAAAATATTTCTTTGCTAAGCTTTCGGCCTGTTGACTCAGGCCTTCATCAGAGCAATGACAACAAGTTGTTGGCTCACGTCATTTATATTTATAAACTTGTTGTCATTGCTCTGATGAAGGCCTGAGTCAACAGGCCGAAAGCTTAGCAAAGAAATATTTTACGTGGTGTTTCCACAAAACTTATTTATATCACTTTATCGCCATGAAAACGTTCAAAGAATTAAACTCAAAAATGTTTTTTTTTAAATTTTTTTTACAAAACAATAAGAAAAACTCGATAACACTTATTTCGCGTACGAGAAAAGAACACGCGAGGAACGTCAAATGACAACATCATGTGACGATTTCAACATCACTGACGATCGACGATCGTATAACTGTGATCGAATCAATCGAATAAAAGCAAGAAAAGTCTTGGTATTTTTAAGATCGTTACACATATATCTTTGAAAGTCTTAAAATTTGTGCTGGGAACTGTCATTGCCGCCTGGAAGATTGATATTGAAGTTGAAAATGCAGTTGTCGAATGTACCGCCAGGAACTAAACCATGAACGAGATGTTGGCCATCGTGAATCCCCAAGACGTTTATAGCAGAGATATTTGCATTTGATGTGGTTGGGTTGGAAAGACTAGCATTGAAAGATGAAAGAGCGGTCGTTTTTGGCACACTTTGGTCTTCGATACGGCGATCCGACTTCGAGTCGAGAAAGTTGGCAATTTCGTTGGACATTGCTTTGAACTGTTGGAATGTCGGCGTGTCACTGTAACTCTCAATGCTGGCTTCGCTTTGGTGACCGGTGATCGCCTTGATATGTCGACTCTCGAAGTTTGATGCAGACAAAACAGTGACTGTGGTAGCTCTGACCGAGTGATTTGTTAAGTACGGCTTAATTCCAGCTCTTGAAGTCATACCACGCAACATGTTTTCGATTGTGTTGTGGCCAACAGGAATGGAGGAATACCAAACTGAATCTTTAACTGGATTGAACGATTTGAACAGACTTCTTGGTTTTTGGAAAAGATTGCTAGAATCAGGATTCAGATGAGAAAGATACTTGTTAATGAGTTGCAATGGACAGCGTTTGGAGTTAGGTCTTTCGAAAATTTTACCATTGGACATGTCTTCTTTGTCGTTGAGACCTCCCTGGTGGGTTTTTGTTGCCAAAATTGCCCCTCGCTCGCTGCTGATTTCGAAGTACGCTTCACCCGTCGGCGTTTTCCTTTCGACAAGCATATTTTTCTTCATTGTATTTTGATTTTCCCTACCTCTTCTGGCCAGGAACAAGGTGATGAAAAACCATGCTGTTTGCTGTAATTTAGCAGGATTTAGAGTGTCGATTTCAACGAGCTCGCCTTTTTCATACAACTTCTCGACGACTTCTTTGGTCAACGGTTGTTTGTGGACAGTTCGTGCAATTTCACCTTTTTTACTGAGGGTTTTTAAAAAATTGCTCAGACTTTTGTTTGCTGAGGAGAACTGGGAATCTCCAACTATCGAAAAAGGTTTGCTGAATGGTGGACTTTTCAAATGGCGATCCAACGCGGCTCGAATTGCGGTAAGCGACTTATTGTTGTAGTAACTTCCGTCACGTTTTCTCGCTGAGAGATAAAACTTTTGCAGGCATTTGTTTAATTTTTTAGGAGACATTTTCTCGAAAGGCGTTTTGAATTGTTCTTGTTGATGAAACCATTCTGTAAAACATCATTTTTAAGTATTTCACTCATGTCTTTTTAATTTAAATAGCAAACTCGGCCCGCTCGATTATTTGTAAACAAAACAGTCGGAGCGATTTTCCGTGTATTTACAGCTTAAAAATTATACGAAATACATACCTCTGAACACCGTAACGCCAAATTTTGTGGCTTTTTTAGTATTGTCTGGCACGGCACCTTCATTTATTAAAAATATTTCTTCTTCCGTAACTGAAGCAAAACGAGAAGCCATTTTTTTTTGCCTGGAGGTGAATAGTGAAGGATATTCAGAGATTGGGAACCAATCAGATTGCGTAAAAAGCACTATTCACCTGCAAGGCATATGCTATATATATATATATATATATATATATATATATATATATATATTTATTTAACAATTATTCACCGAAGTGGAGGTGAATAGTGCTGGATATTCACCGAGCCGCTTCGGCGAGGTGAATATCCACACTATTCACCGACAATGAGGAGAATAATTGTTTTAGCATATACCTCATAAATGAAATGACAAGTTTAACATTCTTATATTTTTCGGTATTTTATACAAGACATGGCCGCTAGCAACTTGGGCACTTGGCGTACTCGATATTTGTCGACAAAACAGTTTTTACAACTTTTGAATACATTAATGGCTAGAAAATTGTAAAGAAACATACCTGTGGACACTCTTCTACTTAATTTTGTTGACTTTTCTCCTTATTCTACAACATCAGCCTAGTTTATCAACAAAATCTCCTGCTTCGGTAAACAAAGCAAAACTGTCCGCCATTTTGTTTTGCCCGCAGGTGAATAGTGCAGGATATCCCGAGCTAGAGGAACCAATCAGATTGCTTGAAAAGCACTATTCACCTGCGAGGTATATGCTAAATATATATATATATATATATATATATATATATATATATATAAGCGGCCTAGTAGTATATGAGCTCATGCGAATGGTAGAATTGTTTTATAATATAGAGAAATATGTTATTATAATCAATGTAAAATTGATTTATTGCAATAAATTATATTAATTGAATATCCGCCACATATGAGTTTCCGTCATGCGTATTGTAGTTTATGTTTTCAAGTTTCTTGCTGAGTTGAAAACAGCTTCGGAATTTTCTCTCAGAGCCCTAAAAATACGTTGAAAAGATTGAATGAAGAATAAAAACAGCTTTGAAAAGTCAAAAGGTGGGTGATTTATTTCTTAATCTGTCGTGGTTGTGAATCTTTGGCTTTTTAAATGGACAAAGAAGCTAAAAATATAATTAATAGCGAAAATTACGCGTTATTTTTCAATATTTCTGACCTGAAAGAATAACACAGTTTTTATCCATAATGATTTATTACTTCAAAAACCCACTTTGCTGAGTAATAATAATGGTTGAACTCATAAATATGTGTTGTTAGTTCAATTCTTGTGGATTTTAATTTGTCTGACAAAACATTATTGTCAATCTGACAATTCAAATCGGGTTTTGTAAACTCTTAAGACGGTTTTTAAAGTGGATTTCCCATCTTAACTTTGTAAATTGTGCATTTGGGTTGTGTATTTTGTGTTAAATGTTAGTTTCCCCTTCTTAGCTCAAGTTTTTTTGAGCTATACGTTGAAAAAATCAGCCAGTTTCATCTGCCATAGTTTAAGAAAACTACGCCACTACTAAAACAAACTTTTAAAAATGTTTGTTGACAAATTTTCGGCTGAGTTTCATATAATATTCGTGCTTCTTTATATTTAATGCTTGTTTTCTACTTAGATGTTTACGAGCGTGCTGTCTATACTATACTGACTATTGTTATTGTTAGTTACCAAACATAGATTAGGGGTGTGTCCTATTATGGGTGTATCATATTACATCACTATAACACTTCCCTTTTTAGACTATGAATAATAAATGTCAATGTTTTAGTTCGAGGTTAACGAAGTTCATATTAGCTATATTATTTTATTAGTTCGATGGAAGTTCATGTCCATATCTCTCTGGAGGTCTTCTCAATCTGCTTGATCTTCTTGGTTCAATGTCATTTCCATTATCGACTAATGACTGATTGTTCCGTACAGATTGTTCTTGGTAATCGAAACCTTCGTCATCAGTGTCGTCTTCTGGTTTCTTTACTCTCTTGAAATGTGACACGTTCCGTCTTATAATATGACCATCTTTATTCTGAGCACTTATCTCTGGACCAGTCTTCTTTATTACTTTATAAGGTTTCTGATTAAAGTTCGCAGTTAACTTGTTTTCCTTTTCTTGTTTGATAAGTACATAATCTCCAACTTGTAGTTCACTCTTCTTTGCGTGTCTTCTGTTGTTTGCGTATTCTCTGTTACGTTCTTTTCGTGTTCTCTCATTATCTCTGGCTTCTTTATGCCGATTGACAACTCTCTTGTTGCTTATTACTGGAAGTTTCCCTTTTATTATTCGGTTGAATAACAGTTCTGACGGGGGTACTCCTGTAGTACAATGTGGAGTGGTGCGATATTGTAAGAGAAATCGGTTTAACTCTTGTTTCCATGGTCGTCCTTCGAGCTTTGCTGTCTTGAGCGCTTTTCCTAACGGTTGCATAAATCTTTCAACTGTAGCATTGCCTTGAGGCCAGTAAGGTGTTGAAAACTTCGCTTGAATCCCAAGGGCTTTCAGATATCGTGCATATTCATCACCGTTGAAGGGTGGTCCATTGTCGCATACAATTATGTCAGGTATTCCGTGGACTGAGAATATTTTGTCAAGTTTAGGAATAACTGTAGAGGCTCGTGTTGAATGTACAATTTCAACTTCTGGGAATCTAGAATATCGATCTACCACCACTAAGAGATATTCCGATGTTGGTAAAGGACCGTAAAAATCTACATGGACAGTTCTCCATGGTAACTCTGGCATTTAAGTCATGCGTAGTGGTTCTGGAGGATTTGTCTTTCCGACAGCTTGACAGGTGATGCATTGATAAATTGTGTCTTTGACTCGATTGTCAATTTGCGGGAACCAAACCTTTTCACGAATTAAAGACTTGGTTTTCTCTATTCCTAAATGTGTCTCATGAGCTATGTCTATTGCACGTTGTTGCAAAAACAGCTGGGATGACAATCCGTGTTCCTCTAAATATAACACCTTGTGTTGTAGTTGTAAGTTCGTTCTTAACTGCTTTGAACGGTTTTACGATGGAGGAATCCCATTTGTTTGTCTTGATCGCGTCACGGAGTGTTGTTAATGCAGCATCTGAGTTAGTTGCATTAATTATTTCTTGTAATGTCATCGCCTTAGGGACACTGTTCTGAGTTACGAGTTCTGAGGTGCATTTAATAGGTCTTCCACTCTCTTTGGGCCGGGGCGGGTACTTTCTTGTGAAAAGACTTGTCCGAAAAATGACAATGTGCTGTTCAGGAAGTTACACTTGCTACCGTTTAATCGTAAACCTTTCATTGCCAGCCGCTGCAGACATTTGTCAAGATTACTATCATGTTCAGCTCTAGTTGCGCCAAATACAATTATATCATCAGCTATGTTCTTAACGCCTTCGAGTCCTTGGAGTGTAGTTTGAAGTGTGTACTGGAAGATCTCCGCTGCAGCATTTGTACCGTAGTTTAGTCTTTTATAACGATACAAACCTACGTGAGTGCTAAAGGTTGTTATGTGACGTGACTGTTCGTCTAGTTCTAGCTGGTGGTACGCTTGGGTCAAGTCAAGTTTCGAGAAGAATTTCGCTCCGTTTAGGGCAAAACTAATGTCATTTACTGTTGGTATCGGATGGCGTATGCGTCTTATTGCTTCATTTGCGAGTCGCATATCGACACATATGCGAACCTTACCATCTTTTTTTGGAACCGCTACAATAGGCGAAACCCATGGAGTGGCTTCATCTTCTGGAACTTTCTCAATTATGTCTTGACTTTCGAGCTCTGCTATCGCGTCTTTAACTTTTCCGCGAATGTGGTACGGTATACGCCTTTGCGGTTGCGCTTTTGCAGTTTTGGTGTTGTCAATGTCAAGCTTGATCTTGTCTCCTTTCAGTTTTCCGAGTCCCGAAAATACTTTAGAGTGCTTCTGAAGGAGGTTATCTAGTGCGGTATCCTTTGATGTTAGTTTGTCTATACGTAGGAAAGTGACAACAGATTTCCGCAATTTTCGCCTTTTGCGACATAGAATGTTGCTATCGACATTCGTTTCCCTGTTTCAATTACAGCGTCAAATTTCCCCCAAAATTTTACGGGTGTTGTTGTATTGTATGCAAATGCTTTCGTGTTCGTGCGATTTAATATAATCACTTGCAGTGTGTCAATGGTTTTCCGATCGATGACGTTTATTGTTGCGCCAGTGTCGACTGTCGTCTTAAATTTCGCACCACCTACTTGGACATTGACCTTGTTATTGTGTTTTTGATTAGTCATGGAGTATAAATAGTCTTCGTCTCAGCTTGAGCCAGTTTCCGCGTCTACTGTTTTTACCTTCTTTTGGCGAGTGTTATTCGACCGATATGTTTCATTTCTTGTTTTCCGCGACTTATTTCTGTTGTCCTCGACAAACCGCAGCGAAATGATTAGGTTTTCCACAATTATTGCATGTTTTGCCTTTTGCTGGACATGTCCCTGCGTGTGGATATGCATGCCCACAATTTCGACAGTTTAAACTGCTATTACTAGAATACGTTTGCTTTAACCTGTTCGTTTCACCGTCTGGTTGTTTCGTTTCTTTAGACTCGATGTGCCTGGCTTGGAACATACTTTGTTCATCGCGCCGTCCTTCTAGAAGCATTGCTTTTAAGTCAAAAGCGGGGCCTCGTAATGCTCGTTTTCGTATTTTCGACGAATTGTCTCCGATTATAATTTGTTCCTCGATTTCAAATTCTACATCGGCGAATTCGCAAGTTTCAGACATTGTTCTAAGCCTTGTATGAAATTGGTCGAGTGTCTCATTGTGTTCTTGGTTGCTTGGCGAAAGCGGTAGACTTCATAGCGCCGATTCTTTTGTGGATCGAAGAATTCCTTAAGTTTTTGCTTCGCGACATCGTAATCCGCATCTGTTCCTGTTTCGGGAATTTGTTTAAAAATTTCTCGTACTCGCGGCCCAGCTTGGTACAGCAAAAGAGCACGTTTTCGTTTGGGGTCTGTAATTCCGCTTGCCGTGAGAAACATCTCAAAGTCAGACTGCCAATTGTTCCATCTGGTGTTTAGACTTGTGCCGAGTTTCGCATCGGGAGAGAACTCTGGCATCGGATTGATAGTGACAGATTGCATGATCTGTACTTGCGGCTGTTGCGGTTGAGCTTCATCGTCCGCCATCGACAAGTTTTTCGCTTATCCTCGTCGCCAATATAATATTCGTGCTTCTTTATATTTAATGCTTGTTCTCTACTTAGATGTTTACGAGCGTGCTGTCTATACTATACTGACTATTGTTATTGTTAGTTACCAAATATAGATTAGGGGTGTGTCCTATCATGGGTGTATCATATTACATCACTATATTTCACACTCGAGATCTCGCCCCTAGGCTCGGGCTGGATGTTTTCCATGTACGCACCAGAACGAAGGGTTAGAAAGTTCCCATGCAAATGCATGGGAATAGTTTGGGTTCACGATCTGATATTTAATGCTAAAAAAATCCCATGAATTAAAACACTAACCTGTTCCAAGTCTCGCAGTTTTTATCAAAATCAACCCCTTGAAACTTGAGCTGTCCTCTCAATGTGGAATTCATTAACTGTGGTTCCAAGACTTCCTTTTTGACAGGGTCCAGTAGATCGCCATTTGCACCGAGTAGAAAGCCAAGAAATGTCATGCTTTGGTGGTCTTGGTTGAAGAAGATGTAAGGATGAGGACTAGAAAACAAAACAATTATCAGGTACACTTCAATCAACACAGGATAGCACAATGAAGATACAGACAGAGGTAAGTAGATAATAGTGTACTATGTAACTAGAGTAGTTGATGAATAGCTGGATAATCCAGTAACAATTGGCCAAAACGATAAAAAAAAGTTACGTATATGCACGCATGTACAGATTAGAAGCATTAGTGTAATAAATGTTTAGGTAGATATGTAGGTAGGTAATTAGGTACGTATATTATGGTATGTTAGTTTTTTAGGGTGGATTGTTTGACTATTGGTCAGTCTGACGATAGGTCAGTCTATTGGTCGGTCCGGCCATCCGAACATCAGTCTCTCGCTCCGTCGTTAGCTCGGACAGTTGCTCGGTCGTTCGCTCAGTACGTCACTCGGCCGTAGGCTCGGTCGCTCAAACCGTCGCTTGGTCCTTAGTTCGGTCAGTTCGTCGGTCGGTCGGTCGGTCGGTCGGTCGGTCGGTCGGTCGGTCGGTCCGTCAGTTAGTCATCGGTTTCTCCGTGGATCGGTCTGTCCATCCGTCCGTAGGTCGTTTGGATAACAGTGTGGGGGTTGGTTGATTGATCGGTCGGTCGGTCGGTCGTTCGTTCGTTCGTTCGTTCGTTCGTTCGTTCGTTCGTTCGTTCGTTCGTTCGTTCGTTCGTTCGTTCGTTCGTTCGTTCGTTCGTTCGTTCGTTCGTTCGTTCGTTCGTTCGTTCGTTCGTTCGTTCGTTCGTTCGTTCGTTCGTTCGTTCGTTCGTTCGTTCGTTCGTTCGTTCGTTCGTTCGTGTTAGTTTGTTATAAGTAGATAGGTACTTGTTTCGAAGTAATTCCACTTACCTTAATTCCCAACGTCGTCTTATTTGAAATGGAATAAGATCATCGTCTTCATCTCTGGCTCTTAGCGTCTCGTCAGCAGTCAAATTACCATCGCTCAATGACCGCGTGGCAAAATCCTGAACATTAAAATAATAAAAACAAAAATGACATTGGGCCAAAAAGATCAAACCTTCACACAAGCCTTGCAAATGTGAGTACAAATGCCGAAAGTTCCCAGCAATCTTAATATTGCTTATCTTACCCTAGACATCTGAATCAGGAAGCGAACTACGAAGGTTCTAAATCCTTGCAGAAGATCTCCGACCAATTCTGTGTTACAGAAAATGCTCTCTTCACAATCTCGCAGCTGCGAGTTCAGAAAGTTGACAAAATGATTAAGTTCTGCCCAGGATGGGTCGCGGATTCCACAGTACCTATAACACAAAATTCTTACTGAAAACACTACTTTCTAAGTAGTATAGGACTTGGGGGTGCCGGCACACTTTTTTTTTATTTTGCCAAAAACAGCCTCAGAATGTTGGGATTCAACGGGAAAGGATGTTTGAAAGGGTAAACTGTTTTTCTCATTTTTCAAAGTATAAGCGGCCGGAAAAATGGATTTTGGGAAGTACGGCAGATTTTCCTCCTTTCAAAAACGCTACGTAAGAGCTTGACTGTTTCAAGTTTTGGTTTTAGTTTTGGTTTTAACACAGAGTTTAATTAGTTTCCGGTTTTTGTTCCACTACTTTTGTTTTATGTTGGTATACATGTTTTCCCACAGTTACACCTCCAGATAACATTCCGAGGCATGGTATATACGGTGTGATCATGGCCACAGCTTTACCAACGTCACTCTTTAACAGTTTAACTTTTTGTAATTATAACAACTTTAATATGGAGGAAATTGAATTTAAACCATTAGACCCAGATTATGACTTAGAGCAACATCCTGATAATGATCAGGAGGAAACAAATTTTGGAGGCACTGATGCTTTGGAAAACTTTTCAGAGTATAATAATAGTGTCGGATCTGGTCACGCTATTGATGGTCCCACTGTGAATAATGTGTCAGAAGATAGAACTGAAAGGATAAGAAGAAGGGCTGCATATAGAAACTGTGAGGACTTCTTCACAAATATACTAGAACTGGAACCACAATGTGTAGATCCACTGTTTATTGACTATCTGATTGATAATAATATACTTAGTATATCCAGGGAGTTTAGTGAGTCTGGTTTAGTGGTGGGTTATTCTGTGAAATATTTAGGACGTGAGTTTCAAACAATTGGACGGGCTTTAACCGAAGAGGAAGATGGTTTATTAAGGAATGGTATTAGAACTTATTATGATCAGTGGACTGAGGTTAACCTAAAAAAGACACTGAAGAAAGCTGGAATTGTAACTGCTATTGGTCTAGGAGCGGTTGCATTAGTAACTGGTCTGTCGGTAGGTCTAACCAGGAAGGGATCTGATATTGTCCATCAGGCTAAGAAATGGGAAAAGTTACATCCATCGGAGAGAGGAGGTAAAATACCATGGACAGAAATACAAGCACCTGGTGGAAAGGCAATTATTTTCACTGGGGAGTATTTAGTGGTAATATCTATTATGACGGCTGGATTATTTTACTAACGTTATTATTCCACTAAGAGAAAATAATCTGCAAACATAAGCGAGTAAAAATATTTAGATCTGGGGTATGTATCTTAGCAGAGCGGGAAACCAACTTGTACGCATGTGCAGTCTGACGCGTGGGACTGCACATGCGTACAAACCTCTAAGACTACACACGCGTTCCATAGTGTCCGTACGCATAAGAATTAACCCCCTCTTCCAGCAGGTATCTCTTATCATCAAAGCATGAGAGTGATATTTTATTAATTTCATAACTACCCAGCTTATGTTTATCACTTCGGATGGTTTTCATTTTTTGAAACATTTGTTTTTTACCAAATAGTGTGTCTTTGTAGTTCTCATGTTTGATTTGTTTCTTAGTAACACTCTTTTTAATTCCCTTCGTGGTTTTACCACCTGTTCCGTTGTCTTTTAAATATGAATACATTTTACTTCTAAGACCAACGAATTCGGTTATGGGAACGCCAGCCGCTTCGTCCTTCATCTTCCCAATGACTTTTTTGTTCGAATTGTTGTAGTACGGTGAGCTTTCTGGATAGTCCGAATTGTCAAAAATATCTTTGTCGGCCCATAAGTCTTTGTAACTTTGTAAACGTCTTCTGTTTCAATTTCATATGTCAGACTGTCCATATCCGTGAACAACAACTTAGCCCTGCTTCCATATTTCTCTAATACATAGTTGTAATGGAAATCATACATTAACGTTTTTGATAGATCGAGAATACACATCCCAACGTAAGCCGGTCGATTCAGCGTCAAGACCTCCTTGATCTTGTGAACGGCAACCAGGTTTTCGTTGAATATTTTGGCGGACACGAAGGCTGGTTTTGAAATCAGCTTTAACAGTTTTTCTTCATTGGTGACCAACCAACCGGACGTCCACACGCTTTCTCAGGTTCTCCATTGTCTTACCGAAGACGCTGTTATTCATCAACTTGAAGAAGTCCTTTTCAAAGGCGTTCCTGGCGGCGGTTCTTTTCACCGTGTTGAAGTCGATGTACTGCTTCAGCCAGGGGGCTGATCGAACAACAAAACCCGGTGAACTCTCTTCACCCTCATACGACACTGTAGTGGACGACATATTTTCCCTTGTACATCAGGTTGGTTACCAGCTTCCTGACACCACCAACACTGACACCAAACTTCTCTTTGATTTTAAAACAATACCCCGACAGCATATCTTCCCGTATTTCCATCTTTTCGGGAGCTAACGGGTAGTCGATGATTTTGGAGACGTTCTCTGGGTGAAAATATTTATTTATCACGAGCTTTCGGCTGCCAGACTGCAGCCTTCAACGGGTAGTTACAAAAAACAATGATTGCAGACGACTACGGTTTACAATTACAGACTATACGCCTACGCTACGATTAACAATACAATGACAAACAAATAACTGGATGTGACAGGGGAAGATGAAAAAACGGGTAACGGGTAGTAACGGGTAGTCGTTGTGTAGGGCGTGAAATTCACCGGGATACTCAAGATCGACCTCAAGTATCATTCCAGTTCGACCGTCGTCCTCCAGAAGTTCCCAATCCAGGTTTCTCAACTCAACTTCACTCATCCATTTAAATCCACCAGTTGGGAGGCACTGACTGATGGCTCAACCATACAGGTTGTTGGGAACCAGGTACATTATATACTTTACGACCTCGTTTTCGTCATACCCCTTCATGTATGGGTTGTTCGCCTTCCCATACCTGTTGGCTATGTAGCTAACCCCATTCCTTTCTCAATGAACTGGAACATGTCGATGTCAGTCATCAGCTCCAGCTCAATTCCCGTCATCTTCAACATAGCGTCCCAAGCCAACCCCGGTGAGGTGAAGTAGTGGCAGGGGTCCAGCTTGTAGTACTGGGTACAGGTCTTCCTAAAGTTTTCAAAGACGTCAGCCAGTAGCAGCACATCCGATTTTAGGTACACGTCACGGTAGTCCCCCATTGTCCTCATTTCGAACGAGGTCCAAACCTCCTGAGCGTGTTGGTAGGGGTAAACACCCTTCGTCTTCATTAGATCCAATCTTTCACCAAACTCCTCAGCTGTGTACCTGAAAGAGTCCCTTGGACGATTTCCAACCAACTGACCTATATCATTACCGTTGATTACAGTCTTGATGTGGCTGTTAAAGTGGGCCGTTTTGTAGGTTGTTCCGCCGGATACCTCCTTTTCAAGCGTTACAACCAACGTTTCAGCGAACTTCAACCCCCTCATTTCAGCCAGATCCCGACGTAGTAACTGTACCACATCATTCCTGAGGGCGTCTACCTGTTCCAATGGGTACTGGGACACAACGGCACAACTGAACGACTTGGTTTTACCCCTCAAGGCTCTGTTTAACTGATTTATGTCATAACCAATCAACCTCTCGTAGAGACGGAGGTTTTCGTCGGAATAGTCGTCGTCCTGGTGGATCACGACAGGGTCTGAGTCAGAGCTCATCGTTATAACATAAGTGGTCATATTCCGTTAGGTGTCGTTCCAACCACTCGGTGTAGAATTTGTCCAAGGTCTGCTCCCAACCAAGTTCCTTATACACAACCCCAAACAGATTGTTATCAAACAAGTCCTTCGTTTTTCCCTTTTTGAGATCCTTTAGGCTATCCAATAACTCAATCCCTCTTCTTGAACACAATCTGATTATGTAATAGTTCTACCCAGAGAAGTTACGGCCTTTTATCGGATCCTTACTGTTCATCACGTAGAGAACCTTGGAGAAGTCGGCTAGAATTATATCAACGGACGTATCCCTGACGACTTTAACGTCTCTATTCCTCATCCAGCGATTTCTCGAGTGCTCGGAATGTTTGGGGCTAACAGCTGCTTGGTATTTCCCGACAACATACCCATATTCTGTGTCACCACATCCTGGACAGGAGAACATCTCAGTGTTCACCTGTATACGGAATCTGGAACAATCTCCACACCACAGTTTCGTACTACGTCCAGGCGGATCACGGGTAAGATCTGTTAACTCAATCCCAATCTGCTTACAGACCCATTCAACGCTTGAAGACGATAGATCCCTCAACCTTTTTGGTAAATCCGACCAGGAAACATACATTATAACTAAATCCTAATAGACCCCCTTAGCCCCTACAAAACCAGCTTGGACATCAGATACCCACCAATCAGACCAACAGACCCAATAAACAGAGTTTGATACTCTTTCATCTCACCCGATGGCTTGTAATAGTCAGACAACTCAGGCTTTAGCTGGGACAGTCCAGCAGTCTCAACCTGTCTTAGACTGTTTTTCAGCAGATCCAAAGCGTGGTTCGTTGTGTTGATGTCAGTGTTGGCGTCAGACAGCTGCTGTCTCAGCTTTTGTATCCTATCCTTTTTAGCTACCTCGTTTTCATACCATTTCTCTTTTGCTTTAGCCAGCTGCTCAAGGGCGTGGTTGTGCCTTTTGATTTCAGCTTCATATCCGGTGTGATTTAACTTTGAAAACAGGAATCCAGCGCCCGCGAAGGCTAAAGCGTTAAATAGTCCACCAGCAACTACACTAGCCATTATAAACTAATGGGTACTCAGTGAATCAGTCCGTTATCTATCAGGAATTCTCTGACTATGGAGTAAATTTTATAACTCCTATAGCATGGGATTCTGAGTAGGGGATAGTCATGTGACCTAGCGTAATCGATTTTCATTTTGTCATGTCTTTGTAGTCTTTTGAAGCGTCTCTCAGCCTCTTCCGCGGTCGTGCTTCGCCACCGGGTGGGTATGAAATGTTGTTCACCGTCGTACTCAATCAGTAGGAAACTACAACCAGTGTCCACAGGTATCGCGAAGTCATACCTCAGTAGACCACCGCCCAACCCCACTAACCCATCAAACGTCTTCTCCTTAGTGTATCTAATTTTGTAACCGCGTAGGGTATCCTTTTTCCCCCTTAAACCCACGACTTTTCGTGGTGACAACTTTTGTTTTGGTCTTTATGTAGGTTTTAGTTTCGACTCTTGTTTCAGTCTTTGTGTATGTTGTGACGGTGGATCCGTGTACTTTCCCACGGTGTTTCCTCATACCAGTCCCCCTCGAGAACGTCCTCCCACAGTCCTCACACCTGTAATTTTTCTCCTTGTTGTGTACCTGCCTGACGTGTTGGTTAAGATTTCCCTTAGAACTAAATTTTTTTCCACAAATCCTACAGTCATCCACTTTACCTTCCGGTCCCGACTTTCCTTAACCCCTCTGAGTCAATCCGACCCAGAGAACATCTACTTTGTTTTGAACGGATCAACTGGTAAATACCCCTTCGATTGGACATATTTGATCCCAACCCTGCTGACTCCAACGGCTAGGGCCAGCTTGACGGTATCTCTTATAGACTCGGGAGTACCCAAAGGTTCCCTCAATATCTTCTTCGAGGTCATGGAAATCGCCACAGCTCCACTTGTAATCAGGAAAGTGTCGTAGAGCTCGTTCAACAGTTCTTTTTGGTCGAGTGACATTATACTAATATATATTTCATTCGTCAAAACTGTCTAAAACCGGGGGAGCCCGGGTTACGGCGTTTTGTGGCTCGGATTTCACTACGGTTCCTTCCATTGTCTTTTCTTCCTCAACAGTTTTCAACCTCTGGACCTCTCACTTTTCACGAATCATACTGTAATAAAATGATGCCCCACCGATAACCAATCCAACGGTTCCAATTAGGTATCCGTAATAAGTTGACGAGTTTCCACCAACCCCGAGGTTAGTTTCAGCCGCCAGCCGCTCCCTGGCTTTCCTCTCCTTGGCTGCCTTCGATATCTGGGCCAGTCGTTTACCAGCAGCCACCCGTTTTGGATCTTTGATTTTTTCCGTCTTGATTACTGATGTTATCTTAGGGGTTTCCAAAGTTTCTGTCTTGGGTGTTCCGTCAGCCATCTATATACTGATCTATATCTTATTTGTAGGGAATCTGTGAGGTCGTCTGTCAGTTGATCTGTAGGGAATCTGTAAGGTCGTCTGTAGGAGTCTGTAGGGAATCCGTGAGGTCGTCTGTAGGGAATCTGTGGGGTCATCTGTAGTAACCTCTAGGATTGTCGGCCAGTAGACAACAGATTCGGTTACGTAGTACTCTCCCTTATTATTCCTTCTAACACAATGTCTCATCACCCCGATAGCTCTAAAATACGAAAGGTCTAAGTCTATACTGTGAACCGGGGTAATGACCAACCCAAAGCTCGGTGCTCGGCTGATCGCCCTCAACGGAAACATTGGTGTGGGGAAGACAACATTCGTGAAATAATTCGATAGAAGAAACCGTTACCACCTTATCGAAGAGCGCCAGTTGACGACAATCCATACCTCGAAAAGTTTTACGCCGACCACAAAAGATGGGCATACGAAATGGAGACCTGGTTCCTCGGTGAAAGAATTGGCGTTTATTTGAAGGCTCTGGAGTTAATCAACGAGGGGGAGAATGTGATCATAGAGCGAACACATCACAGCTGCTTAACTTTCACCAAAAACTGTTGGCGTAATGGGTGGGTGACTGACGAACAGTTCTCTAACTACTCCAGAGTTTTCCACGAACTGAATGATCTACTCCCAACCCCTGATGCCTTGATAGTTCTGGAAGCCTCAGTTAACACCTGTCACAGGCGAATGCTTAAAAGAGGTCGGGAATGTGAAGCCAGTGTGACCAAAAGCTATCTCGAGTGGATAAACTGGTATACCCAAGAAATGACTGAAATGATTGGGAACAAGGGAACTAAGGTGGTAATCCTCGATTGGGAAAACTTCGGTCCAGATGAATCGGAGGTATTCGGTGTTCTTAACGGGATTCCTAGCGGATTTCACGGTTGGATGGCTCGTGTAGGTAACCGAGACGTCTACATACCAGAGATAATTAAAACCGTTAACCAGATCCAACAGGCTCACCGTAGGTCTTGTGGTACCGCGTAATCATACTGTCGAAACGTGGACAGACCTCAGTCACAATGTCGTCGAGTACACGAACGTCAGACAGAAAAATAGTTTCATCGTACTGAACGCCACGTAGGAAGCTCCTGATTTGTGTCAGAATCTTGTGGTAGCTGACACGAGCGCGAATTCATAGTTTTCCAGTTTGCCAGGCATTCCCGACTTGGTCATATGATTGATTGATTGATTGATAATAATATTTATTCAGGAAAAACCAACATCACAAAAGTGTTTTTCAGAAGGTTCCTGAGAAACATAAAAATACAAAATATAAAAAGAAATAAAGTACAGGAAATCACAAAGTTATGAAGTAAGAATATATGTGCTAATGATTAATATAGCTATATTACAAAGAAAGAACAAGTAAGGTAAACAGTAACATTATGGTTGTGGTAGTTTAAGGAGTTCGTTTTTAAAAGTTGGCAATTGTTCAATTGATCTTATATTGGGATCCAAAGCGTTATACTCTTTACAAGCATGATAAGTGAGTTTCTGCTTCCCCCAATTTGTCTTTGGTTTACTGAGGTAAATATCGTCCTTGCGTCCTTCCTTATATATCCTTGGATTAGGACGCCAGGACCGCCTGTGGTCCCGAGGATCACCGGGTTGGCTGTATGGTGTGTTTCCATTTGTAACAGGTCGCTAGCTTGGGGTAATACGAGTAGAGCTTCTGTAGTTTGTCTACTTCAGCTGATTGGAGGTTTTTACCAATGTGGTTGAAGCTGATAACGCTTTTTTTTCTCATATAACTATACCGTATTCAACCATGGACTCTTTACAGATCTTCCCGATCCCGGATTCCCCCAGACGACCCTCTATGATTTTCATACCGTAAAAGTTGATGTCTGAATAATACTTTTTAAAACTGTTTAGCGCGAACACATCCAGATAAGATGTCCCTATTTGATCGATGCTACTGATAAAAAATGAGTCTTTTAATATTTCACCATTTATCCTGATGTGTGACACAACAAGTCCGGATAGCCAGTGGGCAGATACCAGGATCTTCTTTCCGATGAACTTCGCTGGAATCGTACACTCGTGAATCCTATGTGGTGATGACCCATCTATAAACAGTTTGTCATTCACCCCAGCTTTAAACCCAATGCTTTTGCCGAGACTGTTGTCATTATTGGAAACGATCATTTCCCAGGTATTTGACGCCGGTCTCACGCTGCTCCTCTTTACCACAACGAAAACCGAGACATCGGTGAACATAAATCTGGGTATGCTAACGTGGAAGGCTGTTGTTATTGAGGACTCAGGGTAAAGGAAGTGATGGTCGCCGGTGGTGTTTAGCTGTGGGTTGATACTAGGGGGTCTCCAAAACATGGTTGAGTTGATCTCAGTACCGTCCCCATCTTCTATGTAGTCAACAAAGGGAGGGAGTTTAGAGATCGCGTTCTTACTAGCTCTGGTTACGTTTAGGTCAAAGATGACCTTATAGTCGCGAACCTTCGTGTGAAGGACTTCTTTTAGTTTATCGTTGAGTTGTTTCTTAGTCACCGTGTCCGGTCTGTTGTAACCATAAAACAGACTCATATACTATAGGACGTATTTACTAAACAAATACCCAAACGCGGCTGTTAGGACCAACAGAATCCCCATCTCATTGCCCGGCTCTGGTTGTCTATCAGGTGTATGGACGGCTGGTTTGTCAGGTGTATGGACGGTTGGTTCATCAGATGTATGGGCGGTTGGTTTGTCGTCTAGTGTTTCCAGGTGTGAACCACTTTCTTGGTGTAGTTTACTTCAGAATTAACTCCAAAAACCATAGACGGACGAGCTGTCTTAAGTAAGTTGTTATAACCTCTTATTTCAGGATAACCATCTTACTAGGGACTAACCACCCTTCTGGAGTAATAGCTAAATCCTGGGTTACAAAAGTGTCTTTTATGCTATTGTTCATATTTAGTATCCAAGCGCTGACAGAGTAGTTGAGGATAGCATCATTAGTTAGGTTACGGAACTCTTGTTGACTTTCAAGGGAGCCGCCTCCATGATTGACTACTGACACTCGGGTTTTTGCCTGAGCGCCAAGAACGCTGTAAACATATGCCTCAATAGATTGATTCAAATACTGAAGACCTATTTTAGTCAGTCCATCGCTTTTTCTCGACACGTACCTTTTATAATGGTCCTTATACCCAGACCTTACGACTTTTATATTACGTACTCCCTTTCTTCCCCTATCATCTGTAAAGGGCTCATAGCTAAAGATCCAAGGCAACCTTTCCACTTGCCTATATAACTCTGATGCACCGAACTCTTTTGAGACGGCGTACATGCATTCATCACCAGCCATCCGTCTTAGTAATCGCTTCACAGTGAAATACAGATGGTAACGAGCAATGGTTGTTATAACAGGATAAACATCGTCTGATTGTGTTAGGTGCTGCAGACTGATTCCACAGCAATAGCTGGCAAAATAAACTGAAAGGATTATCATAGAGTACGAACCCTCGTCGTCCCAAACAAATGGCTTACCCGGAAAGCTAATTTTAAGTTCAGGCAGCTTCGACATAAAATAGTTTTCACCGTTAACGTAGACTCTGAAATTGTTTATTGGATAAGTCAACACATTTTCGCTTGGGAACCCATCGTAATACCCCTGCCTTTTTCCAAACCTAGTGAAGAAGTGCCCATCTCCTTTTGGCAGCGAGGCAACGGTGCCATTACTTAACCATATCTTAGGAAACCCACCCTCAACTAGACTTTGCTTCCCTTTATAGTTATGTAGCCAAATCCACATAGACTTGTCATTTTTAAAAGTGCTGCTATCTACGTTCGTTGATAAGATGTCACTATTTTTAAACCATACGTCACTTTTTTCGATTTCGCCGTCTTTTTTAAGAGTTGTTGTAAAGGTGAATTTGGATAACGTGGCATGGGGGTACTTCTTGAGTAAATTGATCTTAGCCGATGTATTTCCTTTTCTGATATTCTCCATTGCCTTTTCATAGTTTTCCCCATAATTCCTGCGATATGGGTTTTGCCATATATTATAGGTTAGGTTACATGGACGCTGGTATTGGGCTAGAACAGGAACTGAGAGATATCTGGTACAATCCGAAAACAGGATATCAGTCGGCTGAACGATTGTACCAAAAGGCAGTGGGGGAAGGTCTTGATGTGAGTAGGAAGGTGGTAAGGGATTGGCTGAATACACAGGACACATACACGAGCTACAAACCGGCTGTGAGAAAACATAAGTTTAGACAGACGTTTGTCAGCCACCTCGGTGAACAGATACAGATGGACTTGGTTGATATGGGAAAGTACAAGAACCAGAACAAAGGGTACTACTGGATCCTAACGGCTGTTGAAATCCTGAGCAGATACGCTTTCGCCGTTCATACGGTTTCACCGTGTTTACAGGAAGGACACGAGTAATATGACCGGGGCTGTGGCTGAGCTGTTGAAACAGTTCAAAGACCGATTTGGTAGTTATCCCGGTTTAGCTCAGTTCGACGACGGAAAGGAGTTTTACAATGTCGGTGTGAAGGGTCTTCTGAAGGAGCGCGGCGTCGGGTACTTCAGTATGTACTCAGACAAGAAAGCAGCAGTCGTCGAACGGTTTAACAGAACACTAAAAACTGCTATGTGGAAGTATTTCTACACCAAGGGGGTGTATAAATGGATTGATGTCCTAGACGACGTCGTTGGGAACTATAACAACACAAAACACAGTGTCGTTATGCTGAAGCCTAAGGACATAGATAACTCAAATGAGAATCAGGTTTGGAATACATTGTTCGGCCATCATTTTGGTGATCACCCCTTACCCAAGTTCAAGATTGGAGACACCGTGAGGGTGTCAAAGTACAAGAGTATTTTTACGAAAGGCTATGAAGGTAACTTCACTGAGGAAATCATCAACGTGGTGAAGGTCATTCGTGGTGATCCAAACGTTTACGAGATTGAGGACGACGAGGGCGAACCAATTATTGGAAAGTTCTATGATTCGGAGCTGTCGCTGGTGGATAAAAGGGATGACGTCTACAGAATTGAAAAGGTATTGAAAAGAAAGAGAATCGCGGGAAAGAAAATGTTGTTGGTCAAGTGGTTGGGTTATGACAACAAACACAACTCATGGATACCTGAGAGTGACGTACAGAACCTGGGTTAATGTATACTCAGGTAATGAGGTTAACATTATTCATTGAAAATGGTGAAAAGACTGTCTACTTCGAACAGCCTATCGTGGTGACAAATCCGAGATCACAAATAATGCTGAAGAAGGCGACGGTATACTGGAACTATAACAATGTGGTGTCAGGTTTGAACGATTTGGTGTCGTTCGATGGTATGAAGGCGCCCGCTCCTGAAGGTTATCTGGACTTTGATGCGTTGGAAATGTTCGTTAAGACTCCAGCCGGGGGGGGGGGGGGGGGGGGGGGACGGTTGAGTTCGGAAAGAATGTTTACAACGGAACTTCTAGAATAAAAACGTCGGAAAAGCTGAGACTCGGAAAGATGGGTCTTCTGTTAGGGTTCAACGAGGGTGATGTGATAACTGGTGGTAGTGGGTGGACGAATAGTCCAAACCAAGTGGACATCAATAGAGGGTTGAGGTATATCGGGATCTCGTGTGACGCTGTCGAAAGAGAGAAAAGTCTGAACAATGGAAAAAGGAGTAACCTGATTGGCACTCTTCCAATAACCTCTGAACAGAGTTTGAAAGGAAGCGTACAGCACTACACAGACATTGAGTCGAAAACTGAGATCCGTAAGGGTGTTTATAATAAGATGACCTTCAGAGTTCGTGGAAACAACGATCAGTTAGCAGGTCGACCAACTGGGATTGGAGCTGTTCTGCTTGAATTTTACATAAGCTAGTATATAATGGCTGAAGGAGGGGAAGACTATGAGATGGATGATTTCTATGAAGAGAGGACAGATGCTGAGGAAGATACCGGTGAGACCAGCTTCACCGACAGAGATCGGAGAATAATACCGTACGATACAGATCACCGCACAGTCACAGTCGGTATAACCCATGCCAAAGATAGGATCAACACCAGTGGTGATGAACGGGAAATAGATGAATCTATCATAGATGCCAGAAAAAAGTTCTTTGATAAAGAGTTAAATATGATAGTGGATAAGAGTGATGGTGAGGCTTCTAAGGAACTGTTAGAACAATCTTCGATTAGCCGTAACAAAAATGGTAACGTCGACGGAATGTGGTTTAAGGGTGTGAAAGTTTTGGTACGTAAGGGTGGTAAGATCAAGCCTAGTGAAAACAAAACAGATAGAATAGCTAAAGTTATCAGGGGATATAAGGATCTGTTAGAAGAGGCTGAAAATGAGCATTTCGAGAAACTTGAGAGAGCTATTGAGGAGGCTAACAATGGCCCCACAACTTCAGAAGCCGTGGATGACATAAGCTCACAGGTCATCTCAAAGAGTGAGAGAATGCTTGAGGAAAGAGAGGAGGACCTACAAGAACAGGCGAGAGGAGTATTCCTAACTAAGCAGGAAGTAAGAGAATTCATAGGAATGCTCAACCCAAAGGGTAGAAATGCAGAAAAGATTAGGGCCCTTGAAATAGAAGCCAGAAACTACAGACAAAAAGCGGCTGATGAAGAAGATTCTCTTAAGAAACAACTGTATGAAAGTTTTAGCGAAGTGGCGAAAATGAAGGCGGACACAATAAGAATTAGGATTGGCAATGCCCCCAAACACAATGATGTTCTGTCTATCTTAAACAACGAAGTGGAAAACAATGACCTATAGGTTGGAACGTTTTAAGAGGTGGGCTAAGAAAAATATGGTTGGCCTGTCTGCTATAGCCATCACCATAGCTGGGATTGTGACCACAATAGTTGTTGCCGCTAGAAATGTTGTTTCGGGGGAAGCAAAAGCCGTTGGTGGTTTCGCTAAGGCACTCGCTAACCTGGCTAAGAAGCTGGGACCTCTGTTGACACCACTGTTCAACCTAGTAGCACAGGTTCTAACGTGGGGAGCAAAAGGAATAGCATGGTTAGCCAACAATCTGTGGGTTTTAGCCATAGCTATGACGTGGTTATTGTATGACTATTGTAAGAACAGAAAAAAATAGAAAATAAAATCTGATATGTAGTATATGACCAACAGAAGTCAGATAGAGCTGTTACCTGGATTTAGACGAGCGAAGATGTCGGAGATCAAGGGAAGTAGGACAAGACACACAATCACCATGAATCCCAACAAAGTCAACCCTGGTGAGGACCTCTACATCGACATACCAAAGCTAAAACCTGATAGCTGTTTGGTCCCGGGTAGCTTTCACTTATTGTTCGACTTCAAGAACACCAACACCAAGTCGTGGTTCCTAAACAATCTCTCCAGGCTTCTGGTTGAAAGGCTGGTCGTCAAGCTAGCCGGTGAGACTGTTTACGACAACACGGGTGCAAGTGTCTTCGGTGTGTACAGGGATCTCTGGTTACCAAAGAGTGTAAGAAATCAGATGGTTGAATATGGAATTGGTCCAGAGAACTTGAGAAAGTTAATATCTAAGGACGACAGTGGGGCTTCCTCTGGGGACGCTGAGAAGGTGGTTGACGCTTTGATGTTCTCAATCCATGGAACAAAACTGAGGGTAAAATTGGATAAAATCCTCGAGGACCATGGACTCTACGCTCCCTTTGAAATGTAAAATAACTTCCGCTACGTCATTAGTTTACCAAAGGCGAGTGGTATTATGGTGGCCCAGTCAAGTGAATCTGTTGACGGGTACACACTGGAAAACCTTGAACTGGAGTATGAGACGGTTGATAACACCGACATCGCCAGCGAAATAACCTCGCTGTACACAACTGGTCGATCGCTGTCCTACGAACACGTGACACTAGTGAAGTCAACTGAATGGGCGGTTGGATCAACCCTGATCAACGAACACATTAACCTTCCACGGAAGTCCATGAAAGGAATCGTGATGATGTTCACAAATAAAACCCGGACTGATAGTGAGGAATACGTCTATCCAAACATCGAAAGTGTTAAGCTAACAATTGAGAGTGTACCCAACGCTATCTTCAGCCAAGGGATCCCAAAGAGTCGGTTTTATGATGAAGCTAAAAGACTGTTTGGTGGTGAGTCTGAGTCTGATCAGTTTATGACAATCCAAAAGTTCTACAAAAACGGTTTTGCTCTGGCGATTGACTTGAGATGTATTGAAGATCGCGACAGTGTTGGGACTGGGAAAAGAATCGTCAACACACAGTCTGGGGTCTTGATTGAGATAATCAAAAAGGCAACTGTGGCTAACGTAGTTTGCCGAATCTTTGTGTTGAGTGATGGTTTGGTAAACATGGTAAACGTAAATCTAAAATCAATTCAGTATTAAAAGGATCACCCGTTCAATATGTTGGTCACTGGTATGACGGCCTGTGGGAAAACCTGGTATCTCCTGAAGATGTTGGAAAGCGAATACTTCGGGTTCTACGACTATATCGTTCTGCTCTGTCCGACGTTCAGCTGGAATGAAACCTATACTACTTGGAGGTACACCCCCGACCCGGACTTCATCACCGTGGAGTGTAGTCAGGACGACGTCGAAATTATACTGGAACACATTGTTGGAATATTCAAAGGTTCCAAAACACTGATAGTCCTCGACGACTGTGCTAGTGGACAAACCGTAAAGAACAGAACAAGTGAGTTGGTTAAATTAGCCTTCAGCGCCCGACACTACAATCTGTCAACTATTGTAATCACACAACAGCTAACAGCTATCACAAAACCTTATAGGGAGAATATCAGTAAGTTGGTAACGTTCTACAACCCCAACAAGGCTGACATGAAGGTTATTACTGATGACTACGTAGGTGGCTTAGACCGTGATAACGTCATAGGGGTAGCTGAAAAGTTAAAAGAAAATAAATACGCTAGGCTTGAGATTATGTTAAGGCATCCGTACGCGTATAAGGTAGTCATCCCAAAATCTGGTCTATAGTAAGGTGGCTGAAAGGAAACTAAACCGGTAAAAGTTGGGGGGAAAATCAAGGCATCCGCCGTGGAATCAGTTGAAACATCTGTGGGGGACCAGAAACGGTCCCGCTGAAGTCACCGACCTCGTCGATGAGCTCGTCAATGATCTAAAAAAGGTTGAGGAAACCAACTCAACATCCCCAACAACCGGTGACACCAACAAGAAGAGGAACGACTTGATAAAACTATCAGAGGATGGTGAGGTGACTCAGTCAGTCAGCTACATCAGAAAAGCGTCGGTAAAGGTTGTGGATAAGCTGTACGCTGAATATGAGGCTAGAAGGATGGAAAGAGCTAACGAATTTTTGACTGATATGCTAATCAGTACATTCTCTAATGTTCTCGGTGGTTTGGACGCCGTAGAAAGCTCTGAGGCGTTAGACACCGAGCTACAAAAAGATAAACTGTTAAAGAGTGACGTTGGTAAAGTTGTGGCCATGATCACACCGTATATACCATGTATCGGACTGTTATCTGGAGGTGTAACTGTGGGGAAACATGTATACCAACATAAAACAAAAGTAGTGGAACAAAAACCGGAAACTAATTAAACTCTGTGTTAAAACCAAAACTAAAACCAAAACTTGAAACAGTCAAGCTCTTACGTAGCGTTTTTGAAAGGAGGAAAATCTGCCGTACTTCCCAAAATCCATTTTTCCGGCCGCTTATACTTTGAAAAATGAGAAAAAAACAGTTTACCCTTTCAAACATCCTTTCCTGTTGAATCCCAACATTCTGAGGCTGTTTTTGGCAAAATAAAAAAAAGTGTGCCGGCACCCCCAAGTCCTATACTACTTTTCTAGGATGACGAATGTCTTCCAAACGCTTACCAATTAACAATTATTATTACAATTGGATTCGGTTATCCCATGATGTCAAAACTTATCAAGGCCGAGGTTTGAGTTTTATTCCGAAGCCGAAAGCTGAGGCGGATAAATAAATTAATGAATGAATTACTTTATTTAGCTCTATTACAGCTAATTGCATGGGGACACTATTTATATAAGTTTTAAACTAAAATAGGATTTAATATGAATATATATATACTACAAGATCAAAGTTTTTCTATTTTTACAATAATTTACCTATTAAAACTAAAATATTTCTTACAATACACCTATATACAAGATGATAAATAAATAAACAAATAAATAAATAAACAATAAATAAATAAATAAATAAATAAATAAATAAATAAATAAATATATCAAAACATAGAATAAGTTGAACATAAAATACAATTTCTGCAGCTATTATCAAGTATGCTTTCTAAGTCCTGTTCTCTAATATTCCTTTCAAAAGATTCTAAATCATATATCTTTATATATCTTTAAATCATATAATATCTTTATAAACAAACCGAAGCCTCGACAATTCTTGATATCATGCAAACCCGAGTCATGTAATAGTTGTTTTATTATACAAAGGATGTGTATCTTCTAGAAAGAAAGAACTAGTTCGTTCGTAAACAACAAAACGACAGTTGAAAAGGCAATAACTGATGTTTTACAATATCAACAAAGTTTCAATACTAAAGTAAAAGTGAAAGTGTGATAAACATGTACCAAACTGGCGATAAAATTCACTTCTAAAGTTTCTTTTAAATAATTTTTCTTTTCAAATTCGTGTTTCGGAGTTCTGCCACCGCCATGTTTGTTTTCTGATAATGCGGTCTGAGACCTTGATAATTCTTGATATATAAAAAGTCGAATTCAATACTAATTGTTTTATTATACATTTTCAGTAAAAATGTAAAGAAAAGATCTCCCTCAAAACCAAAAAATAATAATAATAATATATATATATATATATATATATATATATATATATATATATATATATATATATATATATATATATATATAGGCACGCCCAAGCGTGCATGTATATATGGTAAAAATTGTATACCTGCAAACAACCTTGTATTCATAGCTGAACAAGAATTTTGACTAAATTGTCTATGCTAGCCATGATGTGTTTTAACTTTAAAATAAGAACCCCGAGTAAAGCTATCAAGGCACAGGAGGCTAAGTACTAACAACTCTACTCCTATCTGGCATGGGTTTCAAGCACGGACACGGGTGGTCACCAATTCAAATACTAACTTAAACCCAACCTCGTACCGAGGCTCTTTTCAACTCGCAGCGCGAAGAATACCCTTATCATGGCCAAAATCTGGTTGTGACAAATTTTGTTTGGACAGGGGTGGGGTAGAGACGATTTGAAGCTTCTTGCTTGAAAGATTTACCGTGTGAGAAAATACTTCGATCTTGCATTCAAGAGTTCAGCGCTATAGGCTGAAGTTCAGCGCGGCGATATGGCTATGATTATATTGTTCACAAGAAACGGGTAACGTACGAGGCACTGACGGCGTAGAAAAGCGAAAAGCAGTGACCGCAGGTGGTAAATATTTCCCCAGTTTTAAATTCGGATTCCTTATCTAGCACTGCTGCTCAGGTTGGGTTTTTTATATAATGCTATCTTTACACACAATACTTGTTTTCACGTGAATACTACGCAAATCATCGAAGTGTGGAGCAAAGAGAAACTCGTACTATAAGATTTACACCGCGTTGTTGAACGGAGATGGAAACTAATTCGTCTCGCACAGGACGAGGCAAATTTTTGATATAAACAAGTGAAATATACAAAGATAATCTGTACTCAAACTTGAGGGTTGATCATTAATTTTACAGTAAACGAAAAATTATCGATCAATACATCATACTAAATAAATCGTAAATAAACAAAGCGCTTGTTTATCCATTTTAAAACTTCTGCCCGTCTAGATAAATGTCGACGATCGTCGAACGCTTCGAATTTCTCTCCGCTCCACACTTCGATAAATTACGTATAGTATTCAGATAAAAACAAGATGTGTGTAAGAATAAGCATTACAGCAAAAATCTTGAGCAGCTAGAGAAGGAATAGGAATTTGAAATGGTAAATTATTTACCGTCTGCGTCCTGCTTCTTTTGCTTTGCTTCGCTTCTCTGCGGCGCGAGTCTCTTCTATGTTAGCCGTTTCTTGTGAACATAATCGAAAATCATAGCCATATTGTACCCACGTAGCGCTGAACTCTTGAATGCAAGATCGAACGGTAAATCTTTCAAGCAAGAAGCTTCAAATCCTCTCTACCCCACACCTGTCCAAACAAAATTTGTCACAACCAGATTTTGGTAGTCACGTGACCATGATATACCAGGGTCTTTTCTTCGCGCTGCGGGTTGAAAAGACCCTGGGCACGAGGTTGACTTAAACCAACCAATTGGGCTTTACTCCGGTCCTCAGCGGTGAGAAGCAGTGCTCTAATTGCTTGACTATTAAAGCTTAAATGTACTAAAAGCTGTAGTCATAAAGTATGGCAGTAAAGCTTCAAATTAACATCGCAAACAACTCACAAAATTTGATTAAAACATGCAGTATTTAATTAACTTCGTTACAACAATTTGTCAAATAATAATGCAATCTAGTTAGACGGTAAAGGAAATCACTTGCGGTAACAAGCATCTCAAGTATGACTGTTTTAAAGTTTAATAGTGAATGAAAAAGATGTTCAGCAATGTCATAAAAATTATAAGAGCAACCATACACTAATTGTTCTACAAGACATATGCATACATGCAGTAAAAGGTAAAATAAATGTTTGTACATTCATGACACAGATTTTGCATGACATTGACAACTGCAGCAAGTTAATTACCCCATTAAGATTTTGACTAACCAGTGCACGCTCTCTATATAGCCGGTCACTGATATTTCATTTGACTATTTGTCATTTACATCGAAAATATGCTATTTAATAGCATATTTCGCCCGTGGTCTACCATATAGGTTTTGGACATTGTTGCTTGACCATGAAGCTAAATTTGTTTTCTTAGAAGATGAAGAATCCATTTTTGTTCAGTAATGCAGTCTTGTCAGCTTACGAAGCTCGATCAGACATGTTGACCATATAAATTGCCTCGTCTGAATATGAAATCGTCCATGCAACGACCATTAAGAAGCTTTCAAAAACTTTTATCATCATTCCAACAACGATTCATACTTAAAATACTCACCAAATTTGTAAAAACTTTCTCTTGTTGAATATCCCGCACCATGCTGTTAATAGCAATAGCAATGACTTATGAAATACTTGGTGTACAGTAGTTATATTGGCTTCGGTGGTTTGTCGTTAGTTGTCGTTTCATTCTATGTTTTGATTGGCTCCGAAGCATTATTTTCTTAACTTACACGGGCGATAGCATAGTATCGACAAGCGCATGCGCAGTAGATACAAAAACCGTTCAAAAAACGCAATTCAAAGGCACTTTCTTTTTAATTCCCGCGCCTTTCTGCAGTTGGCCTAGCCGGACAGGTCCACGTCAGCACGTGCATAATAAGTCCTCTTTCTTACAGATAATACCTCCAGAAACTACAGATAATAGCAGCGTGGGCTCATAATATGACAATAATCTGGAGCTCAGAGTTTTCTACTGCCGTAAGAATAAACGTGGTGTTATCACAAATTCTCGCTTAAATAACAATTTGTCAACATGCAAACATTCAGAGAATTAAAAAGTTTTCCACTTACTTTATGATAATCATCAAGGTTTCGGCAGGATCTCCAACTACTGCTTGTCTCTGGCATTGAAAAGTAAACTTATCCAAGTTCAACTGTGCATCGAACAGCTTGAGATACTGAAAGGTACGTTGGTATTCCACACTACGGAACTTCTCCATGTCAAATTCAGTGTCACCTAAATAGTAATGACGTAACTATGAACAGGTTTTCTGATTGGCTACAAGTAACCCATCACATTGTTAATTATAATTTCGTTCCCGTACTCGTTCTGATTAGGTTTAGGAGATCTAAACCAATTAAAAAAAACTCATACTGTGGCTCTTAAATTTTGTTAATGCTGGGAGCTGCTCCTCAGTTTCCTGTTCCGAGTACTCCGGATTTTCAGAACAGTAATGGTAATGGAGTGCACCGGCACACGATAACGTGATTATTCTGAACTATTCTGGTTGCTCCAGCTTTCGACGTGGAGCAGATGCGACATTTCCGAACAATGCAAGATCGATGTTGTTGTTTTGGAAATTAGCATATTATTTCCTTCCTAAATTTTTAATAAGTTTACCTCTTGTTCTCTTGCTGATAAAATGCTTAATCGAATTACACAATTTAATGGTACATACTACAGTAAATTTAATAATTTACAGATTAAAAACTCGAATCCTGTTTTGGTATTGTCTAAAAAAACTCAATTCCAAAATAACTGACATGATTTTACTTCCATATATACAGCTCATTTTCGTTTATCTCAATCTTTGTAAAAGAATAATTTCATGGTATCATCGTTTTCGTCAGTTCATGTCCAGGTTCTTCTAACGCTGAAAACAGTACTGGGATAATCGAACTAAGTTGGTACGCCATCTTATTTGATCTAGGGCAGATGTATGAACTGGGAGGTTTATGTGTTCTAGAACTAAGAACTCGATCCATTTCGGAATGTTCCCGAACAGTGTTCCGGAATACTCCGAACAACTCGACGTTTTATTCTTAGTTAAGCTTTAAAATTGAGGTCTAAGCCAGTTTGAGTTTACATCTGACCATTTTATTTCATTTTATCTTCTTCTTCTTCCAACTCTGAACTTCTTAATAGAGAAAGTCTTTTAATACGGAAACTCAATCGGTCGCATAATGCAATCATGGACTCTTTTCCACTTTACTTATTTTAGTTTTATTCTTCACTTTTTCTGTCATTTCTTATTCTTTGTCTGTATCCTGCACGCCTCCCACACACGCCAATTAATTATTCTAAAAATATCTGGTAACATAACTACTGCAGTTTTTTTGTCACTCTTGTATTTATCACTCATTCTCTGATGATAGAGTTTTCTGTACACCATCCCGTAGAGAAGACAATAGTCTGTGATAATATGAGGGTTTAACCCCGAGTCCGGGCGTGGGGCCGAAGGTCCGGAGCCCGGTGAGGGTGCTAATCTCGGCATGCGTGGCGTCCGTTTTACAGGCGTGTAGAAAACGCGAGAGAGGATCTATTTGAGTGATTTGAACATTTATTTGTATATATATATATATATATATATATATATATATATATATATATATATATATATATATATATATATATATATATATATATATATATATATATATATATATATATATATATATATATATATATATATATATATATATATATATATATATATATATATATATATATATATATATATATATATATATATATATATATAATATATATATATATATATATATATATATATATATATATATATATATATATATATATATATATATATATATATATATATAAATTATATATAATATATATATATATATATATATATATATATATATATATATATATATATATATATATATATATATATATATATATATATATATATATATAAACGACACCGGGCACCTCACTCGATTACATAGCATGTTCTAAGGATTTAGGGTGAAGGAAAACTCGAGCGTAGAACACACACACTTCAAGACCAAACCGGGAGCAGTTGCGAAAAACGCAACCACACAGGCCCCCCGGCAGGAATTGAACCCACGACCCCGCGTTACTCTCGGCAACGGCCTCCGTGGCTCGGTGGTCGGGGCGTTGCACTAGAATCGCGGGGTCGTGGGTTCAATTCCTGCCGGGGGGCCTGTGTGGTTGCGTTTTTCGCAACTGCTCCCGGTTTGGTCTTGAAGTGTGTGTGTTCTACGCTCGAGTTTTCCTTCACCCTAAATCCTTAGAACATGCTATGTAATCGAGTGAGGTGCCCGGTGTCATTTATGGTGTGCCCGGTTCTCTCCTGGCATTACCGCCTTATTGTGTGTGCGGGGCTCGCGATCAAGCTCTCGGCAACGGCCTCCGTGGCTCGGTGGTCGGGGCGTTGCACTAGAATCGCGGGGTCGTTGGTTCAATTCCTGCCGGGGGGCCTGTGTGGTTGCGTTTTTCGCAACTGCTCCCGGTTTGGTCTTGAAGTGTGTGTGTTCTACGCTCGAGTTTTCCTTCACCCTAAATCCTTAGAACATATATATATATATATATATATATATATATATATATATATATATATATATATATACAAATAAATGTTCAAATCACTCAAATAGATCCTCTCTCGCGTTTTCTACACGCGTGTAGACGCCACGCATGCCCAGATTAGCACCCTCACCGGGCTTAATTAGGTGTTTAACATGGACAACGGAGATCAGCCACTTTACCCAGGTGGAACTGTAACAAAAGCACAAAGTATGCTGATGATTCTCGTATTTCTTCTGAGGCATAACTTGACTGATGAAGCCTTGGAGGATTTACTTAGTAATGTTTACAACACTCGCGTCCTTGTTGTATTGAATATACAATCACTCGCCGAAAAATCCCTTTGGGATATTGAGATGCTAATTAGTTACAAGCACAAGTGGTTGTATCAGAAGAGTATACATCCACTAGTGGTTGTAACTAATTACCATCATTGGTTTTAGTTTGTATGGGGTTTACAGGGGTATACGTGTGACGTAATTTCTGAAATTGGATTGGCTGCAAAACTCATGAATTAGTAATGATTTCACAAATATATATATATATATATATATATATATATATGTATATATGGCAAGGAGGTCGATATCCGAAGAAACCTATCCGACCATTGCTCAATTAATAGGCATGTTATATCTAAAAGCATTGTTCAGCTATTGACACTTAAGAGAGCATCACAAATAGTCACAGAGTATATGTGCGAAATACAGATGCTTGAGTGCAAGTGTGAGAAATCCGTAGACACAAATAGAGTGAAACCAGCGTTTGAGGTGAATCAAATAGGTCAAATATACGAGGAACCAAACTCGTGTCCACTTGGGATGATTAAGTGCATAAGACACGATCTAGTTACTGAAGACTACGACCAGGATTAGGTCACGGGCGAGTTGATCACAGGTATAGCTGGAATTGGAAAAACCACACTCATGGTTGAAAAGATAAAAAAGTCAACTAACCCGTTAGTACTCTGTTACACGAATAAGGCCTGTTGACTATAAGTGGATGAATGCACAGACGGAGAAGGCATAACAATGTCATGAGATAACAGCCAACCAAACTCAATTGAAAACCACCGCGCGCACTATATTCGACTACAACAAATCAGAAGGCGTTCGTGACATGTGTGGAACGATAACAGTGTTAAAATACAATGAGGTCACTAATAGGTATGACAGTGCACTACATGACGTTCTTGACCATATCCTCTGGACAGGCGCTATAACCACAAAGTTCAAACCACCAAGTATAAACTGTGGAAGGAGGAGTATATACTACCACAATAAGATACGCAGATCCATAAGTGTAGGAAAGGCGACACGAAAATACAGTTCCTGTACCAAGGGGAAAAAAGAACGTTATCGTATACGAAAAGGGACACCAGTGATAGAGAGGAAACAGTTACATTAAAGGAGTAGTTCACTAATCATTGAATCCTAAGATTCAATCCTTAAATCCTAAGTTTGAATCATTGAATCCTAAGATTCAATCAATGAATCATTGAATGCAAAGACTGAATCATTGTATTCTAAAATTCAATCCTGAAAATTAATTAATCTTAGGATTCAATCATTCAATCTTAGGATTCAATGATTTAATCTTAGGATTCAATGACTCAATCTTAGGATTCAGTGATTCAATCTTAGGATTCAGTGATTCAATCTTAGGATTTAACAATTCAATCTTAGGATTCAATAAGAAAGATAAGAAGATAAGGGGGATAAGGGAAAGATAAGTGGAGGATAAGGAAGATAAGAGGAAGATAAGGGAAAGATAAGGGGAAGATAAAAGAAAAAGATAAGAAAGATAATAAGAAGATAAGGAAGATATGGGAAAAGATAATGAAGATAAGGGGAAGATAAAGGGAATATAAGATGAAGATAAGGAAGACAAGAATATAAGAAAAAAGGGGAAGATAAGGAGATACGAGGAAGATAAAGGGCGGGTAAGTGGAAGATAGGAGGAAGATAGAGGGGAAGATAAGGAGAAGATAAGAAGAAGATAAAGAGAAGATAAGGGGTAGATAAGGAAGATAAGAAAGATGAGGAGAAGATAAGCAAGATAAGAGAAAGATAAGGAAGTTAAAGAGAAGATAAGGAAGATAAGAAGAAAATGAGGAGGATAAGGGGGAAGATAGAGGATCACAGCTAAGATATAGGTGTTGATTTTACGGAGGGAGAAAAACCGGAGAACCCGGTGAAAAACACTCGAAGCACAGGAGAGATCAACTACAACTCTACTCACATGAGTTCAAAGCTCGACAGCAGGGTCATTCCCAAGCGGTCACCCATCCAAATATTAACCCCGTCTAACCGGGTTTAACTTTTTGGTGAGAGGCAGCGCACTAATAGCGCACGATAGAAGATAAGGGGAAGGATAAGGAGAGGGAGGATAAGGAGAAGATAAGGAAAATAAGAGGAAGATATGGAAGATACGGGTAAGATTAAGGCTGAGGAAGAAACCGCTGTCAGATATGTTTGTGGGCGGAAGCAGAAACGAGAGAAAAATTGAAGGAAACCTCTGCCAACTTTCGGTCCAAACATGGCGCCAAACCGGGGGAGGTTGATTTTAATGAGGGTCGGGGGCTGGAATGTAGCCAGAAACACGGAACAAAAACAAAACGCTGTCAATGACTGCGAGAAATGGCTGAAGAAGTTGTTCCGCCATTATCAGCTCTCCGCTTATAATTATAACGCTACCAAAGGTGTATTTGGAATAAAATACAGTATATACAAAGAAGCTTAAATTTAGAAGTTTACGATAAAACGATAAAAGAAATTTGCATAATTTAAAGATTTAATAACACAGTGAAACAAAAACACTTGGTCTTGGGGTAAGGAAAATATGCACAATACAAGTCATTAAGCACGAATACTTACCATCAATTGACATTTCCTCAGTGGATACATTGAGCTGTTCTTGGTCATCCTCCATAGCGCTAGCCGTGCAATCCATGCATGTATTTTGCAAAATGCCTAAACATCTACGAATACGATAGTCCTAACCCCTCCGTCCACTCTCTGATTCTTATTTTTGGCAATATTATTGTATAAATATGCATAAAAATATTTAAAACACGATTCAGGTTTACATATTAAGCGTAACATGTTAAGCGTAAAACCTAAAGAGTAGAGGATAGTTAAGATTTTCGACGATTTAGACCATTTTTACCAGATATCGACCATTTGTGCCAGATATCGACCGAAAGTTGGCAGAGGTTTCCTTCAATTTTTCTCGTTTCCGCTTCCGCCAACAAACATATCTGGCAGCGGTTTCTTCCTTAGTCTCAGAATCCTCACGGAAACTTTTGCGGAGGAGAGAGCCCCTTATTATCCCCTACATCCCCTGAATACCTCCATTAATTAAATATACTACACTGTGCAAATATATCCTCCACCTACGTATACACTCAGTCATCCCATGGACAAATAATAATTTGTCTATAGATATATATATATATATATATATATATATATATATATATATATATATATATATATATATATATATATATATATATATATATATATATATATATATATATATATATATATATATATATATATATATCGCCACTTAAAATCGTTTGCTTACGGCTTCTGGAATTGATTAATCATCAAAAGTCTTAAGTTCTTCTTACAACTTCTTGATTTCTTTATAAACTAGGGTTAAGTTAGCAATGATCCTGCGATGACTTGGTCTGTTTGGTCATTTAGGCTCTAAACCTAAGATATTATTCCAAGCTTCCATACTATTAACAGAATTCGAATAAAGAGACGCTACGCTAGCAATTCTCTATAGTTACATCCTGGTTGCCCAAACATGTATCATTGTTTTATTCGGTAATGACTTTTCAATGAATCATTAATGTCATTCTACACATGGCTTATGCTAATATTACCAGCAATGCCATTATTATCATAAAACGTCTCCTGCACTCATCCATCACATAGCCAAATGATATTTTAGTATCTTACGTTCTTCTTACAGAGTCGTCCGAAATCTTAAGTTCTTCTCACGACTTCTCGATTTCTTCACTTATTTTAAAAACTAAAGTTAACTTAGCAATACTTCTGGATAAGTTAGTTCGACACATACATAAGTCCTTGAAAATCTAATATAATTCAAGTTGTTACTAAAACCCTAAACTTTTAGTGTGAAGCATGATTGATAGGGTATGTTATGGTTGAGTTGGTAACGCAGCTAAGACGCGTCAATTAAAATGTGCAGGCACGTTTGTGATTGGTGCAAATCGACAATGGAAAAGCTCACGAGTCCAGCCGTGATTTCGGGGAAGGTAAGTATTGGGGACTGAGATACGGCTGGAAATCGAGCTTAACGTTTTGGCAGCCATGTTGGTTGTCCTAAGTGATCAACCAACATGGCACCCTTGTGTTAATCAAACGAATATCCCCCCAAATTTTGGCTCTCAATGTGTGTTTTTTTGTCTGCTCTATACGCACTTACAGAATATTACATTAAAGCAAGCTATAAAAAAAATCAATACGTCAGTGAAAAAAATTTATTATTATTTCAACAATGTGTTTCATATCTACTAGGTAATTAGTCTTCAAGTTCTTACCTTTATGGCCCTGCTGCATGTTAAATAATGTTTTTCTTGGTGTCAAGCAGCGTATTTGTGGTAAAAATTTCAAAAAAGAATACTTGCTTGTCGCCAGTCTTTTTCTTGTACTCTGTTTAAATATTCAATTTGTAATATGTTAAAATTTTGCAATATGATAAAATCTTTGTGGAAATCTTATGAGGACTTAGGAGGAGATTTTTAACTAAATCTATAATTGCATATACTATTATTGAACGTTTTTATGGTATTTACATTTTTAACTTCTGATGGAAGAGTGTTCCTTAAGAGGGCTCCATTATATGTTAGACTGCGTTTTAAATGATCAGAATAAGGTTGCGGTATTTTAACATTTATATCAGCACAGCGTAAATTATAATTATGTCTTTCATTTCGATACAAACATTTCTCGCAAATAGTCTGGAGCAGTACCGTTCATTATTTTGTACATTAAGGTACATTTTTGACTTTTGCTTCTGGATCACACCAACCAAGTGAAGATACAATTTCAGCTGACCTGATCTGGTATGCAGATCGGGTAATTATTCGAGCAGCACGACTTTGTAATTTTTAGAGTTTGTCCCTCAAAACAACCCCACAGTTCCCTCATAAGGTACTTCAATAATCACAATGTGGTAACACAAGTGCCTTAGACAAAGAAACCATTTGAGGAACTGTTAACATTGGTCTTAAATTTCGTAGCATATACGGAGACCTTAGAGTACCTTTGACCTTTCAGACAGACAGACAGACAGACAGACAGACAGACAGACAGACAGACAGACAGACAGACAGACAGACAGACAGACAGACAGACAGGCAGGCAGGCAGGCAGGCAGGCAGGCAGGCAGGCAGGCAGGCAGGCAGGCAGGCAGGCAGGCAGGCAGGCAGGCAGGCAGGCAGGCAGGCAGGCAGGCAGGCAGGCAGGCAGGCAGGCAGGCAGGCAGGCAGGCAGGCAGGCAGGCAGGCAGGCAGGCAGGCAGGCAGGCAGACAGACAGACAGACAGACAGACAGACAGACAGACAGACAGACAGACAGACAGACAGACAGACAGACAGATAAGTAAACAGGGCTCAACATGTGACGTCGAATTTTTGACGTCATAGACATTTTAAGTCTAGATGCATCAAGAACTATGTAAAATATGGAAGAGCTGTAAATTGATATACCTGACTATAGCTCTCGTCGGATAAGGTTTCGTCGTTGGCCAAAGCTGAGAAAGTTTTATCTGTGGTCACTTCAACAGCGTACATATCAGTTGCCTTTCTTCTCCAAACATTTCCACTCGAGTCTTTGATGGTTCTCAAAATGAACAAATTAAAGAGAAAAGTATCCAGTCCCTTGATTACCTGAGAGTTGAAATAATAGAGTTTAGTTAGGAACCAATTTATAACAGGTTAATTTCGCAAGTCAACAAATAAATTCCCAACGCAGCTGAGTGAATAATATAACATAGCTTAAAGTGCATATGACACGAAAATTAAGTTTGTCATATTTAAGGTAATTCCTCAGTGAAAGTTGCTAAAACTCCCCAGCATTAAAGTTTATGATACGTTCATAGTAAAATAACGAAAAAAAGTTGGGGTCACTGAACTCGTTTAGAAAATACAGCTGCCACTAAACCATGTTTTCCCAATTTGTAGCCATTTTTGATAACTTTTGATTTCGTCTTATCTTGAAAAATCCTCATAAAGCACTTAGTTTATACTGACTTGAAAAATATTTGATATTTTAGATGCACTTATATACCAACTATTTAGTGGCAACAAATAATGGAAGAAAATTAGACGAAAATAACAATTGACAAACATTTTTGCGATACAAGAATGCCCACACTCTTCCTTGTTACATGTTTTTTTTGAAAGCCTCAAGAACAAAAAACGCACGCTATTTTAAATTCTCGAAGTGATTTTTTCTCGATTCTTTCATATATGCTGTAGAGCTGGTGGAGGAAATTAATAATTAAAAAGAAAGTGGGGGTCATCGAGTGTCATCGTACACAAGGTTAAAGCTTGAACATGGGGCATTTCCCTATCATTTCACCTATTTACGAAACAACGCAACAAATTTTTCTTTTCTTTCAAAAACCAAAAATTAAGTTAGTATCTTCTTGTCAAAGTTATTAGTAGCTGATTCAACTTCCTTAGTGATATTTTTATGTGTTTTCGTCAGTAACACGTTACTTGGTTACATCTTGAATTAGTATTGCAGAATTATGCGCAGAAAAGCTGCACAACGCACAAAACTGAGGAATTACCTGAAAAGAACACTTAAATTGGCATAGTAACATCTTTTACAGGTTTTGGTTTCCTTACTTTGTTTTTAAAATATTTCAGTTTGATATGCAAATATCACAAGTTGAGACGTACATGTACATAATCACTTATCCGGAAAGATTATATATCTTTGCTATTATCAAACCAAACTTTATTTGGAAGGAAGCATGTTGGTGTGTCCCTCACACAACATCAAACATGTAGAATTTCAAGAGATTTCGTTTGATAAATGCATAAAAGATATATAACCTACTCCGATAAGTCATTATTCATATGTACGTCATAACATGTGACATTTACATATCAAACAAACTGAAATACCCCCAAAACGAAGCAAAAACTGCGATGTTACTTTGTCATTTTTAAGTGTTCTTTTAAATAAGACAGACTTCGTTTCATAGGCACTTTAAGAAATGTGATTCTAAAGTGAGAAGCCTGTTTCTAATACATGCAAACGTGACGTATGCCGCTGATCCGCTGTGCATATTTCGGTGCCCTGACGAATAGCCACTGAGCGGCTGACGTTAGGTAGTGCTATATTCTGGATGTCACTTTTTTTGTGGAATCCATACGCTAGGTCGCGGATTCATACGCTATAACCCGAGGAATCGCTTGCTACAGCCCGTAGAATCGTATGCCACGAACACAGAAACGTGGGCTCTGGGAACGAGAATGCAAGCGACGTTTTTGACGCCAGGGATAATTTTGGCGGCTTTTTGACGACATGTGCGAAGCGAGAACGCCCAGAAGCAAAGCATTTCGATTGAGTAAATATTATTTTTACACTGGTTCAAATGTGCTTGATCATGATATTGTGATTATTCTGTTAGTGAGGCGTACGTTCGTTCGTCTGTTATTCGTTCGTTGGTGCGGAATCAATGGCAACTTGCAAGCGACGTTTTTGACGCGAAACACGGCACCGGTTTCTTTGTATTCTGTTGTATACTAACCGACTGAGATATATCAAGATGAAATATTCGAGAAACTGGTATATCTGGTTTGACAGCATGAGCTGACAGTGCACGTGTCACTTTATCACAGTCCACAGATGCACCATGGACAGGAATGGTGTGACAAAATGAAGACACCAGATCTCGTCGGAGTTTCTTGTTGTTTGAAAGATTTTCTAGCTTTCTTGCTAAGCGATTTACCACCAAGCTTTTCCCAACACCAGCTCGTGATGACTGAACCACACGCACAGATAAGCTGAAAAATTAATAAAACTTATTTAACCTCTGTTGTGATATTATAAGTTGTATACGTATGATAAGTTGTATAAATGTAGTGCATTTGCCAGCTTGGTGTAACAGACGTTTTATAGACATTGGTTATGCGCAAATACTGAGAAAACGTTTCTGAGCGCTAGGCAAGAATCAAATACTGACGCTAGGATACTAAAGTAGAGCTACTAAAGTAGAGCTACTAAAGTAGAAAATTTATTGTCATATTTGCTCTTCAACAGTAGCGTTTGCAGACGAGCTAGATATGGTTAAGATGATAGATATGATAAGTTGAACGTATACATGTAGTGCATGTCGTAGGTTTCCAAGCTAGGTGTAATTGCAACAGACATTTGATAGACGTTCGTCGAACGCAACAGTATCCTGTCTCGGGCAAAGAAATATTTCTGAGTATAATTGAGCTTGACGAACGACTATCAAATGTCTGTTATACATTACACCAAGCTCGCAAACATAGCACAGGCACTACATGTACTACCTACAACGTATCATATCATTTCAACATCGTATATGCAAACAATGCTACTTAGGAGCAGATTATGATTATAAATTTGCAACCTTAGCTCTTCATCCGAGACTCAGTAGCTCAATAGACGACTTCATAAAGGCTCTCAGATATCTATGTTATTTACCGGCTGTGAAGTCCGTATAGAAAAATATTTGCCCGAGGTCTTAAAAAAGGCCCGAGGCCGCAGGCCGAGGGACATTTTTGAGACCGAGGGCAAATATTTTTCTATACGGACCGACCAAAACGGTAAATAACGAATTTATTTTTTGTTACAAAATTAGATAAATTAAATTAATCCCCGAGCCGGGCGAAGGCCCGGAGCCCGGTGAGGGTGCTAATCTCGACACGCGTGGAGTCCTTTTACACGCGTGTAGAAAAAGCGAGGGAGACGAAATCTGGGAGATTTGTTTGTTTGTTTGTTTGTTTGTTTGTTTGTTTGTTTGTTTGTTTGTTTGTTTGTTTGTTTGTTTGTTTGTTTGTTTGTTTGTTTGTTTGTTTGTTTGTTTGTTTGTTTGTTTGTTTGTTTGTTTGTTTATATATATATATATATATATATATATATATATATATGTTTGGTACGGTGTCACGTGGTAAGAATAGTTGGACACTGGTGACTAGCGACGAAGAAAACTATGAAATCTGTCAGTATTTTGCTTTTGCTTAACGAAATGGAGCCCTCGATGGAGCCTGTCGTTCCACTTAAATAATAAAAGAGAACAACGAAGAAAAGGATACAAACAGTTGGTTTAATATATCTCGAAGCGAAACCAGAAAACCTGAAGAAACCAAACTCCGTATGGTAAACAAAACTCGATCTGAATTGCAGTGGTTGTGGTCACTCAGTGTTAAAGTTATAAACGGCAGGATTCTTGTTGTCTTAATAACCTATAAGCCTAAACAATATACAGCTTCACGTTTTCGTGCTTTCCCTTTGCTCGTCCAAACCATGAGTCAGCTTAACTAAAGCTAACTTAAAACACTTCCTTTATAAGCTTATGTTGATGTTATTCATTGACTTTGCATGGGCTTTTGCTGTATTTCCAAATTTTCGACTGAAACGTGGTCTGTTTAATACTTCTTTCTGGGATCCGATTCTACTGAATTGTTTTTATCTCAGACTCTATTATAAATGTAATTTTGAGCTTTTAACTTTTAATTCTGCCTTTGCAAACATAGCCACATAGCCATAGGGAAGCCATAAGCCATTTAAATGCTTGCTAAAAATAATTATCCCTTTTGAATCCTCCAATAAAAACAATATATTTTTTACAACTAGATCTAAGTTTTGCTTTGATATGTTCAACTTTCATTAAATCAGTTAGTCATCCATCCGTAAATTCTATAATTATCTCTAGGATTATCATTTGTTTAAAAATCTGGTTGTTTTTATATTGGTTGTATATCAGGAGTGCTTATTTTAAATCAGGGTGGGTGGGGGGTGTTTCAAAAAACCCATTTAATAAAAGCGGGCGAGGGGTTGTTGCATTAATGTATTTCTAGTTATAATTGAATTAAGTCACGTTCACGTGATATTCAAAAGTCCAAAGTTTATCGTTCGACAGTAAACAACTGCCGACATGCAGTCTTATTACAGGGAAGCTTGGAACCCTTTTTGTGATAAAAAAACGTTCAAAACTTGAAGATCTAGTTACGACGGGAAGTCAAAATGCAGTCCAAGTGTTTTTAAAGTTTAGTTGATAACAATTCTTCGTCGTTCTTCTTCATTGCTTGCTCGTTTTTGGCTGTTCGCTTGGAAAGTCGCTTTCAATATTTGGCTGACTGCATGAAAACTGAAAGTGTGGTCCTCGAGTTTGAAGACGAAAATGCTTGTAGTAAGCCATTTGTAATTTCAAGTTTCAAGGACATGAAACAATGAGGTTGGCATATGGAAAATATTTGACTAAAAGGTAAAGACTTGTAGCGGTTTTGTTGAGTATAGCGGTTGGATAACAGAAGAAAGACAGTTTAGTGTCAAAAGGCTTCAGCTTTCCTATCTTAATCTTGTGGTATGATTTTTTAAATATACTTCTATATAGTTTCATTTAGTGATTTAAAATACTGTGTTCACAAATTTATGTATGTTTTCCCTACCGTTTTAAACTGTTTTCTTTATAAATATCGCTCGTAAATTTTGCATTGTCACAGTTTTCCCAGCGTTTCTTTTAAAATTCGCTGTTTACACATGAAGTTGTCAAAACCATTTGGATAATAAAACTCATTTGCATCCCCGTAGCTCTCTGTTGAACATATTTTTTCTGTGGCACGCGAAATAGTTATGGAAATCGGTCAATTTTAAATGACAGAATGCAAAAAAATAACGTCAAAACCATTTGGATAATAAAACTCATTTGCATCCCCGTAGCTCTCTGTTGAACATATTTTTTCTGTGGCACGCGAAATAGTTATGGAAATCGATCAATTTTAAATGACAGAATGCAAAAAAATAACTTTTTGGACCGCGGTCAGATATCGTAAAAAACTGCCCGCTCACGCGTGCGCAGTGTTATTCTAATATATTCCGGGGGAGGAATCGTTTACACAATGCTCGTAAGTACAATTCACGAAGATAAATAATTAGCGATACTGTCAAAAGAATATCATTGTTTATCTAAAGTTTCCATAAAACCGACAGGAATAAAACATACATGCGGAACTGTAGCTAAAACATGCTATCTGAAACCGTTGGAATACAATAAATCCTGAGATATTTAATGAAACAAAAAAGCGCACCAGTAGCGAGCACCCCCCGGAGTTTACACTATGTATACCTCTATCGTGTGAATTTTTGCCACTCATCACAATAGTGCAAAGTTTCTACGAAACGTTGCACTAAAAATGCAGGAAGAATTTAGTTTATGTTTTGGTTTATGGCCGTTGAGTTAGTTGTTGTGATAAGAAGGTAAATGTTATACATTATCTGAAGTATCCTATGAGCATCTGTAACTTTAAAAACAATTTTTCGTAAAAATTAAATTGGATTCCGCCATCTTCGATTCCGCTATATTGGATTTGTGACTTCATTAGATAAATTTAAATAACACGAAATTCATAAATACTAAAGTTAATCAAATACTCAAAAAACTAAGTTAAACCAGAATTTCGAAATTCTTGCCACAAACGTCATAAAAAACATGGTTGCTATGGCAACGCTAATCAATGTAAAAAAATATTTAGACACGGAAGTGTTCCGCAACACTAGCTATGAAAGGTCACAAAATTTCTTGCATTTATTTTAAATACTCGAAAAGTTGGAAAACTATAAATTCGCCGTGGGTACTTCCCCCCCTCCCCAGTCTAGATAGGGTATAAAGCTGTTGAACTGGTGTAAACAAGAAGGCCAAGACGCGACACGAAAAAGTTAACAGGTAAGGTAAACAGTATATTCCGAAGACGAAAACAACGCTCGAACTAACTTAAAAATAAAACTAGAAATACATGAACGCAACAACCCCTCGCCCGCTTTAGCCTATATTCATTTTTTAACCTCACTCTATCACCCCCCTCCCCACCCCCCTAATTTCTGTTTTTTGTTGTATTAACCATTTTAATATAGCCCAAGACCTTCCCATATGCTGATTAAAATCGTCTGGTGTTAGCGAGAATAAAATTCTTAAAGTGGCCAATGGACAATACAGGGTTAAGGAGATAGCATGACATAGTTGCTTAACCCTTTATAGCCTAAGACCTTCCCATATGCTGAATAAAATCGTCTGGCGTTAACCAGAATAAAATTCTTAAAGTGACCAATGGACTATAAAGGGTTAATGGCACACAGGTCAGAAAACGTCCAGAAAATTAGTTAGCAAGGTTCATCTGTAGTCATGTATTGACACACCGAAAGAACATGCAATGTCAATATTAAAAAAAAAACCCGAGATGAACCAAATGACAAATTTTCATTCAAAAATATATATAAACAGTGGCCAAGAAAAGACACAATGTCAACGTGCTAGCGTTGCAAGACAATTCTAGACAATATGTTATTTATATTAATTTTCATTTTCATTATCAGGATTTCTTCCGTTTTAACTCAGCTAAACTGGTAAATACGAATCTCCTACCGTTAAACTTTCTTCTGCTTTTGTCACCACAAACACTGCCAATTCAGTCTAGTCTTTTCGGATTGTTTTTCTCGTTCGCGGTTTCCTACTTTTTTCGTTCTTGACACATTGAAATATGACAAGGCATCATTTAGTTCTCTTCATGATCTAAAAAGCCGTTTGTTTCAAAATTTCTCCATCGTTCCCTCTCGAGTTATGTAGACTACACCAGAGCAAAAATCTTTACCGGCTTTGAACAGTTTCAGCCAGGACACATCCTTCTTCTTTCAGTACATTTCGGTCGGCATCGTTTTCCGTCTTTATCGTATTAATTTTTAGGCTTTTTCCAGTGGTTTTAAGTCGTATTTATTGTTGTCTTCTTCTCGCTGCCACATCTCTTGTTAGCCTTCTCTCTTTGGTCTTTTTTCATAGTAATATTAATGTACATTTTAGCTGAAACCATTTTTTTCTGGCAAAGATTTCTTTCGTCATGATCGTTGAAAAACTGTTTCGTAATCCAACCGAACTTATAAATATAATTTGCTGACGTAAATTTAAATAATTTGAATAATTTAACAGGTTAGTTACCAGTACCCTGCTATTCGAACTGCGCAAGTTGTGGATTTGATAACATATATATATACAAACAGGTTTCAGAATTGCTTTCAGCTTTTCATCTCGCGTGTAAAGTGGACTCCACGCACGTCGAGATTAGCACCCTCACCGGGCTCCGGGCCTTCGGCCCTCCGCCCGGGCTCGGGGATTAATCAACAGCCATGATATAATAAATAAGGCCTTATTAACCTCGTTTGCTTGGTCAGTACGGGAAAGTATTTGCCTTCGATTTTATCGCACAAACCTCGCTTCGCTCGATCAGCACGAAAACCTCAGGCAAATACTTTCCCGTACAGATCTCGCACTCGGTTATCAATGTAAAGGCCTTGGCCAAACGCTTTCAACATCGCATTCAACATCATTCAACATTGTTGAACGATGTTGAATAATGTTGAAAGCACGAGTGGCCAAATGAATTCAACATCGTTCAACACTCATGAATGACAATTAATTGAACGCGGGCTACCACAAAAGGTGGAATCGACAATATCGTGCATGGCGCATGTCTCTGTTCAACAAAGTTGAATGAAATGTGGCCAAATGCGTTCAACACCTTTCAACATTTTGAGAACAGTAGAAATGTTGAACGCGTGTTGAACGAAAATTTGAACACGTTCAAATTTCGTTCAACATCATTCAATACCATTCAGCAACGTTCAACATCATTCAACAGGGGTGGCCAAACGCTTTCAACATGTTGAATTCAACAATGTTGAACGATGTTGAATGAAATGTTGAAAGCGTTTGGCGAGGCCTTTATAAACCATGATTGCCTCGGATTCTTTTGTTCTCCGAGGGAATTTGTTCTTTTGTTCTCATTGCTCATGTAAGAGGGGAATTTTTCCTTTGTCTTCTAATTTTCCCGTCCATGATGATGAAGGAAAATTAGAAGACAAAGAAATCCTTTGTCTTCTTCTAAATTTCCCGCTTGCAAAAATTTTCCCTCATCAACATGCACGGGAAAATTAGATGCAACTTCTCTGATCAACCACGTAAATTTCGGTAAGATTCTCAAAGTTTTCCTCGGCGATCATAATATTACAAACTAATACCATGACTTTTCGGGAAATTAGCGATTAAATTTCCCCTTTGCCTCGGAAAGATTTGTAAAAGTCCTTGGGCCTGCGGCCCTCGGACTTTCACAAACCTTCCCTCGGCTGCGGGAAATTTAATCGCTAATTTCCCTCAAGTCATGTTATTACTTATAATTCACTCGTGTGATAAACAATTTCCTCATTACTTATCACTACTAATGTGACTCACAGGTTTTTGTCCACAGTCGCAGCTGGCTGCCAGGGTACTTGACCAACCAGCTTATGTTCTCTTGAAGCTTCAAGTTGTGTTTTGAGATAATCTTGAATGCTTGCGACTGACGTCAAAGGTGGAAACTGGCGACGAAACTGGTCCAAAGAAGCAACCATCTTGGATATATCTTCGTTTTCAAGGCTGCAAATCACTACGACGCGATAATCTAAAACACAGTTCAACCATATAACATTATCACTGAACGAAAATTAACTTCGACAACTGTACAACTCTGGCTCTGAAAATTTATACCTATTATATATGTGTCAAAAAAACCCAGGGTATTTATAAACACCTACAATAATAATTCGTTAATATCCATCTTATAAAAAGTATATAAAAACAATGGATTTAGTAAAAAAACGATTTCGTCGTGGTGACATACTTTAAAAAACGCATTTACCACGGTGAATAACATTTTGGAAAGCTCTTATATGTATATCATACCCGAGAAGAAATGTTTCATCACGATATCCAAAAAACCGACACGTTTGATGAAAACCGAGGCGAAGCTGATGTAACTTTTGACAAATTCCCAGGTGCTTGGATATCCTGATGAAACACTCTTCCCAATGTTTGGTGTAACATCAAAAATAAATCAGTATTTTAAGAGAAAATCTAATGTAATTTCTTCTTCTGATATTCAAACCACTGACACGGTACTGAATTCCTTTGTGTTTTTCATGTTGAAAAACACAAATCTGCTGTTGAAAACCTAGCAGATTCAGAGTAAAAACAAGAGTGAAATAAAACATTTAAAAAGAAGCACAAATTTCTTTTTTTTTATTGCACTGGCAATTTTCTTTGGAGTTTTAATCAATACACTGCCCTCGGGCCAAAGCAATTATTGATTTGTTATTGTTATTTTGATCTGATTGGCTATATATATATATCTTATTCAACTTATTCAAAAATGGCCAACGAATTAAAATTATTTTATATACATACATATAAATTAAACCGTATGAACTCGCTTTCATGTAGGAAATTCAAAAGAATTTTTTCTGTAAAAGGAGTCATAAGGGCAAATTTATATTCACATAAAATAATTCTAATTTGGCGGCCATTTTTGAATAAGGTCTATTGTTTCGGCAGTTAAATTTAGTTCAACCTTACTACATTTCGCTTTTCAACTAGTTAAGAAGTTTTGAAAGAAAGTTGTCGATTACAAAATGTGGGCATGCGCATTGACCCAATATCAGTCATAAATAATATATCAGTAATAAATAAATGATTTATGTTGCACATCTTGCGCATCAGAAGCTTGCCCCTTGTTTTGGGCGCTGCTGCTACCAACGAATTGAGCATAACCTACTCGAGATAGGCGAAAACAGCAATAGTGAATTACTTACGGGATTCTTCCTGTGTTATCCGATCCAAAGCACGAATTGCTTGTTGACTGACATCGTAGTCGAGAAGATCAGCGTTAGCCAGACAAAATAACAAGTTGTTCTTGTCCACAGCAGCACGTCTCCACAGCAACTCAATCTAGAAATGAAAAAAGAATTCAAATTAGTCAGAACTAGTATACTGTTTAACACGTACGTATCTTGTAACTAAGCAATATTTGGAATTGCAAGAGATTTTTGATGAAAGCAAATTTCCAGTGTAAAAACACGATCACCTGGAAATCCTTTGTTTCAAGAGGGACGATTAATGTCGAATTTCCCTCATTAATACAGGACGATGGACGTTTAGTTCTAAACGTCGCGTCTCTCATCCAGTATTCATAAGGGAAAATTGGACTAAACGTCTCTCATTACTATTAATGAGGAAGTCGTCCCTCATATTAGTCATCTGCTGATGTGAATACAGTTAACAGAAGAGAGTTTATCTCTTATCGACTGTGGTCTGAAGAACACTGTCATGATTGTTGCAAAGCTAATCCTCTATATTTAATCTTGTTTTAGCCTCCAACAGTTATGGGATAATAATTTGTCTTTGCACATGTGTCCATTCATTTGTTCATATTCATATTTCCTCGGTGACCATGCAATTACAAAGCAAATACATGCATGGCATCTCGGCTTATTACTGACTAAATCCCCTCAAGCCTCGGGAGGATTAATGAAAGTCCCTCAGGACTACGACCCTCTAGATTTTCACAAACACTCCGTTGGCTTTCGAGGATATTTAATCAATATATTAGTTCAAATTTTACGCGGTTTTCTTTGTTATTCATCTTTATCTTTATCTCCCATACAAACTGAATTCAGTTGAGTTGATTGCTCATTATAAATGCACGGTCTTTATCTGTATAAAGCACAGGAAGTATACAGATAAAGATAAAACATTGTGAAAGTTAAACTAATTAGTTAATTACCTCGAACCTCGGATTAAGCCTATACTGTAAGTATGTGGCTTAATGCCTCGGTTCTCGGTAATTAACTTACGTAACCCTCAATGCAATGCATTTACTTATAAGAATTTATATATTTTAAGGTGGTATGTTACACCCGTAAATAAATCAAAGACTTGACTATTAGTTTTATTAACAGAACATTGACTCCATTTCGAAGTTTACAATAATCAAATATCCTTTCTTCCTTTTTCCTCGCTCGTCTCTAAAACTTCTCCACGTGACCTACGTCATTCTAGTTTACAGGGGGGAGAGCAAGGCGCAGTGCCCTGTTGATACACTCCCCGCCAATAAAGAGGTCTTCCAATGTTCTGCTGTTGGTTCCATTCTTTCTTCTGGTGGTTCAATATGCTCTGCAGCGATCGGATCTTCGACTTCTAGTTGTCGATTGACTTCTGTTTGGTTCCTTGATGGTTGCACCACCTCCCATTCCACATGAAAATCATCATCGTCTTCAATTGTTGTCCTCACTCTGTGGTACATGGCAATTGTTGTCCTCACTCTGTGGTTTACACTGCCTTGTATTTCCAAGTTGTTTGCTGTGACTTGTTAGATCGTTTGCTTGCGGTCCGGCAGCTGGTAAGGAAGCACACGGTAGAAGCTGGTTCCGATGCATGATTCGATGTCTACCATGTCGTTGACCTTCTGGTTTGACTTCACAAACAGGACTTGTCCCTTTACGGTTTACCACCACATACCCTTGGCTCTCCCAGTGCGACCTTAATTTCCCCGGTCCGCCACGTTCACTTAGATTTCTAACCAGCACTCTGTCTCCAGGCTGTAATTCAATGCTTGCCATCTGTGTACCGCGATACGCTTTACTCCGTGCATTGGATTTTGCAGAATGCTTTTTCGCGAGTGAATGGGCTTGTTGCATTATTGACGTCCATCTTTTGACGTAGTCGTGGTGACTTATCGGCGAAGACTCTGGATATGTGCCAAATATTTCATCCACTGGTAATCTTGGAGTCCTCCCCCTCCCAAATAAGAGGTAGAACGGAGAGTAACCGGTAGCATCGTTCTTTGTGCAATTATAGGCGTGAACTACCTTATTAACACATTCATGCCATCTGGTCTTCTGGGTTTCTGGAAGTGACCTTAGCATCGCCAGAAGGGTCTGATTAAATCTTTCAACTTGACCATTTCCTTCCGGGTGGTATGGAGTAGCTCGTGATCTTGTCATTCCACACAATCTTTCGAGTTCACGAAGAAGTTTGTTTTCAAACTCTCGACCTTGGTCATGATGTATTCGTGAAGGAATTCCGAAGTGAAGTATGAAATCACAAAATATTTTCGATGTAGCAGTTTTTGCAGACTCCTGTTACGAGTGGGATAAGCCTGAGCGAACCTAGTAAAATGATCCACTATCACTAACATATATTCTTAGCCGCCAGTACTCCTCTCCAGATGCACAAAGTCTATTGAGATGAGTTCAAATGGAAAAGACGCTACGATTCTCGAAAGAGGTGCTCGTGTGGTAATATTGGGGCGAAGGTCCTTTAGGCAATGGCACACTTTTGTTACGAAATGCGTAATGTCCCGTTGCATGTGCGGCCAAAAGAAGCGTTCTCGAGCCAGCCGTACTACCCTTTCTGCTCCTAGGTGTCCCATCTCTTGGTGGAGTGCACGATAGACTGTGTGGTGGAACTTCTTTGGTAAAACCAACTGAAGATTTGGCTCTCTTCGTCTTCTAAGCAGTCCGTCCCCCCAAATTCTAACTTTTGCCATTCTCTCAATAATGCACGTGTCGCATGGGTTTCTCCTGCACGCTGCTGTTTTATCAAGAGTTTCTCTCCTGCAGTCTTGAAGGCCAGGACCCTTCCAATAGTGGGATCGTGTGTTGTGCATCGCGTAGAGTTTCTACCTCGCTGTGGGCTACCAGACATAGTGTGGTCGAGATTAAGCAGATCCACATTATCTGTCGATGCTGCTATCCAGACCGTTTCCGCTCGGTCCTGACTAGTGATGCTTGACGTAGTGGCATTGACCTCCCCGTGTGACGTTTTCTTCGTGCCGGCTTGAATGTAGTGGTCTATGTCAAAAGGCATCCGAGGTAGCGTATCTGCCACTTGATTCAGTTTGCCAGGATGATATTTGATGTCTTGCACTAACAAAATCATTTTAAAACTAGTACTTACCATTGGCAAAACTATATTTGTTCTTCAGGATGTCAATCAGATCCCTGTTGGTATTTAGTGGTTGCTTTTGCTTTTTGCTTGGGGGCTGCAATAAAAAAAAAATTTCATATTTTTGAAAGAAGTTCACACATATTTATACATTTGATACCGGGGCGAAAAAATTGAAGGGAGTTGGACTTGATTATATAATTAATACCTTGATTATATCTGCTTCCTCACCGTCGTCATCCTCACTTTCTTCACTCTGATTCCGTAAATTTTTCTTTGTTACTCGATAACCTCTTCCTCTGACTGGTGTTTTTGTGTTACCTGTCTCCAAATATACTCTTAATTGTTGCTTCAATGATTCATAGTTGTCTGAAATAATTTAACATAAACAGCGTTTCAGGTTTTTGTGAAAGGCTTTGGAGAATGAAATTGATGACCCGGAGAATCATGGCCAAAGGCCCAGCATGCTGCATGGTCCGGGGACCATCCTGCTAGGGGGGTCCTGGGGCATGCCCCCCGGGAAATTTTGAAATTTTGAAGCTCTTGAAGCCCCAGAGCCTCCGTTCCTTGGTACTGGCCAAAAGGATCGCAGGCTCTGGGTATGAGATTGTATGGCGGCCAATGTGCAAATTATAGATTTAGCCGCTAGTGACAAAGAGCTGAGCAAGTTTACTTCGAACATTTTCACACAAAACGGGTTTCAAAACACGCGTTGGGGAATTTAAAATCATTCAAGGATTATTTATTTATCCAGCGACGGCGAAATACGATGGAGACACGGCGAATTTTGCTACAAAATCCGCTCAACCACCGGCGAAATTCGCCGTTCACTGGCCTAAATCTGAAGGGCTGCATAAATGAAATTTTAACAATTTTATATAATTATACAGAAAACACAAAACCAGCAAATAATTATCATTACTTGTCTTTTTACCAACCTACAGTAGGGCTTATACAGTATTAAACTGGGTGAAAATAGAAGTTGGATTCTATGGCTTATGTTTTCAGTCAAGGATTGCAAAGCATATGATGGAAATTGAATTCTCCCAAACATCAACCTTTGGCTTTGTGGAATGGCTGAAAACCAAAACAGGTGGCAGGGAAAATTCAATCCATCAGATACTGTACAAACCTTGACTAAAAAGGCATCGACATTCCTCCAATGTATTACTTAGCAATAGCTTGTTTCATGGACGTTATTTTATGTAAATGGTGAAGAGACTTAAGTCTAATAGACATGAAACTATCGATAATGGCGGCCACAATAAAAGTAATTTATATCGTAAATAACAACAAATACATACCATTAAACTTGATTACATACGCAGTACATGGTTGCGTATCCATGTCAGCAATGTTCATTGGTGTCTTGGTCAACCTTTTCATCACTTTTCCGAATTCTTTCGGTCATCTTACGATGACTTGTTTCGCAAAGAGCCATGCATCGTTTGTGAAGGTTGTTGCGTCCTCACCCACCATCCATGAAGTTCCTCCAATTTCACAAGCATTGTCATCAAATTCATAAATTGCCCACTTCATAATAGCTTTGGAAACAATCCGATGAAAAGAACAGAGACGTCTTTGATCCAACACAATGCTGTATACAACTTTTAGCCAAAGAGAAAGAAGACTGACTGAGGTGAGGATTCAAACGCGCGATTGTGACATCATGAAAAACAAACAATGCACGTGGAGGTTGCCCTGGAGATCTGGCCAGCGCTAATCTCCTGTCAAGAAGGATGATAATTCGATAATTCGTATGATATCGTGAGTATATTCTTGACCACATGGGAATATCCTTGGTCATTCGAAAATGAATGGAAGAGGTCGAAGAGTACTATAAACAATATAATCATGATGCTAGTAGAACTGTGCCAAGAAGCAATTACAGAAAGCGTATACGCATTGCCCAAGAATCTGAGGAATCATCATCGCATATTTATAAGTAAGTATATTTTACTCTAAATAAAACTATCTAAAAGTCAGGAAAAAATCGTTCGTTTCTAACAGTTGTTTCCAACAATCTTTCAGGAAGGAACACTTGAGACTGATTTACTAAATGAGCAGAATAACAATGATCAAGACATCATTTCTGAAGTGATAAGGCTTAAACTAAGCCCTTTCATGGTTAAGATTGCATGCTGGGTAATGAGGCAAAATTGAAAATAAATACTTGACCAACTGTCCAATGATACCAGTATCCGGTACCCAGTAAAATTTTGTTACCTGGTAGTATCTGGTATCAATAAAATAAAATATTACTGAATAGTACTATGGATTTGTGAAGTTGGTTAGAAAGAAAATACATTCTAAGAATTTTGATACAAAGAAATATTAATACAGCACATCAGATGTTTCATTCCACTTTGGAAAGAAATCAAGCTAAAATATGTTTTAAATATCAACAGGGGCATTTGTACAGGAAAAAATAATCTGTGGCTTAAAAAGACCCATTTCTTTCTGTAATGCACCCTACATGTGTCCTTCTCCTTTACCGGCATTTTAACCTAATTGCTACAGTACTAACTAATATCTGGTAAATAGCAACCCTGTTAAATCCGGTATCCAGTGAAGTGGTATGTCATGAAAATGTAAGTGGATGTAAATAAGTAATGCAACGCCTAAAAAAGCAGTATAACCATACCATTTTGCATAGATCTGTGCTATTCCAATCCTATACTCTAGTGCAAATGGGCCTTTAGTTCCTAAAAGTTTTGTTTATAATAATGTTTCAGGAAAGCACAGCTAAATCTGATTTAGCAGATGACCAAAATAATTACAGTAGTGATCAGGATATATTTTCTGAAGATGTGAGTATACTAGAATATGTGCATGTAAATGTAATACTGTAAAAAACAGTGTTATATTATTAGTGCAAAATTTGTTGCACGCACGATTAATATGTAAAATATTGTTAAAATGTTGTTAGTCTAGACAGAGTAAAATAATAAAACTTCACTCGATCAGGGCCATCAACTTGACTTAGACTCCTTGCCGAACACATAAATTCTTAATTACTTTAACTTTTCACAAAACAACCTTAAATGTCACATATTCCATCTCCACTGTGTCTCATCCGATTAACTTCTACCAAATCTACATATCTAACACTATGCTATCAGCTGGTGGGTGTTTTTAAAAATTATGTATTTGAGTATGGCAGAGGAAGATGCATCACCCTCACCACACATACATAAATTTAAACACAAACTTGTCCATACCCCCAACTGTAATGTAATACCTGAAAGTGAAGGCAATCCTTAAGTGAATGCAGAAAAGTTTGTTATTATTATTTTAATTTATTAAAATTAAACATTTTGTATTACTTCATCATAGGCTACTGGAAGATGGAAAAGAGGGAGTGAATGTTTTGAATAAGAAATACGAAATATGGAATACAGAAAGTGCATTGTAAGAAGCGATAAAGAAGTAATAAATATCGTTTATTTGAAATACACAACCAAATACGTTTGTTTTAAGCTGCATGTTTGTGACAACTTGGCTAATTTACACACTTGATTCTTATTCAAATCATTCTCCTCTTTTCCGTACCTCAGTAGCCGGGCTGAAATCTCAGCCCGGGCTGAAATTTACCAATGTAATCGGCCCCTAATTCTAGTCTTGTAATGTTAATTAGGTGTTTAACATGGACAACGGAGATCAGCCACTTTACCCAGGTGGAACTGTAACAAAAGCACAAAGTATGCTGATGATTCTCGTATTTCTTCTGAGGCATAACTTGACTGATGAAGCCTTGAAGGACTTACTTAGTAATGTTTACAACACGAGCGGCCGTGTTGTATTAAATATACAATCACGAGCCGAAGGCGAGTGATTGTATATTCAATACAACAAGGACGCGAGTATATTCAATACAATTGAACAATATAATATATATATATATATATATATATATATATATATATATATATATATATATATATTCAATACAATTCAATATTCAATACAACAAGGACGCGACTTGTGAAATGAATAAATAGTAAAAATCCCTTTGGGATATTGAGATGCTAATTAGTTACAAGCACTAGTGGTTGTATCAAGAGAGCATACATCCACTAGTGGTTGTAACTAATTAGCATAATTGGTTTTAGTTTATGGGGTTTACAGGGGTATACATGTGACGTAATTTCTGAAATTGGATTGGCTGCAAAACTCATGAATTAGTAATGAATTTCACAAGTATATTAAATGTGTTATTTCCGGACACATTCCCAAAAACCAAGTACAGGTTTTACAAAGCATTTGAAACAGGTGAATCGGAGGTATGTATACTGTAGTTGATATCTTAAACTTTACTTTTTGAGGTTTCAGAAAACCAGGTGTTCTCAGGCTTTGTCATATGAGGTGTACAATCGCACGCCTTAGAACAGGCCTCGAGTGGCCTGGGCATGTAATCAATTGCACACCTTGAAATTAATCTTGTTGAATTAAAATGCAGTGTTTTCCCAATTTTTTCGAAAATGAGCAGTGATCATAAGCAAGTTGAAAACTTGCAATCAGTGAAATCCACACATTAGTTTGAATTTCTTGGCCAACGCGCTTTGCCTTTTTCTTGTAATTTGAGAAACCGGATATTTGAATTACAGTCATTTTTAACACTTTACAAAGTAGCTATCTGCAAGACCACGGTGTATGTTCCTTACCGCATTTCAGTGTATGTTCTTTGCCGTATGTAACTTAGGCTTCTTTATAGTATTGCATTAACTTTACTAGTGAAAAATGAATGTTACCGTTTAATTGCAGAGCCCACACGGTATGATTTCAGTGACAAAATGATTTGTTGAGCGATGACATTTTTACTTCAATATGGGTATGATACTCTTTCCATTTCTTGCTGATGGGGAGCATTTGCTTTATACCCCACAATCCATACACTGACGCAATTCAGCAAAACACCGACTTCCCTATATTTAGATTTATACACTCTAAAAAATATCTGGTGAAAATATCCTGGTGAATATTTTTTAACCCTATCCTGGTTGTTTGTAACAGACATCCTGGTTAATATCTTAACAAATCTTAACTGCATAATCGCTGCGAAATCGCTACAACACAAATCTGGTGAAAAAATATCATCTTGCCTGTGATTGGTTGTCACCCGATCAGCTGATCCGATCTACTCACAGCTCACTTTCTCGCCGCCATTGTAAAGAAAGTCTGCTTTAGAAGCTATTTTTCGAAGGTATTTCATGCTTTAATTCACGTAAACAAAATGCCACGGTAATATGATGGATAGTTTTGTTGCCGAAAAACTGGAGGAATGGAAGTTGGCCACTCTAAAAGACGTCTTTGAAGGTAAATTTTACAAAAACGTGATTTTATGTTTGGGCGGGAAACGACGACAAAGCACTTTTTAACTTTTCATTTTAATGTTTTACACCTTTAGTTGATGTGTTGACTTTTTATTTTGATGTTTTAACGTTTTAAACTGTGTTTAAAAAGTTTACTCTTCTGTTTTAATGTTCACCTCTGGTGTTTTAATGTTCAACCTTCTGTTTAATGTTCAACTCTGGTGTTTTAATGTTCAACTCGATCTGGTATTTCATGTTTAACTCTGGTGTTTTAACGTTCAACTCTAGTGTTTTAATGTATAACTCTAGTGTTTTAATGTATAACTCTAGTGTTTTAATGTATAACTCTAGTGTTTTAATGTTTTATTCTTGTGTTTCAATGTTTTACTCTTGTGTTTCAATTTTTTACTCTTTTGTTTTAATGTTTAACTCTGGTGTTTTAATGTTTAAGTCTTGTATTTTAATGTTTTATTGTTGTGTTTCAATGTTTTACTCTTGTGTTTTAATGTTTAACGCTGGTATTTTGTGTTTTAAAGTTTAACTCTGGTGTTTTAATGCTTTACTCCTGCATGTTTGATGTTTTATGCATCAGTCAAATCCAGAGATTTGTTAGGATATGATAGTCATGAAGAAAAATCATTGCGTGTAGATGGGCCTTTTACAAAATCGTTACAAAATACATTCTACATGCATCTACCAGTAACTTTACTTGGGGAGTATACTTTAATCTACTCCCAGGGTGGGGCATTTGTCATGCACCTTTGCTCCCATGGTGGGGGATTTTTAGCTTTGATGGTTCCCAACCCCAAGGAATTTACATTAAAATATGAAAAAATTACAAATGCCCGGGGGGTGGCCAAGGGGGGGGGGGGGGGGGGGATGCGCATCACTGGAATTGACTGATGTTGACAACTCTGGGGGGTTTTAATGTTTAATCTTGTTGTTTTTTCTTGTGAAGTTGAAACATAAAAATACAACTAACACAATTACCAAAGCTAGTGCCTTTCTTCTTTAAGTGCTCATGATGCATTAATTCCTCAGGAAATCATTACTTGTGGGACTGCATGCTATAATTATATAAATTTTAACCTATTTCTCTTGGTTTTATAGAGAATTGTATTGATGAGGAAGAATTTCTACTACTGGACGACGAGACAATTAAGGAGATGATCAAAGCTGCATGTTAATCATTATTATGTAATATGTCATTATAATCATAATCATTATTCATATGCCATGGAGTGAGAGTCTTTGATAAATATCTCAATATATGTAGAAATTACTACGTGTAACTCGCAATTAATAAATGTTCGTTAGGCATCGTTAAACATTTGCTTTGTTTATCTGTCGAGTAAGCTTGTATATATTAGATTGTGGATATGAATTAGTATATGTATATACACTACAACCGTGAATGAAGGTCAAATCTTGACTAGTAAAAGGTGTGAGAATGATGATGGTCAAATCAGACATAGAAGCTACTCGATTCTATAACCAGGAATGAGGTTTAGCATAATAGTTAGCAAATTAACCAGAATATGGTGACATATCCCATGATCTTTAACATAATAGTTGTCAAATTAACCAGGAATATGGTGACATACCTGGTGATTGTTACCAAAATAGTCGTGAAATTAACCAGGAATATGGTTACATACGCTATGGTCGTTACCCAGTAGTGGTCAAATTAACCAGGGACATGGTGAAGTAATAACGAGATAACGACAACAAATTAACCAGGACAGATTGGTGAGTTTAACCAGGAATTGGTTAAAAACAACCAGGAATATTCACCAATGTTTCCTGGTAATCTTCACCAGGATTGTGGTTGGAATAAATTCACCAGGATTTCCTGGTGAAAATAACCAGCATAATGTAGGTGCAGTGGGCACATGGAGCCTGGTGAAATTTTCACCACTTTCTGGTGAAATTTCACCAAATATTTTTTAGAGTGTACTTAATGCTGAATGTTTAATCATTTTAGGTACACTTTTATTGCCCTTTGTTTATGTCTTACGTGGGACAGGACACGACCAGACAGACATGTAACACATGTGGCGGAAACGTCAGCACTGATGAACGTATGAAAGAGGGGAATTTCTTTCTGTATATCCCACTCGAGGGGCAACTGATAGATTTGTTAATGGATAAAAAAGTATATCACAACCTAACAGATCGTGATGTAGATACGATTAGGACATCCGGTACTACATCTGATGTGACTTCCGTACAACTCTACAAGGACCTGATAATAAAGCATGGTTTATCAGGCAACGACCTGACAATAACATGGAACACAGATGGCATTCCAGTGTTTAAGTCATCAACCTACTCTATTTGGGCCTTGCAATGCATGGTAAACGAACTTCCTCAGCATCTTCGTTCAAGTAACATCTTGATGACAGGACTTTGGTTTGGTAAAACAAAGCCTCATATCAATACATTTTTAAAGTCTTTTGTTGATGAGTGTGCACAGCTAGAGGTAAGTGGTTTCCTCTTCAAGAATGAAAGAGTACGCCGAAGAGTGTTTAATATGGTATGCTCTGCTGATAGCCCTGCCCGTGCTATCATAAAGAACTGTAAACAGTTCAATGGTTACAATGGGTGTGATTGGTGTGAGCATCCTGGGGAAGCTGTGTTAGGGGAGAGAGGTCCACCAACCCGTTACTATCCTTACAGAGGTAATCCTGTGCTGAGGACAGCAAGGCAACAAGGAGTGTATGCTCTTTGTGCTATGGAAAGAGAAGAAGCAGTTATGGGTGTGAAGGGTGTATCAATAATTGCAGGTTTGCCAACATTTGACTGCGTGAAAGGATTCACTGGGGAATACCTGCATTCAGTTTGTCAAGGAGTCATGCGCCAGCTGTGCAACACATGGCTAAATTCGCCAAACCACAATGAAGATTATTATATTGGCCTACAGGTTAAAGAGTTGGATAGAAGATTGAAAAGCATCAGCCCTCCTTCAGAAATCTCAAGAGCCCCAAGATCATTAAGAGAACGCAAATTCTGGAAGGCATCCGAATGGAGAGCTTTTATTTTGTATGGCATGGTCATACTCACTGGAATTCTCCCAAATGTTTACTTAAAACATTTTTTCTCTTTGTGTATGGTGTTTACAACCTTCTAGGAGACAACACTGTAGATGCAGTTTTGGCCAGGGCAGAATGTGCATTGACAAGGTTTGGCATGGAGATGGAAGGACTATATGGCATAAGATGCTGCACATTCAATGTTCATCAACTCATACACTTGGCAGATGGGGTGCGACATTTTGGTCCTCTATGGTCTACATCTGCCTTCATATTTGAAGCAAACAACCATATGCTTCTGAAGATGTTCCATGTAACCCAGTATGTACCCCAACACATATGCGACACATTTACCCTTTCTCGCAAAGTATCTTCAATAGGAAGAGAGTGCTTTACAGTAAATAAACTAAAAAACTAAAACTAAACTAAACTAATCTTATTTATACTGGATAGCTCTATCAGTTAATAACTAACTGTTCTCCCTAGAGGTCCAGTAAGGGCCATCCCTCATTGGTCCAGTGTTTCTACAGGAGGAAACCGGAGTACCCGGAGGAAACCTGCGATGTTTCGTAGAGTCAAACTGGAAACACTCTTCTCACACATGCGGCCAAGGTGAAATTTTAATCAGATAACTGCTGAGAGCAGGAATTGAACCCGGGTCGCAGAGGTGAAAGGCACGTGCGCTAACCACTGTGCCACCAACACCCCCATAACCACTGTGCCACCAGTGCAGCTCCAGCAGCATTGAAAATGTTTCAGACGCTCTCTGGAGAGTACTCAACAAAAAGGAATGCTACAGTTCTGGAGGGGAGCATAAAAGTCATTGGCTGTGGAAAATTAACTACATTATCTACCCCTGAAGTTTTGGCTGTAATGCTATTCATTAATGAAGATGTCCACAAACGCTCAGCCACAGTTTATAATAGATTTATTGTAAACAATAGATTGTATACACGTGTCAGCTACACAAGATCACAAAGGCATCACAACTTTTCTGTGACTGTGGATCATCCTGACATTAAATATGGTACTGTGCTTGGTTTATATTCTGTTAAACCAAAATGTGGTTGCTCCGATGAAGAATTGCAATATTGTCAGTGCAAACTTCTCAATGTTGTTATGCTACAAGCAATGGAATGCATAACTGAAGCTTCGTACCATAATACAGATGTTGGGATCAAATCTGATTTTTTGAGAGAGGTTACTGAAAACAATAGGATTGTGGCTGTTTCTCCAAGCTCAATTAAGAAAAAATGCATTGCTTTACCTTTGCACAAAAGAAAATTCATTTGTGAACTACCACGCCATTTTTATGGTATTAAGTCTGCTATACCTGTATGGTACTACTACTACAACCTTTGTTATAGAATTTAAGTCTAATTTTACATTTTATAAGTGTTTACGAGAAAGAAACCTATAGATCATTAGAATGTTATTAAGGGATTTTATATTGGAAACAGTGACTGATATTGTAAATATTACAGTACATTATTATTCCAGAGCCGGGCGTAGGGCTGAAGGCCAGGAGCCCGGAGAGGGTGCTAATCTCGACATGCATGGAGTCCACTTTACACGCGTGTTAAAATGCGAATCAGTTTGAGCGATCTGAATATTTGTATGTATGTATGTATGTATGTATGTATATATATATGTGTGTGTGTGTGTGTGTGTGTGTGTGTGTGTGTGTGTGTGTGTGTGTGTGTGTGTGTGTGTGTGTGTGTGTGTGTGTGTGTGTGTGTGTGGACGGACCACGCGCGGTGAAGATTGTGGGGCACTGGAAACAATATAGTTCTTGACAAAAAAGATTTGAAAAATATTTGAACTAATATATTATTCTTGACAAAAAGACTTGAGAAGGGAGTTTTTGGGATACGTACATCCTTTTCAAAAGAACAGAAACAAAACAACGTTTACGTATAAAGTCTTGACTAAAGGAAACCCGTCAAACCAAAACTCGAAAGAAGGAAAAAGAAATAGTCAAAATAGAAAACCAACGAAGATAAAGGCCGAAAAGTTTAAGCTACGGTAAAAATATAGAGCAGTCGCTCTCAGTAATCACGAACACTTAGTAGCAAAACTGTCGAGTTTCCCTGTTTACATCCTATCACTGTTAATTTTGTTTTACATTTTGTGTGTCCTTGAAGTACGTATCATATCCATTGCATGTTTTTTTCTTGCCAATGCCCGTTACGTTGTATTTTTTTACCTGTGGCTGCAGTCTTATCTCCTTTTAAATAGTTTTATTATTGTAAAAGTACCTATGACTTAGCGGTTGTTTATAATTTAGCATAAAAAATGGAAGGAACATTTTTTCTTTTGTAAAACGTACAAATGCTGTTGAAATATTTATTAACATGTATGTGAAAACATTTTCAGCAATTCAGATTTCGAAATGAAAAATTGTTTTTGTTATATTAGTTTAAATAAATTTAAAATGCCATAAATGAACATAGCCGTGGCAGCCAGCCAGCCAGGCAGTTTGAGTAGTTTTCAAAATGCAAATATGTTTAGATACCAAGCAATGTTCTTTGTAAACATGGGAAGAAAGAACTGTAAAGTATAACCCTAATATTTTAACAAAATTCTGACGCCTGCTTTAGTAGTGTGGTGGTAACATCGTCGGTTTGCACGCGAACGAGATCGAGTTCAAACCCTGGATGCGACGTACAATTTTCTTCATCTCAATATATTTTACGAAATATCATCCTTAAATTTTTCTTTGTTCTTTGTGGCATTTTTCTTCAAAAAAATAGTGTTTTTTTTTATTTCAAATATTCTACCATAATTAAAACTATATTTTCATCATGTTTTCATCGTTCCGACAGGAGTAACTATTTCCAGGCCTCCAATAAAAAAGAGCGCAAGGGGGGGGGGGGGGGAGGGTTGCTGTAAAAGCGGACGAGGGGTTATTGCATTTATGTATTTCTAGTATTTTCTTGTTTTTACATGATTATTTTTACAAATAAGATATTTTAGTCAGTAGGTTAATTAGCATTATTCATCATAAACGACCAAAAGCTTTCTATGTTCTAAACATTGATCTAACCGATTAATCGTATTGAATAAATCACGACATGTCCACAGTGGTTTGTTTCTTTGAAGGAATTATACGAGTATGGATATTATAATTTACACAATTATAGGAGATAAAATATACAAATACAGTGTAAATACACTACATTTCATATCACTGTCTGTGGTGCTGTAAAATTGTGGCTTTGTAATATAATTATTCACAAATGATTGCAGAAGTTAAGAGACCTAATTTCTCATTATAAGTCGATAAAAATATAAAACACTGTTGTTGTCGACGATCTGATTGTTGTTAGCAATACTCGATTGCCAAAAAAAGGGGGGAATTGATTAATCGGGAGCAGCTATAGTTCTAAGTGAGGACAGGTGTGAAAATACTCTGGGGATTAAAAATGATTCAATCATTCTATTTTGTTTGGGAGAGAAATTCTATTGTGAGATGTCATCCACATCACAAACTCTTGGGGTAATTATAGTTATTAAATGGAATGACAACTTCATGCAAGGCATCAGCCTTTCTTTTACTATGTCGAAGAGAATTTCAAAAACTATGGTGGTGCAAACAAATCAAAGTAACTGACAGTTTCCTAAGCTAACCTCTAGCTCTTACTAATTTATTGTGCTCTGTTTATGCACCATCATGCTAATAATCAGTTGCGCCCCAAGCAATTGAAAGGGAATTTAGTCTATAATACCAGGTATGAGAATCTCTGTAGTCTGTATTATAATTAAGCAGTTATTTTATTGAATGGAATTTTATTGGATCCCATATAAAGACAGTTTTTTAATTGTATTCAGCAAAAAGATTCCAATAGGCTTCCAATAGGAAATCCTACAGGTTGCATGTTTACTGAACTTTTTGATAATAAAACTGTCTTATTGGCGATAGAGTCCTATATAAGATTTTTATAGCAATTTTCATTCCTATAGAAATTCCTATTGAGGTAGCAGAGTCCTATAGGATTCCTATAAGAATTTTCATTTCCAATAGAAATTCCTATTGAATCCTATTGAACTTTTTCGTAAGGGCGAAAGTGATGATCCTATACAAGGCCGCGTGCTTGGTTCGTGATTTAGTAACAACGATGCTGATTGGCTACTTGTTAATAACATGGTTTCGATTTCAGTTTACAATAGCGCTCCGTCGTGATGACGTTAGGATTGATATTTGTCCGCTTTTACCCACAATTCTTGCAGTCCGAACAATAGATAATGGCTCATTGGCAATTATCTGAAAGTCAATTTTGGCTTGTTTGTCCGCTTTTTGGGCTATTAATAGCATCTCGACGGTACGCTATTGACGAATTTAGTCGAGAAGGTTCGTCGAATTTCCCACTTAATGTGCAAGTTTACAGATTGAAATACCCGATAATGTTCATTTGTTATATGTATACTACATGTTGGTGAAAAAGTTTTTGGTTCCGCGATGTGCGCATCAAAAAAATCACATTTCTTGAGGTCGGCCTATGGTCTACAGGTAGTTTTGCGAGAGAAAGGTTCGAAACTAGAAAAGTGTGTGTATTGTCCGGTATGAGTGTCTTTTCGATCAACATCAATGCCATCGTCTGAAATTTTTAAATCAAGGAAATGGACATCATCATCGGAAAAGGTATTCACCGTGAATTTAAGGTTTTTGTGACTACCGCTGACCTGTCAGCGGTAGCCATAATGTCGGCGTGTTGCTTGCTTGCTTGCGCGATTGTCTTGGACCGCACTTACGTCATACTCGACAGCTATCGCCAGATATTCGGACATTTTGCCACATGGTCGAGAAGATCGCCATTGATCGCCAGGTATTCGACAAGTACTCGAGTTGTTTTCGTCGTTTGCATTTTGGTTGCTCTCTCGACTCTCATATTATTACTTTGCAAATCGTTTCTTCTTGGAACGGTTTCTGTCATTGATTAGTTTATACAAGGTAAGAAATAGTTTCAAAACTGTGACGTTGTTTATCTTATATATACATAATCTGTAAATACTTGATCGGAAACAAATTTAATATCTCAAAGGCCAAAGCCACTGACCTGAGTTACCTAGTAAATAATGTAGCAGTACTAGAAATATTCAGCTTATAAAGTTCGCTAGAAGTTGGGCCTTCAACTGTGTCCTGTTTCAAAGCTCTGGAAATCTTACAGTTTACCGTACCCGAGTAATTCAGCGATTCCTATGCCACCAAGCGAGATTAATTTGATGACCTAACCCAAACAAAAACCCTAACCCTAATCAGTAACTGTGTTACCGCTTATTTTATACGCTTACCGACCCACTAACGTGTTTATTGCCTAGCTTTATACGCTAACCTGACAGTGATGACTTGGGTACGGTAAAGTGTAACTACCCAAAGCTCTTCTTCTTTATAATGATAAAATCACTTTATAAGTTTAATTTTGGTTGAATTGTGACTTCTGCTGTGGTTTTAACCAACTTCAAGCTAGGTGTTTTGATATTAGATCAAATACAACTTTCGAGTGTTTCAAGATCAAACAATTAATCAGGAAATGAATCAGTTCTCAAATGAATAAGTATTTTAAGAAATTAAGACAAGTTTGAGGTAAAAATTGGCTTAATCTATCCAAGTGTTTGATCACATATCAAACCTTTGTCTTGCTTATGATTTTTCTATGTGTTTGGTTTATGAATTATTGATGATTTGGACACTATATACATGTATATAAGAAATTTACGCTGACAAAATACTGTATGTTGGCTGTTACATAGACATCACAAAACCTTGACTTGGTCCTTTGTTTACTTGTTTTAGGCGTTGTTCAATATTGTGTATAATGAAATTAAGAAACCAATGTTTTTGTAGACTAGAGCTGCTACAGCGGTCTGACCACAGAATAGTAGATACACCAGAGGTCTGACTCTCGTGAAAGTACTAAAATATTCTATGATCTGGTGTCGAAGTGTCACTTAATTGTACATTTTCGTAAAAAATTGTTGAGAACCTATTGTGAACTGTTGGGAAACTTAAAGCTGTGAATATGTTAAAAGCATTGAAATGAAGAAACACATCTGTTGAAACTACAATACTGAGTATTGTTGTACTGTCTTATTTAAAATACTAGCAGAATCACAAAACATTAGTGATGTGCATTACACTTGAATGCCACAGCATATTTGTGACAGGTAAAATGTTGTTTTGGAACACAATGTTGATGATCTGGGGTGAAGCCTGGATAGCTTATCTAGTTGATAAGGCCTAGCTAAAGAACAGCACTAATCATCTAATATAAAATTTTATCCACTGAATAGTTATGTATCTGATAGTGCTGCTCAGTGGATAAAAGTTAAATAATTTGGGTTGTTCAAAGCACCATTACGGTGGTTCTCTAGCTAGGATTTATCCACCAGATAAGCTATCCGGGCTTCGTACAAAAATCTGAATTTCACAAGTTCACTTCACGTGAAACTTGGGGGCATTGTTTAAAATGCCAATATATGTTACAGCATGTTTTTGAAACAGCCAGTAAAGATGTATGTATAGGATGTGCCATGTTTAGATTAGCAATACATGTATAAAATGATTTAAAATACCTATCGTTTTGGTGCGTGTCTGTGTGCTTTTCACACATTTTCATGTGTTGCTTCTTAAGTCTATACTGTATCTTTTTCTGTGCTTAATAGCGGTAGTCACATGTACGCATTGCGTACCTATTTTTATCAAAGCTGTTAAATTTGTATAGCACAAATGGAATGTCATATTTCTTTTCCGGGTTGCAACCGCAATTAATATATCGGGAAAACTGAACGCTGCATTCAAACTCGCCTTTCTGAACACTCTAACATAAACACTAGCGCTGTAGCACAGCACCTAATGGACTGTCTTCATGCTCAACACCTTGCCAACCTCAACATTCTCTACGACAACCTTAATACCAAATATTTATTAACTTTAAAACAACTCATTCCTGTAAATTTGGTAATACAAATCAATTACTTATTTTAGAGGCTCTTTTAATCAAATTTAGAAAACATGAACTGAACAATGGCCCAAAGGTCAGCAAAGAACTCTCCCTATTTCGTTAGCTTTACTTTTAGAACTTGTAATATTTATAGATCCTTTCACCACTGTCAACTTTTTATTTTTATCTTAATTTGCTTGAAGCAATTAGGCTGACATGTTCTATCCTGATTTGTCAACCTGATGACATTTTCCAAGTGATTAGGCGGTGACATCATTCTTGTGATTATTGTATATATACAGGAATAGGTCTCAGTAAACTTGTAAATTATAGATTTGATTACTTTGAAATAGAGTCGAAATTTACGTCTCATTTTGTCTTATCTTGTTTTTAACTTGAATATCAAGTCACAAGATGACGATTTTCGGATTATGTTTTATTCTTTCTAATATTTATATGTATATGTATATTGTATTAATTTTTATGTGATTTTCTTTTTTCAATTTAAGCAATTGGTAGTCTACCCACCTTATAAGACCAAACCTAGTAAAAAATGATAAATATCCTACGATATCCGTCTCCGTATAATCACGAGTATTATATATGATAATATTTTATTATAAAAACTACTAAAAACTTAGCTTTAGTTCGTTATTAACTTATCATACCTCTTCAGCGGTTGTCTTTTCGTCGCAGACAATGACCTCTTCGTCAGTTGGCAAGCCTTGGTTTCCCTCTCCCATGAAAAGAGTTAAAACACATGCAAATACTTCACCTGTAAAAATCAAATCATAATCCATGATATAACTCCCCAATAAATCTAAGTAAAACAAATCTGTGAAGGACTTTTTCAAAACTACATTATATAAAAGCGACACGTACAACACAATGCCCAACTGTTAAGAAAATATTTCTTTACATGTTTGTTAGATTTTTCCATGTATATCTAAGTATTGCAATCTAATTTTTTTCTAACCTGTAATTATCTGTCTACACTATAGTTTATCTCATTAACTAATTTTCATTAGATGAGGTAATTAATTCATTTATTAACAAATCATGTATATATATATATATATATATATATATATATATATATATATATATATATATATATATATATATATATATATATATATATATATATATATAGATAGATAGATATATATATATATATATATATATATATATATATATATATATATATATATATATACATATATATATATACACGTTTATCTGCTTGTAACAGAACTAAATAATTTAAGTGTTTTAATCATTTTGTTGGGCTTAGATTCCAGCCGTTGGATCTCAGTGCGCCCGCGATCCCTCGCCCTACCAACGGCTGGGCGCATCGCCTTCATCATTGTTTAAGTCGACAATCAGATGCGAGCCCCCAAAATCTGGGGGGCATAAATTTCACTCGTAAATGACGTAACGTAAACAATTATATACTAACTTCGATATAATTTTATCACAAAATTTTAACGTTTGTTGGCAATCGGTAACTCTCTTCCTTGGAAAGAAAATGTCACTCCCTTTGTGCGCATTGAATTCTAAATGCCTGGTTAGTGGTTACATCAATGTGATTTAAATTGTAGTCTGGAGTGCTATTTTTTTTTTAGTTCTCCGCGAGATGCATGCAAGCCATGATATATATTGATGCAGGTGCCGTGGAGTTTTCGCTATGACACACTCTAGGTTAGGTTAGATTACTTTACGTTTGGGATCGCAATGGAGTAAGTGTAAATCTTTGGTATTCACTATTTAGCAGTTCACACACGTGATTATAAGACGCATCCGCGAATAAAATATTAACGACAAAAATTGTTAATGGAAAATGCTCTTTACCTGGATACTACAATCACGAGTTTAGCGTAACACACGGCTAGTTTTGTGACACAATATACACTTGTTGACTGGCGCCGAGGGAAACATCGAGTTTTACGGACCCGAAGGCTTCAATGTCACCCGAGGACTTTAGCCCGAGGGTGACATTGAAGCCTGAGGGACCGTAAAATTCGACGTTTCCCGAGGCAAAAGTCAACAAGCGTTTTGTTATATACCAACGACTTTTAAAATACCAAGTTGACTCGAAATAATTATAATAATTTCAATTCAACTAAACCAATACACCAGACTCAACAAGTACAAAGAACAGCTTTAGATTTCTCCAAGTTTTCTTCAGACCTTCTTTGAAGATATGTATAGATACAGGGGCAGATTTAGGATTTTGAAAACATCAGTCAAACTTATGGTTCACAGATCTAGGGGGGTGCGGGGGCATGCACCCTGGAAAATTTTTGAAATTGGGGTCTCTAAAATGCCATTTCCCGCGATCTGACAGCACATTTGAGCAAAATTTTGAAACATTTAAAACATTATTTTAACTAAAATATTAGTTAGCTAAACGAGACAGGAGCGAACACCCATGCAATTATTCATTGTCTCAATGTCATCTACCGACAACCTGAGCTGAGATCATGTTTCACGAACACATGCCGTTAAAATATATCTCATCAGAGCAAGATAGCGAGACTAACAATACTTTGAAAACAGTATTCATTTCAAAATAATGAAAAGAAGATGCAATTTAACGTTTAACTAAACCTGGGCTTAAGGATCAATTGATCCTTTGAGTTTCAAATTCATATAAAACCATAAAAGCTTCTGGCAAGCGTGAAATATGTTAATGCCGCCTGCTGAATAAATATATGTCTGAACTCTGAACTCAGACTTCACTAGGACGCAAAATGATAAATAATACGATACTGAGACTGGACAAAACACATATATTCGACACTAGACTGTTTGTAGATTTGAAATGAAAGAAGACGATCTTAACTTACCAGTCTTACGGCTCTTACCTTAGCAGTGGGGGAATAAATGACTCCGCGCCAAAATTGAGAAGCTCGAAATGTTTCCAATCGCGTCTATTAAATGTTCCTCGGTTGAAACAAATCGATGACTGTATAAAGCAGCTAAAACCCGTTCGAAAACGCTTACATAACTCATTACTGAAAATCTGAAACACAGCTATAGTGTGAGAACTAGTGAGAAGCTTCGATGACGATGAATAACTGATCTATTAAATTACTCAGTATCTCAGCTGACTCAGCAATCCAATTTTCAGCAAGATCCAGAAAAACGCTTGAAATCAACGCGAGAGCCAATCAGGTTTGAGGCAAATCCAGCAAAAAAGTGGTTGCCATGGTGCAGATCCAGCAAAACTTTCAAAGCGAACGCTGACTGGTCATCTCTGCCCGGTGACTCGCAAACTAAGATAAAAGCGAATTTGAAACCCCAACCTCGTACCCAGGGTCTTATCTTCGCTCCCCCGCCCCGCCCCCGCGCTGCGAAAAGACCCTGGTTGCGGCTGGTCACGTGCCCCCTAAAAATTGGGGAGTTTTCAATTAACGATTTAAAAAATACTCAGGGAGGAGTGACAAAGGCACAATTACAACCGCTTCACCGTTTTGTTTATACAAATAATATATTACGTCTGGCGTCGTTGTCTGGCTGTCTGATCGCAAAATATCTACTCGGTGTTGACAAAACATATCTCGCTTTCTTCTGTGGTATACGTCGTCGAAGAACAAAAGATCATGTCGAATCCAAAAGTTAAAGAAAGCCCGAAGAAGATATACCAATCGACTAAATATGTACATACCGTCGAATACATATCGACTTTGTCGGTCGCAGTGTTGGTGATGTGAAGTACCTTAAGTTAAGAATTTCATCCTTGAAACCGAAACCCAGTCTCGCCGGCACCATAGCATTTTCTAGAAGAGTCTTGAGATTAAAATATTGCCTGATTGCGCAATTATTCTTGTGATTTTTTACGTCAGTCGCGTGACTGGTCTGATGTATGCTAAATCCGCCCCTGACTGATATTCTTTCCTTTGGAAAATGGACTATTTCGAACCAAACAAGCTCGAAACAGCTCTTGTTTTTAAAATGTTCCGAAAAGTCCAAAGTTCTTGATCTGATGCAATAATCATTGTGTATTCACGTGAACAACGCATGATTAAAGCTGACGTCGAGGGAAACAGTGCAATGTTTCCCTCGGCAGAAAGAAACATTGAGTTTGTTGAACAACACGTGACCATGATTTGTCCAATAGGATTTCATCTTTGGCAAACGAAAGCCTTTGGTATATGAAGTTATAGCATAACCAAGGTTAACAACAAGCACAGAATAAAGACTATACAGAAGGGCCACTCGGGTCGGAACCTTTGAAGTTTTTGTCTCCGCGCATGTCTCATTACGCATGTTGCTCAGCCAGTAAACTGCATGTTCTGGCCAATAAGCACGCTGAACTGGCTGTCCTAGCCAGTAAACTGCATATTTTTGCATAAAAATACGAGGACACGTTGTACCGCTAAGTGGCCCTTCTGTATAGTCTTTATTCTGTGCAACAAGGAAACCATGCGTTGCGTCACGAGATGGCAGGAAATGGGAGGAGCCTAGTAGGACGGGCTTGGCATGCAACTCGTCATTAGTACATTGGTACGCGAAGTAATCGCACATACGCTCTGCAGCTCGAAAAAATCATCATCGAGTCCTTTTTCCTGCCAAACTAGCTACGCAAAAGACCTCTTATCCGATGGTAGGGTCAATTCGGCATCTTCGGCAAGCAGCGGAGCACAGGTAGGCGCTGGCTCAGATTCTCGCTGCCAGAACCAAGGTATGTTTCTCGTTCATTCCAACTACTGTATTGGTAAATGGTCATCGTACTGCGCCTGATCCTCTTTAATGTAAGCGCAACTCTTCTACAAGAGAATACGCGCGCAAAATGCGTTCATTTGGGTCCTGGCCGCGCTCAAACAAATCATGTCGCATCAGTTCGTCAACCTGGCTTAACGCATGCCTGAAAGATTAGAAGGGCCACACTCCGAGCGGTCGTGACAGCTAAACGTTTTTGGGGGGTACGTTATGGTTGAATACGATCGTGCGTTCGTTGCGAAGCTGCCGCGAGTATTCGTCAAGATCGGAGCGTCATGCGTGATGATCCTTATAATTTCCACACTGCCGTATCTCAACCTATACAGCGCTAGGTTAGCGAGGCCTTCTTCCCGTCTAAACCAACGTGGCTTTCGTGACGGGCCTGGGGCGATCCAACACTTAGCTGACCAATTTCACAATAAACGTCGATCACTCGAATCGCAATTAGCTCCCCACCCGGATCGCGCCAAAAGTACATTACCTCGTTACCGGTCTCAGCGAAAGTTTCCGGATTGGGTCCCACTCCGATAAGATTAAAATAAATCAATACGTTTGTCGTCTCGACCTTGCATGGTGGTTGATTTATGCCGATTCGGAACGGCATGTATTTCTTTGATGTCCCAGAACGTGCTCCCATATCCCGGTTTATTGCTTTGTCTGTGTGACTGACTAAGCCGACGTCACCCGAGTTTAACTCGAGCAACGCGAAAGATTGTCTTGTTAAACGAGTCTGTTGGCTGACGGCACAGGTGAAAATTCCTGCAGTTTGAATAGTGCATCTGCTAATCTGTTAAGCTCACCAGGAATGCGAGCGGCGGAAACGCGAAAATTGAACTTTGCTGTAATGAGATAAAGTTCTCGAACCAAATGCATAATATTATCGTCTTTGTCGTTTCAAATCATAACGCTCAGGGCCGTCCACTCAAGTAAATAAACAAATAAATAAAAAATTCAAGCGTTGAAGTGTCGAATGAGTAACAGTAGCTCTATTATGTTCAGTAAAAAATTTTTGCTAACCTCACTCAGTGTTCAAGCTATACTCTTGGTGAGTAACAGCGGCGCCGCGCGTCCTATGTGAACGTCGTTAATATTATCAGTTACTGGTCAAGCTATACTCATTGTGCATGAGTATTATTAAAACAGCGGCGCCGTGGGTTCTTCGCGAACGTCGCTAATTCAGTCATTGGTCAAGTTCTACTCAGTGTGAGTAACATTAGCTCTATACATGTTCAATGTGAACTTTTTTAACCAGTCAATCAGGGTTTACTCATTGGGAGTAACAGACTACTAACAGTAGCTCCATATGTTCATTATCAGTGTTACGCTCATTGTGAACTTTGTTATAATTAACCAATCAGTCAGTGTTTACTCAGTGTGAGTAACAGTAACACATGTTTGTTCATGGTCAACTTTGTTAATCAACCAGTGTTTACTCATCGTGAGTAACAGTTGCTCTATATGTTCATTGTGAACTGTGTTAACCAATCAATCAGCGTTTATCACTCATTGTGAGTAACATATTAGTGTTTACTCATTGTGAGTAACAGTAGCTCTTATGTTTATTGTGAATTGCGTTAACCTTCACTCAGCGTTTACTCATTGTGAGTATAACAGTAGCTCATATATGTTCATTGTCAACTTTGTTAATAACCAGTGTTTACTTATCGTGAGTAACAGTTGTAGCTCTACATATTCAGTGTGAACTATGTTAACAGATCAATCAGTGTTTACTCATTCTGAGCAGTAGCTCCATATGTTCATTGTGAACTGTGCATCTTAACCAATCAATCAGGGTAGCTACATATTGTGCATCGTGAACCGTGTTAGCCAATCAATCAGTGTTTTAATACTCATTGTGAGTAACACTAACAGTAGCTCTATATGTTCAGCGTGAACTGCGGTGACCAATCAATCGGTGTTTACTCATCGTGAGTCAAACAGTATAGCTCTATATGCTCATTTGGCCCCTCGAGCGAACAAGACCCCCGTGGTTATACCTCAATCACTGCTAACTCGTCTGACATACAATCTCTAGCGGCGGAGACGACCTCTTTACTCTATCAAGGGCTCGCAAAATCAACGCGCCAAACTTATTCCGCTGCTCAACGCCGTTTTCTTGAGTTTTGTTATTGGAGCAAACAGGTTAACAGCAATGGTTCACCACTCCCAACGAGTGAATGGACATTGATGTTGTTCGTGACCTCTCTCTCGCGCAAGATCAAAGCTAGCTCTATTAAAGTGTACCTTTCCGGCATCCGGTCTCTACACATCGAAAATGGCTACCCTAATCCACTCGTTAACTGTCTCCGCCTCGAACGCATTTTACGTGGAATAAAACGGGTACAGGGAATTAATACTCGTGTACGTCTTCCCGTCACAGCCGAAGTGTTGCGCCGTCTCTCTTCTCTCATAAACCTCACCAACTACAATGATTCGTTAATGTGGGCAGCGTGCTGCACCGCCTTTTTTGGTTTTCTCCGCGCCGGAGATTTTACTACAGAACCTGCTTCATTTGATCCCTTACGCCACTTAGCTCTTGACGACATTCAGGTCGATCGGTCAACGAACCCTTCCATAGTCTATATTAACATTAAAGCATCCAAAACGGACCAATTTCGAAAAGGATATTTGCTAAGAATCGGCGCATCAAATTTTCCACGTCTGCGCAGTCAAGGCTTTGACGAACTATCTACACCTTCGTGGCCAGACACCCGGGCCCTTATTCATGCATGAGAATGGTCTACCGTTGACTCGAGGTTCCTAACGTCATGGCTTCGGGACGCCGTCGTCCAACTCGGTATGGAAGGCAACTACTCCGGACACACCACTGCTGCAGCTGTAGGCATTCCCGATCACCTAATTAAAACTCTATGTCGGTGGTTAAGCGACGCTTATCAGACATACATTCAAACATCTTCGGAGGTCTTAGATGGGGTAGCTGCGCGCCTAGTATCATAGTATAAAATAGTTTTGTCCGTGTCTTTGTGTCTATTGGGGAATTCTACACAGGTGGACCTTATGTTGACGAGCACAAAAAAAAAAAAAAAGAAAAAAAAAATCAAACAAAAAAAAAACAAAACAAAAAAAACCAAACCCCAAAACAAAACAAAATAACACAACAACACGTGTATACTGTGTCTTCTCTTTGCGCTCGCAATGCTGTACACGCTCGCTCCTGAGGTTGCAAATATTAACCGTGGTGAATATTAACAGCTGGGCCTTGTTTTCCCACTTGACTCCGTACGCTCTCGATGCGCACCCCCACGTGGGTGGTCGTCAGATAGTCGCTCGGGCTATAAGTGCCCATTCATCGCGCTCGCGATGTGCTCGTCAACGCTCGTGGACTATCGTCAAGGTACTCATAGGTAGTACTAATCGCCTCGTCAACGCTCGTGGTCGATCTTCTAGGTGCTCACTGGTAGTACTAATCGCTCGGGCTGTAAGTGCCCATTCATCGCGCCCGCGATGTGCTCGCCAACGCTCGTGGTCCATTTTCTAGGTGCTCAACATTCATCGCGCTCGCGATGTGCTCGCCAACGCTGGTGGTCCATTTTCTAGGTGCTCACCATTCATCGCGCTCGCGATGTGCTCGTCAACGCTCGTGGTCCATTTTCTAGGTGCTCACCGTTCATCGCGCTCGCGATGTGCTCGTCAACGCTCGTGGTCCTTTTTCTAGGTGCTCACCATTCATCGCGCTCGCGATGTGCTCGTCAACGCTCGTGGTCCATTTTCTAGGTGCTCACCATTCATCGCGCTCGCGATGTGCTCGTCAACGCTCGTGGTCCATTTTCTAGGTGCTCACCATTCATCGCGCTCGCGATGTGCTCGTCAACGCTCGTGGTCCTTTTTCTAGGTGCTCACCATTCATCGCGCTCGCGATGTGCTCGTCAACGCTCGTGGTCCATTTTCTAGGTGCTCACCATTCATCGCGCTCGAGATGTGCTCGTCAACGCTCGTGGTCCATTTTCTAGGTGCTCACTGGTAGTACTAATCGCTTGGGCTGTAAGTGCCCATTCATCGCGCTGCGATGTGCTCGTCAACGCTCGTGATCCATTTTCTAGGTGCTCACCGTTCATCGCGCTCGCGATGTGCTCGTCAACGCTCGTGGTCCATTTTCTAGGTGCTCACCATTCATCGCGCTCGCGATGTGCTCGTCAACGCTCGTGGTCCATTTTCTAGGTGCTCACCATTCATCGCGCTCGCGATGTGCTCGTCAACGCTCGTGGTCCTTTTTCTAGGTGCTCACCATTCATCGCGCTCGCGATGTGCTCGTCAACGCTCGTGGTCCATTTTCTAGGTGCTCACCATTCATCGCGCTCGCGATGTGCTCGTCAACGCTCGTGGTCCATTTTCTAGGTGCTCACCATTCATCGCGCTCGCGATGTGCTCGTCAACTCTCGTGGTCCATTTTCTAGGTGCTCACTGGTAGTACTAATCGCTCAGGCTATAAGTGCCCATTCATCGCGCTCGCGATGTGCTAGTCAACGCTCGTGGTCGTCGTCAAGGTAGGTAGTACCAATGGCCATTTCAGCTCGGGCCCCTCTAGATTATCAGCGGTCGTGTTAGTTCGCTACTTCCTAAGCTTCGGTATTCGGTATTTGGATGAGTGATGCCAGGGCATCACCTTGGTGGTCAATTCAAGATTTCACCCGCTCGGATATTGACTTGAATCCAAATACCACGACTCGTCCTAACCTTCCAAACTGGTAAGTATAGGTGAACGTAGTTGTTAAATGAGGTTATAGCATAACCAAGGTTAACAACAAGGAAACCATGCGTTGCGTCACGAGATGGCAGGAAATGGGAGGAGCCTAGTAGGACGGGCTTGGCATGCAACTCGTCATTAGTACATTGGTACGCGAAGTAATCGCACATACGCTCTGGAGCTCGAAAAAATCATCACCCACCGTCCCACCCTTTATTCAATGGTCAAAATGGTAAGTTTTTCAACCAAATTTTGGTGTGATGGGTGCAAGTTAGTCCGAGGGGGTGGTCAATTCAAGATTTCACCCGCTCGGATCTTGACTTGAATCCAAACACCACGACTCGTCCCAGGCTTCCCCCTCGCAAAACAGCTTGCACCTAACCTTCCAAACTGGTAAGTATAGGTGAACGTAGTTGTTAAATAACAATTTAGCTGCTTCCTAAGGTAAATTAGCGGCGAGTCGCCGTTGCGAAAGAAAAACTGTTAATTATCTAATTTGAAATCTGAATTGACCGTGGAACCCCTTGAATGTGATTGGGCAACGGCCCACTGCATGATATAAATAGAAGAGTTCGGCAAAACATCCCCCGCCAGCAAATGTCAAAACTTTATAAATTGTGATAAAACCATGTTCAACTGATGATAAATTATACATCGTAGTTTATCAGGTGCTTTACGCATTGAAGAGAAATGCTATAAGGCCTGAAAGAAGTCTTCCGTTTCTTAATCTTTTCCACTCATCAAAGACCAACGAGAGTCTGAAATCAGAATCAAGATCGTCGCTCTTAGACGTAATCTTCACCCGATACTTGTCTTACTACAACTCGCCGACGTAAAATATTTTCGATCATCAGTTTTATTGACAATATTCTGTGCACTGTACATCCCACTGGCAGTTTTAGTCATGTTCTTTAGTGTTATTTGCATAATTATAAATTATTTAAATATTAACCATTACGTCACGGACAGGGAATAAAGCCGATGCGCCCACCGAGACCCAACGACTGGAATCTGAGCCTATCATTTTGTCCGCTATTATTTTGAATTTGAATTTGATAATCCCTTACTCACTGAGTGTATATATAAATTGACACTTGTATATAACTATAAATTAGTTAAAAAAAAGTAGAGTGATGCGTAGACAGTGTTTTTGTAAAATCAAAGTGAAAAGGTTTTTCCCCGAACCCGGGCGTAGGGCCGAAGGCCCGGAGCCCGGTGAGGGTGCTAATCTCGACATGCGTGGAGTCCACTTTACACGCGTGTTACAATGCGAATCAATTTGAGCGATACTTTAATCAATTTGTATATATGTGTGGACGGACCATGACTGCGGTGAAGATTGTGGGGCACTGGGATCATTAATATGGAAATATACATGCGAAAATACTATTATTTGTACTATGGAAAGAGAAAATGCAGCTCAATAAAACAAGGAAACTTTAAGGGGAAGCGACAAGAACTATTAACTCGAAAGAAAAGTGTTGAGCGAAAGTCGAAAAGATTGAAAGAACGTACAGAACTGTCGCGACAACTGAACGAAACAGTGGAAGGCAGGGAAGTTATTTGCTAACAGATATTTCTAAAAGCGAAGCTAACAAACTGAGGCCGTCCGAAAAAAAAGGTAAACAAGTACACTAGAGAGAGAAGGCAACGGGAAAGTCAGTGTAGTGTATGAAAGCGGGAGAAACGGCAAGGTTTAAGATAAGTCTGAAAAAATCTCACTGAGAATGTCAGCTGTTTTCTTAAAACGTGTCGTGAGTCGTGACAAACGTTTTCCATGTTTTCTCGTCAATACTTTGAAATAAATGTTTGCTATTTCAGTTTCACCTTGACAGTCCGATTAATACTGTATATTTAAATTTTTTGCTTTGTTTCAGTTGCTGGTTTTAAGTTATTACAGTTTATTTTTGCCGACGTGTCCTGCATGCTGAAGACGCCAGTCAAGATCGAGTTTTTCTATATATAGGACGTGGCATGTTTTTCATTTTTTAATGTACATGAATTTTCGAATCAAATTCTGCATTTTGCTTCATCTCACAGGTCCAATTACACTGTGTGGTTCGTTAGTCTATATTATATACTCTTTTTGGGGCTATTAATTTTCAGATTAAGCAGATTAGGTTGCTTGTGTTCTGTCGTTGTAATAAACAACATGCATGGAATCCATTTGAAATCAAAACATGTACATGAAAGCCATTTAAAGGCTTGCTAAAAAAAACCTTTCGAAACCTCGAATAAACAAAATATGTTTTACAACGAGACTACCGGAGTTTATTAAATCTAAGTTTTGCTTCGACTCCGCTTCTTTCTTCAACCACTGTTATATAACTATTTTCGACTGGAAATTTTGCTTAAAACATGGAGGCGGGGTTTACAAAAATACACGCGTTAAAGCGGGCGAGGGGTTGTTGCGTTTATGTATTTCTAGTAATTTTTTAATACTGACGTTTCGGGCGGAGCCCTTAATTAGTTATCAGCTTATCTTTACCGAAAATGGCATAAGTTTTGCCAAAAAGTTTTTCCAAAAACTGCAATTAAAAAAGATGTCGTATATTTCAAGTACATCGTATCTAAAATATTAGTTAACTTAAACCAAAAAAAATGTGCAAAATCAGAATACATTTCATGACGTACTTTTTGGAACCAGTAATAAATTCGGTTCGCCTTCTTCCAAATGAGTGGGGAGCTTTCTTTGGAGAACAACTGTTTCTGTAAAAAACAAACAAAAAGTACATACTGGCTAAAAAAATCATTCAAGAGACTCTTCCAGTCTTCCGAGTCTTTTCTCAGCTTCATTATTACTCAAAAGAGTACTTGCTTCCTTAATTAACGTTAGCGGTATAAATGTTTAACGAATACCCTCACAGATATCTCCAGTTTAAAAGACGTCCGCATCACGTCGCAGATACCTTAATCACTACATCAAATTAAAGCTTATAAAATTTGCAACAAGACTATTGCAAATAATTTTAGATTTTAATGAATCAACGGTTTTCGACGACGTCACTTCTACGACGGATGTCGTAATCGCCTTTCACAAGCTTTAACTCAAAAAAGTTTTTGTATTTTTTAATTCGATTTTTTCCTGATGCAAAACGCTAAAAACAATGTCGGTGTTTTTCGATATTCGATTCTGGTGAAACATTATATAACATTTTGTAAATTGACAGAAACCAGCCCTAAGTAAAAGCTTTCGGAATTATCGAATTCCCCAACACAGTTTTGTTGGTGATATATTTATCTATCGGTCTCTGTAACAAATTCCCTTTAAGTTATAACTTCTAAAAATCTCCGGTTGTAGCAGAGAATGCACGTTTTGAACGAAATCTTAATAATTAACATAGTCCAAAAAAAAAATTTCGAAAAAATATGCGCCCGATTGCCTCTGAAGGTATGCGGCAATCTTAAGGTCGCAAAACATAATGTTTAAATATACAGCTGCCATCTTGTTAATAAAATAAAATAAAATAATAACCGTAAAGACCAGTTATAAATCAACTTACCTGACCGAGATAGTCTCTCTAAAACAGCACTCAACGTAGCCAATGTAAGATAAGTATCTTGGTCCTTGTTCGTGTAGGTCTCACGTAACACAGGAGTGTGTTTCTCCTTAGTTAACTCACTACAATAAGGAGATTTGGTAACAAAGTATTTCAGTTATCACAAATAACTAACAACTTGGCCAACACAAACAAACGCGGGATTAAAGTGTCTAGGAATAAAAAACTCGTCAACACATTCTTGGTTTAAGAAAGAGACTACATGTAGCATGGCAGGAAAACTCACCAAACATTTCAAGAGAATCCGCCGCATAGTCTTTGAGCTATGAAATCTAAAAGTTTGCCATGTTTATTTTATTCATGGCAAAATTCGGTCTCTCGGTAACAATGCCTTACGACGCAAGCAGAGAACTGTGCATAAGAAGAACGTATTGGCATCAATGATCGATATACATCTCTGTAAGTTATGTAAAAGCTTATGTTAAGTTATTTAAAAGCCAAAACTTCTCCAGAAATAGAATTAGCCATGGCTATTAGAATGGCTAATATAATAGCCATGGCTATATAACTAAGAATGCCTTATGACGCAAACAGACAACTATGCATAAGAAGAAGAATGTATTTTAGCATCAAAGATCCATTGTGTACGTCACAAGGCATTATAGGTTATCGAAAAGCCCAAATTTAGCCAGAAATAAGATAGTCAAGGATACTTTTATAGAGTTCATAGCTCAGGAACTATACGCCAGATTCTCTGGAAATTTTCAGTTAATGTTCCTGCCATGCTCTTCTGTTCATTAAAACAAAGACAGGCCAACAAGTTTTTCACGTCATATATACGGTAGATACTTTAACTAACGATGGCTATTTTAGAGTTGGAAACAATAGCGTTGTTAAGCCTGGTTAACACTATAGTGACATAAACATAAGCACAAAACAAAACAAAACAAAGCAAAGCAAAGCAAAGCAAAGCAAAGCAAAGCAAAGCAAAGCAAAGCAAAGCAAAGCAAAGCAAAGCAAAGCAAAGCAAAGCAAAGCAAAGCAAAGCAAAGCAAAACAAAACAAAACAAAACAAAACAAAACAAAACAAAACAAAACAAAACAAAACAAAACAAAACAAAACAAAAGAATGAAGTCAATAAGGAACGTCATAATCATAATCATAAGATTATAAGGGCTGCGCTAAACGTCGCACAATAGACGAATTTAATTCCGACGAACTTAATTCGAATTAACTTCGTCTGTAATGCGACATGAATGCGACGTGAGTTAAACGTCGAATTTCAGTCGGATTTAATTGTTTTTACTTGGACATGTTGAGCCTGAAAACAATTCCTTGAAAAAATTGCGCCGAATTGTCACAGACAGAGGAGAAACATTTAATTCGACGCGACGATCGATGATTCGTCGTGTAACTCGAACACGCATTTTCGTCGCATTATCCGTCTGACTCAGACGAATTTAATTGCCGAGAGGAATTTAATTCGTATGTCGAATTTAATTCGTACGTCGAATTTAATCGAGTTATACGTCGCAGTTTCGTCGAATAAAATGTAAACAATTAAATTCATCTGAATTAAATTCGTCCACTGCGCGAGGTTTAGCGCAGGCCCAAGCCAAGAGCAGAACAAAAGACGAAATAAAGAAAAATTCTCGTTGTTTTGTCTTCACAAGTCTCAGAAGAAAAGTTATGCTTTGTTTTTGTGCTCAAGTCGCTCTGAACAATCTGGGCTTTAGCGTTCTTGAGTACAGCTGCACTGAAAAAAAATACATTTATTTTACCTTTTCGATGATGCCAAAGAATCTTGTTCATCATCCACGTTTTCGAATTCGTTATTATCCGTATCCATAAATTGTCCGACTATATCGGAAAGTCCTGGATCATCCAAAGCCTCTTGATACAAAATACCAATACTGTCTTCATCCTGCCCATTACTGACAACCCACGAAACAAAATTTTCTTCCAAAGCGTCTCTCCCACAAGCTCTCAAAGACGCAACAATGACATCTTCATCGTAGCCCATCCCTTCCAGAGTCTCTCTAGCGCTGTTAAAGCTTTCCAACGATTTTTTTCGTTTTTTTAGTCGGGGACGAAGCTCGGCTGGCGCATTTAAAGGCGCCTCTTCTGGCTCTGCTTCCGCTTGGTCTTCTTCGTTTTCGAAATAGTTTTGATCGTCAGATAGACCTCTCTCAGTCACGAATACTGCCTGTTCTGGTACCACCGCTCCCAAGGCATTCGCTAGGGTTACAGGTTCCACATCTTTGCAAACGCTTTCGAGCAACATGAAGGTTTGTAACGAAATCTCGTCTACTGCAAGTTCGCCAGTACAAGCCAAAGCCAGGTCCTTGCGTAGTCTTAGGATTTGCTTCATTGTGAAATGGTTTAATGAATAACATTGCATTCTGTTGTTGTCGATATGTTCTTTCCAGACTTTTAAATCATTCTCCATTATTGAACAGGTGTTGTCTATTTCTTCAAGAGGCTGGTCTCTTTTGTTTGGCAATTTGCTGTTCTCGATTTTTTTTTTCCACGTTAAGTAGTTGATTTCGCCAACTTCGCACAGCTGTACGTATAAACTTCCAATACGAAGGACACCGTCGAAGACCTGCGAAAAGAAAATCATAGAGAAAAGCTAGCAACAAGAGAAATAAGCTGATAAGCAGAAAGAAAGAAAACAAAACAGGAAGGAACAGATTTCAATTCGGAATCTCATCAATACAAAATTGCTTTTCAGGAGAGCCGAATATTAAAATTACAGTATCATATAGTATATTTACAGGTTTCTTGAAATTAAAGTTTTAGAATTAAAGAGGAACTGAGAGTGGAAGACTTCGCTTGAAAGACGATAGTGTGTTTTGAAGCTTCGTTTCCAAAGGTAGTGTGTTCCAGACCCCGAAAACTTAAAGCTTTTCTTCATATACTCAGTTTTTGCTTTTGGTAAAATAGAGAGAGAGAGGGAGAGAGAGAGAGAGGGAGAGAGGGACAGAGAGAGAGAGAGAGAGAGAGAGAGAGAGAGAGAGAGAGAGAGAGAGAGAGAGAGAGAGAGAGAGAGAGAGAGAGAGAGAGAGAGAGAGAGAGAGAGAGAGAGAGAGAGAGAGAGAGAGAGAGAGAGAGAGAGAGAGAGAGAGAGAGAGAGAGAGAGAGAGAGAGAGAGAGAGAGAGAGAGGAAGGAAGGAAGGAAAGAAGGGAGGGAGGGAGGGAGGGAGGGAGGGAGGGAGGGAGGGAGGGAGGGAGGGAGGGAGGGAGGGAGGGAGGGAGAGAGGCAGAGACTTTATTTCAACACGGAATCTCATCAATACAAAATTGCTTTTCAGGAGAGCCGAATATCATAGTGAAGTTATTACAGATATAATTATATAGTTAAGAAGTTATTATAGATATAGTTATATTTACAAGTGTACAAAATTAAAGTTGTAGATTATTACAGAGGAACTGAGTATGGCAGACTTCGCTTGAAAGACGATAGTGTGTTTTGAAGCTTCGTTTCCAAAGGTAGTGTGTTCCATAATTTGGACCCGGAAACCTTGAAGCTTTTCTTCATATACTCAGTTTTTGCTTTTGGTAAAATAAGATTAATTTTTCTATTACCGAGATAGTATTCTTCAGCATTACTGACATGAGGGGAAAGCTGCTTCATATATATTGGAGCTTCAGCTCTCAAAGACACTGTGGGGTAACATACTAGAAAATGCAGATATCGAGCCGAGTGCACGGTTATGGTACTATAATTGCGTAATATATTCTACAGCAACATGCAGCATGGCTTTTAACCACTGGAAAAGCGAAAGAAAAGACTCTAGAACAGGAACACAGCGCCCAAGAATACCTAACTGTTTAAAAAAGGTCGAAAGCGAAATATTACAGGCGAGAAGAGAAATTTCTATTGCGAGTGTGGAGGTTTGTCGACTTCAAAACCATGCAAAATTAACAAAGAAGGGGAGAAAAAAACATACATACATACATATTTTATTAGGAGTTCCCCAAAGGGCTTTTCAACAACTAATTACATTCGTATACGTAATAAAACGCAAAAATTTAGTTAATAATACTATATACAGTATTCTATAAATATGATATCTAAAATATGAACAGAATTATGATATTCTAAAAATTGATATAAAACGCGGCTTGATGGAATGTCTAAGAAACTAAGAATTCATTAAACATTTGCTTTTTCATGTTCTTCTTAAAACTGTGTATTGATATAGCCTGTTTAAGGCTACTTTCTAAATTATTCCAGATTGTAACTGCTCTGTAGCGGAAACTTCGTTGTCCTGAGGTAGTTCTATGGAGTGGGATTTGTAGAAGTGCACGGTTACGTGTGTTGCGGTCGTGTACATGTGAACGGTTAATTAACTTATTACAGAGATATTGTGGCGCCATCCCGTTTACACATTTGTACGTCATAACAGAGATTTCTAAAGAACGAAAGAGGTATTGAAATCAGCTGCTCAAGCCTATATGCGTTCATTGAAAAAACAAAAAGTTTCGCTTAAGAGGTTGGCAAGTAAACGAAGACGAAAGCTTAAACAAGAAGTATGCAGGAGATGGAACAATACCTACATAAACCAACCGACAAGAATACTTAAAATACTCATTTATAATTAATGACGAAAACACAAAAGAAATCAATACTGTAGGAGTGGTTGTAAATCGGATACAGCATCGTCCTGATTTACATAAACTTTAGCTTCGATTTTCTCAGCTAAAACGGACCGTATCACCAAAATAGTTGGTGAACTTGATTATTTATATGCATTTGTATATTAAGAAAGATACAGCATGAGCTGCCGAGCTGAGCTGCAAGCGAGCCGTAGTAAATCAGATACGCTTTGTAAATCAGACACAACTCGGCTGCTCATGCTGTATCTATTACATAACACCATGCGCAAATGTATTTCGAAAGACCCAGATAACCCCAGGCCAAAAATGGAAGAGATCTTACGTGTGACAACAACGCACAAAGCGACGGAAATTGTTTTGAATAGCTTGAACAAGCCAAAACGTTTTAGAGACCGATTTGGGAGAGAGAAGAAAAGGTAACCCTGATGCACCTTGGCTAAAAGAGATTGAAAGCACGATGGATGCCTGCTGCAATATATCAAGGCAAACGAATGATAACCATATATTGGTTGGCAAAGACGAAATAGGAAAAGCTATCAGGAAGAAGAAAAATTGGTCTGCGCCTGGTCCAGATGGAATATGTATTTTCTGGTTAAAGTAATGCACCAACCACTCGCGGGAATAGTCCAGGAACTTTTAAATAATGATAAGAGTCTACCAGTATGGTTTAACAGAGATCGTACTTCTCTGATACCAAAGGACGGTGAATGGAATACATCAAACCATAGACCGATCACGTGCTTGAACACTGTGTATAAATTGACGACATCCGTCTTGATACCACATGTGGATAATCACCTTGAAGAAACAGGACTGCTACAATCCGACCAAAGAGGAGTAAGAGAGGGTGTGTCCGGGTGCTTAGACAACCTGCTAATCGATAATGCCGTTAATTATGGAAGATGTTAAAGACCGGCGACGAAATATGGCGCGTGCGTGGATCGTTGTCCGTACAGCGTATGATAGTGTGGACCATTCAGTTCTTAGAAAGATTTTAACCATGCACAAGTTTCCAGCTAAAGTTAACCAAGCAATAATGAAAATGGTCACGGATGTTCCACTAGTCTCAACTGACGGAACGAGAGAGTCCAGTCCGATAATCCTAAAAAAGGCTCTACTACAACGTGATTCTTGCCCAAAGCTGTTCACCATTTACTTAAATCCTCTTGCCTGGAAAATAAGGACAATGGAAGGATATTGTATCAGCAAAAATTACACAACTGATGTTTATTTATGATCTGAAAATGTTTTCTGCAAATGATAAGAAGTTATATCCAGCCTTGCAGTGCATTCAGATGTGCATGAAAGACTTAAACATGGAATGGAATGCCAAGAAATGTGAAAAGGGGAGTGCTGGATGAACAGTCCAGATCAAGTTAAATGATTCGACGTTGATAGATTCAGTCACCGCGAACAAGCCATACAAATTTTAGATAAAGGTACCATCCACAAGAAAGCAAGCAAGGAATTCCTGCAGCGAGTTTGGCTTGTATGGGCATCACCACTGCAGTAGTAGTAGTAGTAAAACTTTATTTTATGACGGTAAACATGTTAAGTTGAAAAAACAACTTATCTCACACATGGCCGTCAAAGTGCTGGCCACCGACCTGTTCAAAGTGCTGGCCACCAACACATTTGCAATGTCCGCCCTTTCTTATTTCATGACCATCACAGAATGGACAATTCACCAGTTGCAGGAACTCGACCGAGAAGTTCGAAAGATTCTTACAGACAACAGAGGAAGACACCCATGTGCTTCTGTACATCTGCCATATCTCCGGAGAGCACAAGGAGGTAGGGGCTTAAAAAGCGTTGAGCAAGAGTATAAAGAATTGAGAATTAAAACTGCCATCCATCTGTACGCATCGAACGACCCAACAGTGAAAGCAGCCGCGCTTACTGACCAAGTAAGAAGAAATGGAGGAAGAAGATCCATCATGAAAGATGCCGAGAAGTTTGCTGAAGAACTAGGAATTGACATTTGCACAAATAGCAATCTAGAATGGTCCATCACATATACTACAGAAGATGGTAGCAAGGAAGTTGTTACAGATGAAAGAAAGATGAAGTCTTTACTTCGAGAAGTCAGAATTACCATATTAAGAAAAGCAATTGGAAATCAGTCATGGCTTGGACGTAACACCAACCAGCGGTGGGAAATGGGATATGGCCGTGATGGATTACCATGGCTAAATGGGTGAAAAGGATGTCCTACTGATGTAGAGGCCGACATGGAGGAAATTGTACAGCACTTGATCCCCACCCGCGTCTATTACAGCGTCAAGCTTGGGCAAGATACCACCAGCCTATGCGAATCGAAGCAAGAAACCGTATCGCATCTTTTGTCTGGGTGCGAACGGTTCTCTCAGACGGAATATCTATACCGACACAATAATGTCTTAAAAATGTCTTTATTTTGCACTATTGCAACAATTTGGCATTATTAAAACTATTACTCCTCCAAATAGTGCAATTGAGCCCAAACCTGTGACGAAGACCAAGGACGTGGAAATTTTATGGGACATGCCAATTCTCTCCTCTGGTTGTTAAGTAATAACATCAACAGAACAGGGTAATAGACCAGATATGGCACTAATCAACAGGAAACAGAAGACGGTGATGGTCATAGAATGTAGTTGCCCATCAAATAGCAATATGGAAAGAAAGCATGAAGAAAAAAAGAACAAGTACCAAGAGGTCCGAGCCGAGCTTCAGAGGAGATTCGAAGGATTTGATGTATACCAAATCAATGTTCTTCTGGATGTTATGGGTGGCTATAAAAAATCGCTGAAAGCCTCGTTAGCCGTTCTGCTGGGCCAAGAGAAATTAGCAAGGGCTGTATTAAAAAGAATGCAGAAGGCGGTTATTTTTGGATCGATTCGTATAAAAAACTTATTTAAGTCAGCTAGGATGTAAATACTTTTATGGTGTACTTTCTTCTTTTAATTTATATGACTTTTGTAAATATTTTATTTAGGTTGGTAAAAATCTCTAGGTCACTCAGTTGAGCCTTGAGATTATTTTTTGTTAAAATTTGTTAAATCTAAACAATTAAACACTCAAAAGAAAGTCCCACGATGGAAAACCAAAATAACTCCAAAGCCAGCGGTAGAAAACGCCGAAGCAACCATCCACTGGGATATACCCATCTATTCTGCGGGAGGACAAATGTTATATACTGAGGAAAAGGGAAATCGGCCAGATACAGTAGTCTACGATCACGCGAAGAAAGAAATAACTGTCGTTGAATTCAGCTGCCCCTGGATCACCAATAGACAAATAAAAGCTACTGAGAAGCAAGGAAAATACCAAGTAGTTCGCAAGGAATTGAAAGAACGGTATGGCGGATACAAAGTTGAGCAAATCAATGTCATTGTTGATGCCCTTGGAGGGTACTCAGAAGAAATGCAATCAACTCTCGTGCGCTACCTTGGAAAGTCTGATGCAACAAAAGCACTGCAAATTATGCAAAGAGCTGTATTGTTTGGTTCAATCCGGGTAAAGAACCTATTCAAATCCACCGTCACCTCCACTGCCTAGTTCGAATGCTGTATAGTACTTTTAATTTTTATTTTTTTATCCTTTATATTTGACTCAAAAAGACAAAAAAAAAATTAACAAAACTATTTTGCAAATATTTTTAAGGTGATTTTCCACTCAAATTTCTTTTTTCTTTAAATTTAAACATAAGAGAGAATAAGGTTCATATGATTAGAGTATGTGAAAATGTGACCAAGAAAATACTGTGACCTTCTCTTGTGTTGCCATGGTAACCGAGATAATTGCCCCCCATGGTGATAAATAACCTTTATTTTCAAAAATGATAACGCATGAAGGAATGGTCTAGAAAATGTTTTTAATGGTTAATTTTATCAATGAATACATATTCAAGGAGCTGAACCTAAAAAAATGGAACATTTATCAGCTTTTTAGAATTTATTAAGATTTTTCCCAAAAAAGGATTTTCTTGAAAATTAAGCAAGTATGCAGTGTATTATAAATTAAAGAGTTTTAAAATACTTGTCAATTTTAAAGGTTCAGCTCCTAGATACTGTTTGTATCTTTTAGTATTAAAAATTTCAGAACAATTAGTCAAAACGTAATAGAAATATATTTTTTGAAATATTCGGTTTTTGTTGAATTTCGTGATTTGAGAAAAATAGCTTTAAAGTGAAGATAAAAATGTTATGTTGACGTTCGTCCGGCAAGTCTTACAGCGGCGGTAAAATGGATTGAAATGGCATTTAGAACAAGAAAGGACTAAGTGAGTTGCATTCCCGCACGAGTGTTATCCCGTGGGACTGGAAGCGCCTTATTAAGCGAGAGACGCTGTAATGGCGCCAAGACGTAGTTATATGTCAAGGTGTGAGTTCGTCGAAATAAGGTTCCATTTTAATGTTACGGCTGACTTAAGGGACATCATGTAAAGTCCGAGTAATAGTCGATCTGCTTATGACTTTTCAAAGAACCGAGAAGTCAAACAACGTCAGATATTCTGGCGTTGTTGTTTATGTGGTGGAGGTCGCATCAAGGAACCGACGGAGACCCAAATTTTAGTCTAGCTAGGCCAAAACATTTTAAAAAAAATTTAGACTGGCATATTATTGAGATATGTTAGTAAGTCTCTCGCCTAGGGTATGTTTGGCTTTTTGGTTTTGACCCCGAATTAGACTTAGGTTAAGTTCCCTATGTTTGAAGAAATGGGGAAGGTTCATGTCGAATTTTCAAAAAGTATATCCAGAATGCATTTCGAGGGTAGTTTTCAGGGTGGTGATGGGCTCTATGTTATTGGTGTTTATATCTGTTGAATAAAATGCAAGTAGCATAATTTTTTTATTTAGTCCATTGATTTTCTGCCTTTCTAACGCTGATGAAATATTGCTACTAAGTTAAATAAACGACTGAGTCTCTACAGGGCTGGTTTTGATACGATTAACGGTTTAACTGAATGTACACAATGTACCGCTCCCCCCTAATAAATATACTGATCTTGGTTGTCAATTTCATAACAGTTCATCTCACTGCGGTGTAAACAATTCCCGTTTCTTCAAACATCTCGTTGTCTGAAGAACTATCCGACCCAAATCTTATATCAAAATAAACCGCGAAATGTGGAGAATATTCTTCTTACGAGATGAAATCGTACTGAACGTTTCGTAGCCAAAAAATAATAAAAAATGTAGCCTCTTGAACTGCCACATTGCTTCTCGTCAAAACGAGACAAGAGCATAAGAAATATTAATGATTACCAGTTTTTAAGATCTATTTTGCGTTTCTGAGAAAGCGAGTTCACAGATTTTCATGTAGTTATAGAATTTCAAAGAATTGTCAATTTAGTGACCTTGATATCTCAGCAGTGCCTTAGTTGTAAACCTGGTAAGCGAACAAGCGTATAAGCATATTCACATCACAGATAAATGTCGACATCATGCAGATAAAGTCAACGAAATATGTACGTTTTTTACTGTTTTCTTTTATAAATTAAATTTTTAAAAGCCAAACCACCTTGAAATGCAAATTTCGTCGAAAACTTGTTTTTTTGAAATTTTGACACTTTTAAGGGTAATTACGCAAAATGAAAATTTGTAATATAAAAAGGAACATATAGAGAATTGATATAGCAGATATTTGAAAAACTGAAAAAAATATATTTTGGGGGGTGGAAGACCACCTGTTAGATTGTTTAAGTGGATGATAGGCTACCTGTTAGGGCCCTATCGCCTTATTTTTGGTAATTAAGCAGAACTGTTTGATTAAATGGACTAAAAGAAGGAAAGAAAGAAAGAAAGAAAGAAAGAAAGAAAGAAAGAAAGAAAGAAAGAAAGAAAGAAAGAAAGAAAGAAAGAAAGGGAAGGGAAGGGAAGGGAAGGGAAGGGAAGGGAAGGGAAGGGAAGGGACGGGACGGGACGGGACGGGACGGGAAGGGAAGGAAAGGAAAGGAAAGGAAAGGAAAGGAAAGGAAAGGAAAGGAAAGGAAAGGAAAGGAAACGAAAGGAAGGGAAGGGACGGGAAGGGAAGGAAAGGAAAGGAAAGGGAAGGGAAGGGAAGGGAAGGGAAGGGAAGGGAAGGGAAGGGAAGGGAAGGGAAGGGAAGGGAAGGGAAGGGAAGGGAAGGGAAGGAAGAAAGAAAGAAAGAAAGAAAGAAAGAAAGAAAGAAAGAAAGAAAGAAAGAAAGAAAGAAAGAAAGAAAGAAAGAAAGAAAGAAAGAAAGAAAGAAAGAAAGAAAGAAAGAAAGAAAGAAAGAAAGAAAGAAAGAAAGAAAGAAAGAAAGAAAGAAAGAAAGAAAGAAAGAAAGAAAGAAAGAAAGAAAGAAAGAAAGAAAGAAAGAAAGAAAGAAAGAAAGAAAGAAAGAAAGAAAGAAAGAAAGAAAGAAAGAAAGAAAGAAAGAAAGAAAGAAAGAAAGAAAGAAAGAAAGAAAGAATGAAACTACAAAAATTAGAGCAGTAAGTCAGGACAGTCCATATAAATTTCTGGGCATTTATGAGCATACTTGTCATGATTCGAAATTAATTCGTAATGAAGTCAGTAAAGAGTTCCTGCAAAGAATGTGGTTAATATGGTCCTCTTCTATTTCCGAGCCATTAAAGATCCATGCCAGCAATACGTTTTCCATCCCAGCACTTACGTACTACATGTACACTACTGAATGGACTGTGCATGACCTACAAGAGTTAGATAGAGAAGTCAGAAAAATTCTCACCGATGCTGGCGCAAGACACCCTGGGGCGTCTGTACCACTTCTCTACATGTTAAGATCCATGGGAGGCCGTGGTACGAAATCTGTAGAGGATGAATATATAGAGACGAAAATAAAAACTGCTGTACACCTGTATTCCTCAGATGATTTAAGGATGCAAGCTGTGGCCCAAATCGACCAACAAAGAGGAGAGAAAGGCAGAAGAGCAATAATGAAAGATGCGGAGAAATTTGCAGCAAAACTGGGTGTCGAAGTCAATAATAATAGAGAGAAGCATGGGTGGAAAATAAAATACTCAACGCAGGATAGAACGCAACTATTGGCGACTAAAGAAGAACGTGTAAAAGAAGTGTTGAAGAAAGCAAGCCGGGACAAGCGAAAACGAGAAATAGAAGGGCAGAAATGGTTAGGAAATTTTACGACGACTCGATGGACTGATAACACCGTGAATAATGTATGCTGTTTTACTTGGCTCAACCACTGGACAGAGTGTCAGGCTGACGTCGTGGTTGACGTCGAGGAACTTTATCAACAGCTTCTGCCTACACGTATATACTACCAACAGAAACTTGGACAAGAACTACCAAATACCCGATGTCGCCTATGTAACATAAAACCAGAAACAGTGGCCCACATACTGACTGGATGGCCAAGACTGACACAGGCAGAGTATTTGTATCGCCATAACAACGCGATGAAATGCCTCTACTATTCCTTGCTAAAGCATTATAAACTTGTCAGGAAAGTCCCTTCATGGAACAACATCACAAACCCAAAGCCGATTGTAGAGAACAACAAAGTAAGCATCTACTGGGACGTCCCTATACTATCAACAGGAAGCCAAGTTCTCTACGCTCAGGAACAAGGAAACAGGCCTGACGTTGTCGTTAACGATCACGAAAATAAAGAAATAGTGGTTGTAGAGTTTAGCTGCCCGTGGATTTCGAATAGACAGAAGAAAGTCTTAGAAAAACAAGAGAAATACCAAGAGGTCCGCAATGAACTAAAAAGAAGATATGTCGACTATAAAGTAAATCAAATTAATGTGATTGTTGATGCCCTCGGTGGGTACTCAAAGGAACTACAAGATAACCTCGTGCGCCTCCTCGGAAAACAAGAAACAACAAGACGCCTGCTTAGGCGTTCACTCGGGCTACTGATTTCTGCAACCTTGGCGTAGCCCCTGCACATCTAGAAAACCTGCTGTGCGAAACAGTGCAAAATATTTGACAAACCGAGCGAGATCTTCTATATTGGAACTTATATGAAGTACAATGATGCATGAAAAAAGCTGCAATCCCCCTACGTCCCCCCTCCCCCCGTCGAGAAATGCATGTAAACAAGGCAATGTCGTATTTGTAAATTACAGCGATTATACACTGTTTTCGAAGCCTACAATAATGAGATTAGGAAAGATAAACCCGAACTGTCTCAATAGATGACTTGCTCACTTGCAAAGGCTGTCTAAAGGTGTGTATTAAAACTCGGGTTTTTCTGCTCCAGCTTCGGTTCTGGTAAAGCGTCGATTCCGCAGGGCCTTCTGTCCGCTAAATTGTGAACCTGTCGAAGAAACGCAGAAACGCGGTGTATCTCTTTTATAAGTCATATCAGACGTTTGCGAGAACGAAGTCAACGCAGACAGATCAAATTACACGCTACGCATTCATGAAGATTCATAGGTGATGGAAAAAATTGTCAATTTGTGATCACAACACTATATGATCGAAACTGAATACGAATAAATGAAGGTGCATTTGTGACTGCGTACTTTGCAGGAAGCAGTTACCGCGTAGTGTGTACAAAGAGGGAATTCCCGACTCTGCATGAAGAAGTTGCTGCTCTACCCGAGCATACTTTCAACCTGTGTTTACATGACAATTTCTAGTCCTGCTACCCGGGCTGCATTTATTTTCCCACGCACGATACCCAGACTCGCACTTTTGCGAGTACGTTTACACACGAGCAAAGAGAACTTGTGCAATACAACGTTGTCCAGAAAGAACTTGTATAGACAAACATTGTCGTATACGGAGCTCTGACGTTACTTCCAGCCCGGGTATTATAGTGAGTAGACCGGTCTAACAACCGAGATCTCGGCTAGGCCGCTAGGCGGACTGCCTCGGTTCTCATATAAACGCAAGATGAAAATTAACAAGAAATTAAATAGTAACAAACACAACGATCTCGGCAAAGCGGGCTAGTCCGGGTACCTAGTGTATGTCTACGGCCGGTCTACCGCAATCGGCGTGTGCAATTGTAAGAATTGTGAGCGTATATAAGACCACGATACTTGCCAGCGACATTACTGATCAACAATTAAGCATATTTCAGTGAACAGCTCCAAGGACATCAGGAAGCCAAGAAAGAAAGCATGAAATTAGCCTTTTAGCACGCCTCAGTTTCGCAAAGCCTGACGGGATGACGTAATGATTGCCATTTCGAAACATAGACAAAACGGGAAAAAAAAAAGAACGGAGCCGAAACCTAGACTCGTTCTACCATAGGTAGCCCGAGTAATTAGAGTTTTAAAGATAATGCAAAGGTCTGTCTTGTTCGGATCGATAAGGATCAAGAACTTGTTTAAAACAACTGTCGCCGCATCTGTTTCTTAAACTTTTTTCTATTTTATCTTATTTTATGACAATAACAAAAAACAATGTATTATAATTTTTAAGTATGTAAATATCATGATTTGTAAATAGTTTTCTTTGGTTTGTGTGGATAACAGATATAGGCTACCCATTAGGGCCCTATATATCTGGGGTTTTTTATATAGTTAACTAAGCTGAACTGTTTAATTAAATGGATTATAAAAAGAAAGAAAGAAAGAGAAGGAAAGGAAAGGAAAGGAAAGGAAAGAATTGAAAAGAAAAGAAAAGAAAAGAAAAGAAAAGAAAAGAAAAGAAAAGAAAAGAAAAGAAAAGAAAAGAAAAGAAAAGAAAAGAAAAGAAAAGAAAAGAAAAGAAAAGAAAAGAAAGGACAAGAAAAGAAAAGAAAAGAAAAGAAAAGAAAAGAAAAGAAAAGAAAAGAAAAGAAAAGAAAAGAAAGGAAAAGAAAAGAAAAGAAAAGAAAAGAAAAGAAAAGAAAAGAAAAGAAAAGAAAAGAAAAGAAAAGAAAAGAAAAGAAAAGAAAAGAAAAGAAAAGAAAAGAAAAGAAAAGAAAAGAAAAGAAAAGAAAAGAAAAGAAAAGAAAAGAAAAGAAAAGAAAAGAAAAGAAAAGAAAAGAAAAGAAAAGAAAAGAAAAGAAAAGAAAAGAAAAGAAAAGAAAAGAAAAGAAAAGAAAAGAAAAGAAAAGAAAAGAAAAGAAAAGAAAAGAAAAGAAAAGAAAAGAAAAGAAAAGAAAAGAAAAGAAAAGAAAAGAAAAGAAAAGAAAAGAAAAGAAAAGAAAAGAAAAGAAAAGAAAAGAAAAGAAAAGAAAAGAAAAGAAAAAGACGAGAAAAGAAAAGAAAAGAAAAGAAAAGAAAAGAAAAGAAAAGAAAAGAAAAGAAAAGAAAAGAAAAGAAAAGAAAAGACGAGAAAAGAGAAGAGAAAAGAGAAGAGAAGAAAAGAAAAGTAAACAAAACAAAACAAAATAAAACAAAACAAAACAAAACAAAACAAAACAAAACAAAAACAAAACAAAACAAAACAAAACAAAACAAAACAAAACAAAACAAAACAAAACAAAACAAAACAAAACAAAACGAACGAACGAACGAACGAACGAACGAACGAACGAACAAAGGAATAAGATCACTGTATTCAGTGGAACAAACCTCGACAAACTGGTCAACTTCTTCCTTGCCACTCTCTGCTTTGCCCGCAATCAACATTAGTTTACTTTGCAAATCCTTCACTTCTTCCAAGCTATAAATCTTTTTTGCTCGTTCGTTTTCTTCATCTTGAGTAACCACAAGGTAGATTGCGTTTTCCAAGCACACTCCATCAATGCCATTTCCGTTTTTACTCTCTCCAAACTTTGAGAATTCAGGGTCAGCGATGTAGTACACACCAGACAAATTGATCGCCTCAACTTGCATCAACGTTGTCAGGGCAACGGAACCATGTGATTCTTTGATTTGTTCCAACCACGACAAATGACGATTTGTATATTCCTTCAAAGATCAAATGCAGTGGAGTAAGTAATATGAACACTGATAATGTAACAAGTAAAACAGAACGTAATGTACCTCGATCGATTATATCAACTTCGATTCAAACCGACCATACAAACTAAGTCAATAAGGAATTTATTATACGGTTTTTTGTTCAATTGTTTTAAATTTACTCTTAAGCTTGTTGATTTTGTATCATGTTTACACCTGCTAAGCATTCATTTCCTGCGCTTTTAAATAAATAGATTTTTACAAAAAGAACGTTCGAGGACATCATTATAAAAGGCCTAATGCCCTGCCACAGGGTCGGGAGGGCTTTACCCCATTTTTCAGGCCTCTCAGCAACCGATCAACGCGCGCCATTTAGCACAATAACTTGGAAACAAGTTCAGCCCAATGAACACTATTGCCCATTTCGGAATTGCGCTAGAAACCTGGGGATAGCGAGGTTTACAATGCATCATGGAACTGTTTTGGGGGACGCCCCATGATGCATTGTCAACATCGCCATCACCAGGTCTATAGCGCAATTCCAAAATGGCTAATATAAACAAGGAGGCTGACTGCCAATCAAAAATGAGGTGAAAAAAATGGCGACGGTGAGGCATTTTTGGACATCAGTTCCAGGTCCTACGCGGCCATATACGGCAAATTTTGTTACGAAAACGTAGAACAGCCAAGGTCTACCACAAAAACAGCCGAATTTCTATTTTTACACAGGATACGGAAAAGAACAAGTGCTTCACACGGTATAAGTTAAAGCCTGTGACTTATCAGCTACATTAAACTGCCGAGCACAAGCTTCAAATGGGTAAAAATCATGTCTTGTTTCACGTTCTTAAACTCACGTTTATAAATCAAGCGTACTGCTATTACTCAAGTCTCGACACTCGTTTTCTTCGAACTACCTTCTATAAAGCTTTTCGTAATGCTTGAAGTTTTAAACTAACTTGTGTTACAGAAACTTGTATTACTAAAGTTCTGTTTTGTGGTGTTTTATCTTCAAGCCGTAGAAAACTGAAGTGACATCCAAAACGGCCAAGCAGGGGCCTAAAACTAACGTCCATAAATTTAGCTTCACTTTTTCGTGCAGTTATTGTCTTCAGGAGTCAGCCTTTCAGGTATATATAGAGTTTACTGGTTCAGCGACATAATAAGAAGTTAGTAACTCACCAGTTTCTCTGGAAGGGTAGAATTTGCATCAACTGCCTGCCACACCGGTTTGCACAGCCTCATCAAGTCTTGAAAACCATGTTCTTGTTTTAAACCAAAAATCAAAGAGCCAAATCCAAGACAGCTGGTGTGCATGAAAGAAATACGATCTATTTCCGTGTCACTTTCTCCTGCCGAAATCATTGCTAAATCCACGAAGACCTTGAGTTCTTGCTGATCTGTTATAATACAAAAAGAATTTAAAGAACGCCTAACTACTAGTTGGACACGTTTGAAACTTAAACAATTTGAAACCAAAGTTTAAAGTCAGCAAGTAAACAACAGATGCACCACGCGAAAAGCGTAAGCGTAAGAAAGAAAGAAAGAAAGAAAGAAAGAAAGAAAGAAAGAAAGAAAGAAAGAAAGAAAGAAAGAAAGAAAGAAAGAAAGAAAGAAAGAAAGAAAGAAAGAAAGAAAGAAAGAAAGAAAGAAAGAAAGAAAGAAAGAAAGAAAGAAAGAAAGAAAGAAAGAAAGAAAGAAAGAAAGAAAGAAAGAAAGAAAGAAAGAAAGAAAGAAAGAAAGAAAGAAAGAAAGAAAGAATAAGAATATAACAATAATAGTAAAAATATAACAGCCCAACAAATAATACGAAGCATTAAGCAAAGGCATTTTAACAAAAATTTAAAAAATTTGAAGTTGGTGAAAAACTTATTATGGGAGAAAACGAAGATATTTGATAAGCGAACTCAGAGGTGTGAACCAGTCATTATGGTACCAATAAAACTAAAATGTTTTACACCGTTTGATAGTCTGTATCCACATGCAAATTTTCAAATGATTTTGATCGTTAAATTCAAATATATGTCCGTTTCGTTTTGTTTCACTCCAATTCACTTCACTTCACATCATTTTATTTTATTCATTTCATTTCATTCCATGCCCTGAAAATGTCGTGTTCTTTTATTTCATTTGTCCGACCCCTTTCCTTTAGGTAACATAAAATAATCAAAGAGTGCAATCGTAATACCTTTTAAGTTCTCCCCCAACCACTTCACCAAATTGGAACACTCCCCAAAAGCTGTTAGACAATTTGTTCTCTCCTTCGTCATCATATCTAAAAATTTACCAGCTTTAAGAAGTTCTGGACTAACAGACTTGATAGGTTGTTGACTGCTAAACTTCCTTTGGATTACCTAGAAAGAAAGAAAAGAAGAAAAGTTGCCCGTTTCACCTGTTCTAAAACGCTTACAAATCCGGCATCTATCCTCATTGGCTGAGCTACTACTGGTCTATTGCTGATAGACCACTGTAGCGTTATCCAATGACAAACCTTCTTATTGGAATATTCCTATTACGACAAATCAGAAGCCACGACATATTCACGTCGCAAACAAAACATGGAAACTAGGCTAAAAAATCAAATATGGCGTCTGCCTAAATTTTTGTAGGAGTGAAGAAATATTGTGTCGAAAGTAATGGAAATTCATTCAGTTTGACATTTTCGAAAAAGAAAATGAATTCGTTTATGGAGTATATCTACACCAAATTTGAAGCAAAGTAATTACAATCTCGTGTTTTGAGCGATTTACCATATGCCAGGAACTACTCTACATTTTGTATGCATGGGGAGACTTCTGCAAACAAGAAGGTAAAACTATTTGAAAATTTGGAACAATATTTGATAACACTTTTTACCTTAAAAGTTTTTTATGGTTAATTGTAAAAACTAATGTTAATTTTACACACCTAAGATGTGTACAACTACACACCTTGGTCACAAAAGCCGTTGGTGTGCATTTTTACACACATTGGTGTGTTTTTATACACACCTTGGTACATTACACACCAATTTTTACACACATTTGGATTTGTAAAGGCGTGTTATTTTACACATCTTTTTGTTAAAAACACAATTTTACATATCTTTTATTTACACGCATTTTTTGTCAAAAACACGCCTTTGTAAAAAAACATACTTTTTAATTTAACATGCCTTCCTCGACTTTACACACCTTTCAATTTTACACATCTTTGAACTTTGACGCATTTTTGTTAAGAACACGTTTATGCAAAAAAGTCGTTATAATTTTAACTTGAATAACATATAGTTTAGATGGTTCTTGTAACTTTTCCTATAAGCGCGTTATTCTGGAAACAAAAAAGTATGGATAAACATGGAATGACTTTTATTCAATCGAAATCTGACGATAAATCACTTTTATTCAATCGAAATCTGACAATAAATCAGTTTTCACGATAATCATGCTGTCGGTCGAAAAGACCTCCATATAAACCAAGTTGATATTTGTTTAGATTTTTCTTTACTTTTTCGAAGACGGTTCTGTTGAGAAATATATTGTAGGTTATAGCCGTCAACTCGATGCATTCAACTTTAAGCCTGGTTTCCATATCGTTGTAATTGTTGTAATTCAGTCGCCGACTGTCACCGATTAAGTCTTACAACAATTACGATTTAATGGAAACGCGATTTGTAATTGTTGTAATGCAATCGGCGATCGATCGCCGACTGTTAGACCTACTCTGGGATCTTAACTCGCCGCGAGATAAGGCGAGGCTGTGCGAGTTAAGGCATTACCAGAAATTTGGGTCAATTGTGCCGCTGCTCTCGGTCAGCGGCTATATTCGCCTAATAATATAATTATGTATTCTAGAATTTCTAATGAGTGTGATTCTACTGTATTCTAGTGTTTCTCATTATTCAGGTCATTGAGTTCTTTAGAATTCGCCTAAATCATGCACGATAAGGACTGTGAAATCAAGCAAGTTCAAACGCTTTTGGAAGTACTATGCTAGAGAAAAATGAGGACCTTTATGTGCTCTCGAAGTAGACTGACTCATGCCGAATGCAACGCGAGTCGGGCACTTCGCATCGCCCGTAACGTTGTTGGTCAATTTGGCCAATTTCTAGAACCTGTTTGCAAAGATTACTATGGCTAACACTATGGATAGTGGCGCTTTCAGTGCAAAAATAAGACGAGCTAGGGAAGTACTTTGTCATAGAAGTAAACAAACGTTTTTTAGTTATAACTGTTCCTCAGTCCATGCTGAAGTCAAATGGAGTCGGGCAAAAAAGAAATATGTCACCGTTTAAGCAAAATTTGAATTATTAATATGAGCTCTCCTTATTATTTACTGTTGAGATTCTCCATTATTATGGTCTTTAATACGCACGCGCGCCACCATCTTGTCGCAACTAAGTGCGAGTTAAAGTGAGATAAGGTGATTTAAGGAAAAATAATACAACTTGCAGTATAATATATATATATATATATATATAGATAGAGAGAGAGAGAGAGAGAGAGAGAGAGAGAGAGAGAGAGAGAGAGAGAGAGAGAGAGAGAGAGAGAGAGAGAGAGAGAGAGAGAGAGAGAGAGAGAGAGAGAGAGAGAGAGAGAGAGAGAGAGAGAGAGAGAGAGAGAGAGAGAGAGAGAATATATATATATATATATAGTACTATAAATATATATGGTACTATATATATATATATATATTTATAATATAGCTACTAATGATATATGAGCTATCTTGCAATCTGATTGGCCGCATTACTAACTGTATATCAGCTCATATACAGCGAGTAGTGAAAAACAAAATGGCGGCGTAGTTTTCTTAAAGTATTGCAGATGAAACTGGCTGTTTTTTTCAACGTATAGCTCAGAAAAACTTGAGCTAAGAAGGGGAAACTAACATTTAACACAAAATACACAACCCAAAAGCACAATTTACAAAGTTAAGATGGAAAATCCACTTTAAAAATCGTCTTAAGACTTTAAAAATCCGTTTTGAATTGTCAGGTTGACAATAATGTTTTGTTAGACAAATTAAAATCCACAAGAATTGAACTAACAACATATATTTATGAGTACAACCATTATTATTACTCAGCAAAGTGGGTTTTTGAAGTAATAGGCTAAGTCATTCAGATGGATAAAAACTGTGTTATTCTTTCAGGTTAGAAATATTGAAAAACAACGCGTAATTTTCGCTATTTATAATTATATTTTTAGCTTCTTTGTCCATTTAAAAAGCCAAAGATTCACACTCACGACAGATTAAGAAATAAACCACCCACCTTTTGACTTTTCAAAGCTGTTTTTATTCTTCATTCAATCTTTTCAACGTATTTTTTGGCTCTGAGAGAAAATTTTGAAGCTGTTTTCAACTCAGCAAGAAACTTGAAAACATAAACTACAATACGCATGACGGAAGCTCATATGTGGCGGATATTCAATTTATATAATTTATTGCAATAAATCAACAATTTTGCATTAATTATCATAACATATTTTGCTATATTATAAAACAAATATACCATTCGCTCTCGTCGTATATGAACTCATAGCCAACTCGGCGAAGCGCCTCGTTGGCTATGAGCTCATATACGACTCGAGCTCATGGTATAATTGTTAAATATATATATATATATACATATATATATATATATATATATATATATATATATATATATATATATATATATATATATATATATGATTTAAAGATTTGTAATCCAGGCATAATGTGTTTGAATTTGTATTCTCTGGATTTAGCCTAAGGTTTTTAAAGTTTGAGCTCTCAACTCGGTCCTTCGAGTTTTCGTCAGAAATAAGGTGGTTAGAGTTTGGGTTCTTCGTTTATATTATTTGAATTTTGTTGTGATATGCGATCTGAGCGTCTGATTGGTTTGTTGTTTTTGGTAGATTTTTGATTGGTTGGTGTTCCCAGTGGTTGGTTCTGATTGGTGATTACTTTATAGGAGATCGAATGTTGAGTGTGTTTTAGTTGATGGTAGATAGTAGGTATTTCAACGTGTCTGTTAAATGTGTGTTTTTCTGTGCTGTACCATGCTTCCTTGAACTCGCGGGCAAGTCTTGTTGAGGCTTGGCCTAGAACTTTCGTTTGAGTCCAGTTAAATGTGTGGCCATGGTCGTCTGCGTGGATTGCCAGAAGGGATTTGTCATCATGTCGTCTGATTACGTTCCTGTGTTCGGTTAGTCTTGACTCAACTTTCTTGGATGTTTCGCCGATGTATTTTAGTGGGCAGTCGTTGCAAGGGAACATGTAGATTGCGTTGCGTCGGTCAGTTGTGGTAATTCTGGCTTTGTGTTTAGTAAAGTTGGTCGAGAGTTTGTGTAATGGTTTGTGAGCTACTTCTATGTTGTGTTGTCTTAGTAATCTATATATATATATATATATATATATATATATATATATATATATATATATATATATATATATATATATATATATATATATATATATATATATATAAAATTGTTCATAATCTATTTGATGGTGATTGTTTCATATTTATATTTCTGTGCTCGTACTGTTGTATGAATCCCATCAATCCGAGCAGTATTATTTACATGTACGCTAGCTGTGCTTCTGACGGAATTTTAATAGTAAAGTTCACTACCTGCTAATCATAAAAATAGCAGAATAGATATTAATATTTTAAAAATTAATCAGCTGCAGAGAATTTTTAATACACTGGTATTCTGTGAAGCATATTTGTTTATTCTGTAATTTCACAAAGAAATACAAGTGTTGCATTGTTATTCTGTGGTCAGAACTATAAACACTCAGTGGTGTCTCTTTTTTGGGGCATAAATTTAAAATTGTGTCTGTTCATCCAACATTTACTTTACTTTTTCATGTTGTATGGTTGCTACAAATCTATGTAACTGAACTTAAAAGACAACTAAAGGGGGGTGGGGTGTGTGGGGGGGGGGGGGGGGGTGTGTGTGGAGGGGGTAGAGGTAAAACCCTGTGTACGATGTTCATAGACACACAGCAAACTAGGTTTGTAACTGGTTTACACTGAGCTATGGTGTAATACACTTCATTAAATATGTAATACAATACATTCACCAAATTGTTGTTAATTTAATGAATTTAATTTAATTCTTGGTAGCGAGTTAGTGCGAGTTAAGGCGATATAGGGCGATTTAAGATAAAGTCAGTCATTTTTAGTCGTGAGTTAAGGCGAGTTAGGGCGAGTTAAGGCGAGTTAAGGCGAGGTAAGGCGAGTTAAGATCCCAGAGTAGACCTGACTGTTGTAGAAGTTGAACTGAGTTCAACTTCTATAACAATTACAACAGTCGCCGATGCAACAACAGTTCATGGAAACATCAGTCGCCGACAGTCGGCGACTTTTCGCTAGGGTTTTGCAACCTAAAAGACAAAATTCATTACAAAAACCGGCCAAATCCTTTCAAAAAAATCTCGATTTTGTTAAAGAAGTCTACCAAATGACTAAGTGGAAGACTTGAGCGCCAAACTCCGAACTCAACGTTCGCAAATGTCCTTAAACGTTCACGAAACATGAGACTCAAAGGCAAAATTACTGCACTTGTAAATACTGCATGCTATATTGTTATATATCCTGTAAGAGTGATTACAAACAAACTTTTAGTCTTCCAATTTGTTTTTGAATACCATATTTAACTCATTTAAGCATTTTAAAAATTGAGAAGTCCTGAGTTCGAGCGAATCGTCAATTTGAATTACAACAATTACAACTATATGGAAACACGATTGTTGTGAAATATCGCAAGCAATCGCCGATCAATCGCCGACTGAATTACAACGACTGTCGTGTATTATAAACATATAAAGTATTTGCGATGTAAATTAATTGTTGTTGGATATGTTGAAGACAAATATATCAACTTGGCTAGCTAGAAACAAACCTAATTGGCACAGAACTCTTCCGCAAACGGCGAGTATTAATGAATTATAGGTATAAGCACGTGTAATTCAAGATCTTATGACTCATGGCATGCAAGGTTCATCGAAGATGCGACTTATATAGCCCCGAAGTATAGTTTTATCACAAAGCAATTGAAAGTCAGTCGTATACTAAAAAACTTTGAGAAGGACGTTATGAAGACACTGATATTTTGGTTTACTAATCGGCGAAAAGACAAAAACAACTGAGAAGTGCGTTGACTTATAGCGTCTTCGTTTATATATAGTATGTTCCACGTGTTATTATCGTATATGCTAATATATATATATATATATATATATATATATATATATATATATATATATATATATATATATATATATATATAAGATTGGTCAAGTATTATAAGTAATATATATATTTAACAAATAGATTCCATTTTGCCGTTGTCTGTTCAGTTATAGATGCACAGATGACGTCACAACGTGGTAAGAACAAAAAAGTGGCCCACGAAACACAGTCGAGTGCGTCACTGATGTTCTTACCACGTTGTGACGTCTTCTGTGCATCTATAACTGAACAGACAACGGCAAAATGGAATCTATTTGTTAAATATATATATATTATATATTTTGTTATTATTATATATCAATGGAATTTATTTGTTTTATTCAATTAAAAAATAGAAAAATTATGTCTCAACGACTTATTAAATTTTCCCGGCGAATTTCTGGGGCATTGAAAAAGATAAATCACTTCATCTGACGTGATCCATGATCTATACAAATCAAGCAACGTCACTGGCTCGTGATGTTGCAGTGAGATCCGTGATTGGTTTAGAGAAATCAGACCACGTCAGTGACGTAATCTGTGCATCTGTCTGTCCTTTTATAGATCATGGCTATCGACCAATAAAAACGCACGTACTATTCAAATTATTGTATATATATATATATATATATATATATATATATATATATATATATATATATATATATATATATATATATATATTTGTGAAATTCATTAATAATTCATGAGTTTTGCAGCCAATCCAATTTCAGAAATTACGTCACTGTATACCCCTGTAAACCCCATACAAACCACTAGTGCTTGTAACTAATTAGCATCTCCATATGATTATCCCAAAGGGATTTTTACTATTTATTCATTTCACAAGTTGTTTACAACACTCGCGTCCTTGTTGTATTGAATATACAATCACTCGCCTTCGGCTCGTGATTGTATAATTCAATACAACACGGCCGCTCGTGTTGTAAACATTACATATATATATATATATATATATATATATATATATATATATATATATATATATATATATATATATATATATATATATATATATATATATATATATATATATATATATTAGCATGAATAAATGGATGGCGCACCAAACGAAGGCTCCCAGTCCAAGGATCCAGAGAGGATTCAACAGTCCGCTCAACATTTACGTATAGTGAGAATAAAAAAGACGACAGAGTCAGGCAACTTCGAACTGTTCCAGTACTGTTTATTAAAAACGTTTCGACCTTCGGTCTTCATCAGTTTAACAGAATGTTAAACTGTTAAACTGATGAAGACCAAAGGTCGAAACGTTTTTAGTAAACAGTACTGGAACAGTTCGAAGTTGCCTGACTCTGTCGTCTTTTTTATTCTCACTTATATATATATATATATATATATATATATATATATATATATATATATATATATATATATATATATATATATATACCTTTTCAAAAAACACGGCAAAAGGTGTGTTATTTTGGCAACAAGCAAATTACACACCTTAACGTGCAGTAAAAAAACACGGCATAAGATGTGTTATTTCGGCGACAAGAAAGGTGTGTAAAAACTACACACCCTTTTTTAGAGTGTTGATACTAAAACAATTAGACAACTCGCCTTCGTTTTCTACGAACAGATGGTCATAGAAACTTGGTAGAAACTATATCAGCTCATAGAAAACTCGGTCTCGTTGTTCAATTGATAAATATATATAATATATATATATATATATATATATATATATATATATATATATATATATATATATATATATAATATTATTAACCGAGCGCGAGGTCCGTACGGGAAAATAGTTTGCTTGAGATCTTTTGAGTACAGACCGAGCCCCGGACCGAGCTTGTGAGGTTAATAAGGAATTTATTATATGTCTCCACAACAACGAGAAATAATTTAGAGAAAACATTATCGTCTACAGTACGTCTTTCTGCATGGACGATTTCATATTCAGACGAGGCAATATTTTTTAAACATATTTAATAGTAAACAACTCGAGCATTTACCGGCTTCCAATGATCTGATTGGCTAGAAGTAGGCAGAAGCCTGAAGCCAGTCAAATGCTATATGCAGAACGACGTATTAAACGAGAAACGGCCAACGGGCTTATTTTAATCGAAGCTGGATAACTCTATGGATCTCTTCACGGAGATATTAAAATTACTGATTTATATAAATTACAAATTATAAAAAGTACTTGTGTCAATCAGTTACTCGCCATCACTATCAGAGTCAAGGAAATACGCTCTTCGTTGCCGTTTAACTGGAAGAGACGACTCATTGCACGAGGAGGTTGATGGCAAGGACGAGTGGAAATTGAAAGTACAGCCAGTGATATTCTGGTTAGAAGCTCCTCGAAACATTTCATGAGGATTAACTGCAAGTTGAGCTGACTGAATGCTCTGTGATAACACTGGGAGCGAAACAGGTTGGAGTCAAGGAACTTGCAAATAACTTTTGTTATTTGTTAATATAATCCGATAGCATATTAATGTTAATATAATCCGACAGCAAATAACTTTTGTTCTTCGTCATCTGTTATTGCTCTGGTTGCGTTGGGCTTGTTTCCTTTGCCTTGGGATACTAGTTTCTTTCGTTTTGCTATCAAAACCTCACGAGAACGTTGAAACTCGTTGCCTTTCAATATGTTATGAGGTGCACCAACCTCTTGAAGCTTTCGCTGAAGGCTTCTTTGTATGGACGTTAAAGTATCGTGCTCATATTGGTCGCCGTTTTGCTTTACTGCTGTCATGAAAAACTTGCACAAAACTGTATTCAATTCCTTAACAGGTATGTCTTGTAACTCTCTTGTTTCGTTTTGACTTGAACAGAATCGTCTAAAGTTGTTAACATCGCCTTTAGTTTTATTCACTGTGTTTTTAGACTGTTGTTCACAAATAAATTTTGTGAAAACGTCGTCTTCGTTTTCTTGTTGTTGCTCAAGTGCTAGCGACATTGCTGACGTTGTTGCGAGGTTTGCCTGGCGTTTTAAAATGGCTTTCTTTTTTTCTCTAATGTACTCTGTCTCCGTAGCATTTAATATATCATCTTCGTCGGTTAGTTCCTCCGGATAATAGAACTGGCCGTCCATTTTTCGCTATTTCGTTTAATTTTGCTCACAAATTGTTTCGCTGTAGTTTGTTGTTTTTGTGCGGGTCCGTACACAGAGTCCGTACGGTAAAGTACGGACTCGCACATTAGCCAATCAACGTTCAATACGCCAGTTCGGACTCGCAAGACATATAATAAATATATATATACATACATATATATATATATATATATATATATATATATATATATATATATATATATATATATATATATATATATATATATATATATATATATATATATATGTATATATATATGTATATATATATATATATATATATGTTATATATATATATATATATATATATATATATATATATATATATATATATATATATATATATATATATATATATATATATATATATATATATATATATATATATATATATATATATATATATATATATATATAAGTAATAGAAAATGGATGCCCTGTGCTTATATAACCTGATGCAAACACGAGAGTGAGTTGTGAGAATTCGAAACTTTATGTCAACCCGAGCCGTAGGCAAGGGTTTACGTAAGTACTTTCGAATTCACCCAAACTCACTCAAGTGTTTACATCAGGTTATATAAGCACAGGGCATCCATTTTCTATTTCTATTATGAAATAAGGTTAAGAAATTATCTATGACGTCACAACCGTGTTTACATACCTGATATAAACACGGTAATACCATGATCGCCTTGGATTCTTTTGTTCTCCGAGGGAATGTAAACCCCGTATTTCCCTCATTGCTCATGCAAGAGGGAAATTTTTCCTTTGTCTTCTAATTTTCCCGTCCATGATGATGAAGAAAAATTAGAAGACAAAGAAATCCTTTGTCTTCTTCTAAATTTCCCGCTTGCAAAAATTTTCCCTCATCAACATGCACGGGAAAATTAGATGCAACTTCTCTAATCAAAGTAAATTTCCTGTCGGTAAGATTCTCAAAGTTTTCCTTGGTGATCATAATATTACAAACTAATACCATGACTTTTCGGGAAATTAGCGATTAAATTTCCCCTTTGCCTCGAGAAGATTTGTAAAAGTCGTTGGGCCTGACGCCCTCGAAATTTCACAAACCTTCCCCCGGCTGCGGGAAATTTAATCGCTAATTTCCCTCAAGTCATGTTATTACTTATAATACTTGACCAATCTTATATATATATATATATATAATACTTGACCAATCTTATACTGATATATATTGATAATAGCAAAACATGGAGGGGTACGTCTACTGATCTCTATACAACTGGATTGTTCATCTGGCTTCAAAAATGAAGCCACCGGAGATGACGAATTTGGAGTAACAAGATGGCCGCCACGGAAAATTGAATCTTTTCGTAGCACGAAAAAAGACGAAAAGAGGCGCATTAAGAAAATTTCTGCAATTGGTATCAAACAAGTAACAGTGGACAAGTCTTAGAAGCTTAGTTTTCGGGTGTGCTAGTATAATTAAGCAGTAAAACCTGTTATTTCGTAGTTTTTTACTCTGCCCGGTAACAGATGAACTTGGCTATATCACAAACTCGTAAAAACCCCCAATGAAATCAGTCAATAACTTCATTATAAAACTATTTATACACCTTTGGTATTAAAATACAAGTCTTTACAAAGCCTTGAAGTATGTAGTTGATAATTTCAGTCTGTATTTGCTTGTATTTCCCTTCTGTTTTTTCGCGGTAGTAACGGTAAATTACCTTCTGACAATTGTTTTACGGCTTTTCCGACTCCCCCGGTAAACTCTTACTACTCTTAAGCCCGCAATGTACACTGGACCTGGAGTACAAATATGGTCGCCAGTGGCTTCAAAATATTTACTGCTGACCATAAAGCATGAGCAATCCAGTTGTATAGAGTTCAGTGGGTAGGCTACGTCACAACATGTGACAAACCTGAATTATCTAAAAAACAAAGGAAGAAAACCAAAAACTGCAAAAGATGTTACTTTGTCATTTTAAGTGTTCTTTCAAATAAGACAAACTTAATTTTCGTGTCATATGTATTTGAAGGTATACAGTATGATAATGGGCTGGATCGTTCCACTTACTTCGGCAATGCTTTCAACCTCGCTAAAGTCTCCCTCCAGTTTCATCTTCTGCTGCAACCGCATAATCGACTGAGCCGCATTGCCGGCATTAAACAGCTTTTCGTAATCCTTTACTTGCTGAATTCTATCAGAAAGTTGGCGTTTTTGAACCTTTAGAGGTTTATCTGCTGGATCTCTGAAGTTCGTCAGAAAGAGTTCAAATTCCTTTTGAAGTTCATCGTAATCGTCTTGAAACATCTTCAGATACTTATGCGCTTGTTTAATTTGCATTTCGCCATCAAGAAACTGTTGTTTAATCGTAGTCAATTCCTCGTGCAGTGGTAGCCACATCGTCTCAAAGATAAGTTCGATCGACACTATCTGGCCTTGTAATTTTCCGCTGAATTCTTTCCATAATTTGTTAAATATACGGCTAGTTTGAATCTCGTAAACTTTTGAAACCATTGCATATATTTCAGGATCCAGATCAAAGAAAACCACACCAATATCTCTGATACACAAATCACAAATGGAGCGTTGACTAATATCTTCGTTCAGTTTTTCGCGCAGAATTTCAAGTTTCAGGTCCACTAGAAAGGTGAAAAAAATATTAAGATGAGAATTTTTGTCACGTATTTGTCATCAAACCATCCATCGACCCATTTACCCACCCACCAACTCATTCAACTCCCTTCCATCCATTCATCCACCCACCCACTCAACCTTCATCTTTCCATTCTAATCGCATCCGTCCATCCACCCGACTCCCATCAATTTATACATCCACCCACCAATTCACCTGCCATCTATCGATCCACTCACCCATTCAACTCCCATCTATCTATTCACCCACCAATCCATTCAACTTCCATCATTCTATCAATTCATCAATCCATCCATTTATCCATCCAGCCACTCATTCAACTCCCTTCCAACGATTCATTCACCCACCTATTTCAACTCCCATCCATCCATCCATCCATCCATCCATCCATCCATCCATCCATCCATCCATCCATCCATCCATCCATCCATCCATCCATCCATCCATCCATCCATCCATCCATCCATCCATCCATCAATCCATGGATAAAACCAGTGCTCAAAAGTCCGCTAGTGAAGAAAACGAAACCGCTCAGCAAAATAAACCTGAAGTCATAATTGCTGGAGACTCCATTACTAAGATTATTAAAGGAAACAAACTGTCGAGGGATCATAATGTAAAATCACACTCGTTCTCTGGTGCGACAGTTGAGACATGAAAGACTTCACCAAACCATTAGTCAGGAGAAAGCCTGCTGCAGTAATTTCACATGTAGGATCCAACAATTTGAAGTCTGAAAGGCCTCATCAAACTGTGGACAAAATTATGAAGCTTGCCAACAGTATCAGAAATAAATCATGAGTGGCAGAGTTGGTATCTCATCTATAATAACTCAAACCGACGATGAAAGCTTAAATAAGAAAGCCGTTGAGGTAAATAACTCTCTAAAAATGTTAAGTAGATCGAATGGTTTAGATTTTATCTTCCACAGAGATATTAATTCAAATTGCCTAAGTAGAGACGCTTTACATCTCAACCGCAAAGCCGTTTTCCATTTGGCGTCTAACCTGAGGAAATAGATTTGTAGTGATAATGCCAGTACTAGCAGTGCTAATGATGATGATTGAGAAATAGCTTACAGATGATAACTCCACAAGTGATAATATATAAAACCATTCAGCACAACTATTAGTCAAACCCGTGGTTTTAAAATGGGTATTCTTAATATAAATAGCTTATCTTCGCATATTGATGAATTACGTGTTATCATGTCGTGCCAAACGCTTGATATTTTAGCCATCAATGAAACTAAATTAGATGATTCGATCGCTGACACTCAAATCTATTTAACTGGATATGACATTGCAAGAAAAGACAGAGATAGGTTTGGGAGTGGTGTCTGTATTTATATTCGCAACTCAATCAACTTCACGATAAATAGTGATCTTTTTGATGAAACTTTAGAGCTAGTTGCTTTGGAAATTCAGAAGCCAAATTCAAATCCATTTCTTGTGTCAACTTGGTATAGACCGCCCAAAGCGTCCTTGGAGTATTTTGATAGCTTTGAAAAGTTTAATCAAAAAGCTGAGATTAGTTTTGAAGAAATTTACATACTAGGAGACCTAAATTGCAATTATTAGCCAACACTCTAGAGCATCATTCAAAGCGTTTAAATGGCTTATTACAATTTTATCAATTTTACCAAATTAGTTCTCTAATTGATCTATTTATAACAAACAGCAAACAACAAAGAACATATAGTTCAATCTGGTGTTTATCCAATGTCAATAAGTGACCATAATTACCTATATGCAATTAGAAAGATAGGTATTCCCTGGAGAAAACCTAAATTCATTAAAACAAGAAGTTTAAAAAATTTATTCCGAACGACTTTCAGGCGGATCTTGCTAATGCTAATTGGCCTGATTTTCATCAAATAAACGATATTGATGACGCTTGGTCTTCTTGGAAACAGACTTTCATTGATATCGTTGACAAACATGTTCCCCAAAGGACGCTTCGGGTTAGAAACAAGCCAGCTACATGCATAAATTCCAATCGCAAACAGAAATTGATTGCTAGAGATGCTGCTAAGCGAAAAGCCTGCCGGTCATGCAGGTACTGCTGATTGGGCTTCTTATCGTAAATTGCGTAACTTTGTCGATTTAGAGGTTAAACGATGTAAAGCAAAATTTTACCAAACATCCATTGACAAAAATGTCAATAATCCCAGAAAAATCTGGAAAACATTGCATGATCTCACCAGAAATCTGATTGTACAGATATAAATGAAATTGTAGATAATTTATCCAATTCCATAACAGATCCTCAGCAGATAGCAAACTGTTTAAACAAACACTTTGTTACAGTTGGTTTGAATTTGGCTTCTGAAATTGACGAGTCTGCTGTTAAGCCTGACGTATACCTAAAAAATGTCAATCTAGATTTCAATTAAAGTCGATTCAGTCTAGTGAAGTACTGACGCTTCTCTCCAAAGCCGACGTTACTAAAGCAACTGGTTTAGACAGCATTTCAAATCGCTTATTAAGAATAGCTGCTCCGCTAATATTTGAGGATCTTACACTAATATTCAACAAATCAATTGAATGCAACAAGTTTCCTGCTGACTTTAAATTAGCCAGAGTAACGCCAATATTCAAATCGGGTGCAAAAAGTAATTCTAATAATTACAGACCTATTTCTCTACTCTCAAATATTGCCCGCATTTTTGAAAGATTGGTATATAATCAATTATATGAATATTTATCCCAAAATACCCTTTTGAATAAACGACAATCGGGTTTTAGATCGCTTCACTCTACTGTAACTGCCCTCCTAGATCTTACAAATGAATGGTGTTTTAACATTGACTGGGGAATGGTTAGCGGTGTCATATTCTTAGATTTGAAGAAAGCCTTTGATACTGTTGACCATGCCATACTTCTCATGAAATTAAAATATTTGGGAATCGACGCATCAACAATTGAATGGTTTAACTCGTATCTAACGAATAGGCATCAAAAGTGTTTTGTTAACGGAAAATGAAGCTATACACTGTGGTGTTCCACAGGGATCTATTCTCGGTCCTTTACTTTTCTTATTTCACGATTGAGTCGGTTTTCTTTGATGTACCGCGGGCTGTATATAGCATACAGCCCTTGAATACTAATTAGAAAAGAAATGAAGGAAAAAACTAGGAAAATCTTTGTCCAAGGTAGAAAAAAAGACATAGGTTTGTTGGAAAACCTCCTCAATCGTGAAATAGGTCAGATAAAACCCTCGAACGTCGGGCTGTATGCGATATACAGCCCTCGGACGCTTCGCGTCCTCGGGGCTGTATATAGCATACAGCCCTCGTTCTCGGGCTTTATCTCTTACTTAATGTATATTAATGACCTCACAACATGCGTTGAATTTTGCAGAGGTAGAATGTATGCTGATGATACAAACCTAACATTCTCCTCGTGCAGTTTAAAGGATTTAGAGAGCGAAATTCGAATATTGTAAAATCCGAACACATGATTATTGGGTCTATGCAAAGAATGTCAGCAGCATACGATCATGTTGATTTGTCGGCCAATGGTTTATCACTATCCAAGGTTGATAAAGCTGAATGCCTTGGGCTATTGATTGACAAACATTTAACATGGGAAGTTCACGCGAATGGTATTATAAAAAAGGTAGTGTACTCTTTCAATGCTTAAGAAAATCAGAAAAACTCTCAAACAACAAAACCTTAGTAATTTATAGAAAGCAACTATTGACCCATATTTTGACTATTGTTGTGTTGTTTGGGATAGTATCGGCATCAAACTAACGAAAAAATTAGAGAGACTGCAAAATAGAGCTGCTCGCATTATAACGGGAATTCTGTATACAACCAGCTCTAATGTAGTCTTAGATACCTTAAAATGTTGTATAATAATGATTATGTTAATAATATGTTGTATAATAATGATTACGTTAATTACTGGATGTATATAAATATGGGGCCGTTTATGCCTTCGACAGAGAGATATAAATAAATACGTATCGTAATACAACATGGTGTCAGGAATGGGATCTTTCTAGTTGGTTTTGGAAAGTCGAAATGAATCCATCAACAAGCACGATCTTAACACCAGAGGCGTTTAACTTTGCTAAGCCAGAAGAATGGCCAAAATGGATTAGAAGATATGGGCGATATCGAATAGCATCAGGTTTGGATAAGAAAAGCGAAAGTATACAGGTAAATTCGCTCCTATATACTATGGGTGATAACGCCGACGATATCATGATGAGTTTTGTATTTGATTACGCGGACGATAGCGGGGAGTACGATAAAGTCAAGGAGAAATTCGATAATCATTTTGTGGTTAAGCGGAACACAATATACGAGCGAGCGAAATTCAATCAACGTGTTCAAGGAGCAGACGAGGCGGTTGAGTCTTTTATAACCGCATTATATTGCCTGGTGGAATATTGCGAGTATGGAGCACTCCGAGATGAGATGATTCGGGATCGATTGGTGGTTGGACTACGAGATGCGAAACTCAGTGAAAGACTACAAATGGATGCGACCCTGAGCTTAGAAAAAGCTGTCAATATGGCAAGACAAAGCGAGAACGTTCATAAACAACAGGAAGTCGTTCGAGCAAGTACTTCGGGGGAATCAAAGTCTTTAAATACGGATGCAATTAGAGTATCAAAGTTTAAGGGAAACAAGAAGCAGGAACTTAAAAAGTGTCACAGACATCAAAGTATTCAGGGCCGGCGAGAAAAACAGCGTGTTCAAGATGTGGAAATTTATTTCACAATCGTAATGTTTGCCCGGCACGTGAGGCTAAGTGTCACCAATGCGGCCGTGTGGGGCATTACGCAAGAATGTGTCAGTCAATGAAAGTGGACGAGATTTATGGCAATGAAAGTTCAGACGGCGAAGATGATAACCCCGAGATATTTTTGGGTGAGGTGTCCGACTCAAGTAAAGAATTGTGGGAAACTGAAATCACTATTAACGGAAAACTAGTTAATTTCAAACTAGATAGTGGAGCAGACGTAAGCGTCATTCCCTGGGGAGTTTACAACGCCATACCGGAACCACCTCGTTTGAAGAAGGCGAACAAAAGGTTATATGGTCCATGTCGATATCAATTGGTATGTAAGGGGAAATTCATCGCAACACTGCGACATGAGAAGAAATCCTATGAAGAAGAAATTTAAGACCTTGAAAGGCCGTTATTGGGCAGACTAGCGTGTAATGCTTTGGGTATCATCGAAAAAGTCGCTGAAATTCAATCTGCGAGTGACAAACAACAGTACGTGAGAAAGCATCCCCGGTTGTTTAAAGGTCTGGGATGTCTTGAAGGAGAATACGAGATTAAGATCGATTCTGGGGTGCAGCCATTTAACCTAACCACGCCACGTCGTATTGCGATTCCGCAATTGCCAAAAGTAAAGAATGAAATTCATAGAATGGAGAAACTTGGTGTTATCGAGCAAATTGATGAACCGACCAAGTGGTGTTCACCCATGGTAGTCGTCCCGAAAAGCAATGGGGAAGTAAGAATATGTGGCGACTTCATTCAGCTCAATAAAGCCATTCAGAGAGAAAATCATCCTATGCCAACGACTGAACAAACACTCGGGAAATTGGCAGGAGCTAAAGTCGTTTCAAAGTTAGATGCAAATTCGGGGTTTTGGCAAAGGAAACTGGCAGCAGAGTCGAAGTCATTTACCACCTTTATCACTCCCTGGGGGAGATATCGTTATACTACGCTTCCGTTTGGGATCTCTTCTGCCCCAGAACACTTTCAGAGGACTATTCAACGTATCCTGGAAGGACTCGAGGGTGTCGAATGTCAAGTAGATGATATTCTGGTCTATGGAAAGGATCAAGCTCAGCATGATGAGAGGCTGGAATCGGTTTTCAAAAGACTCGAAGCAGCAAACGCGACCCTCAACCTGGAGAAATGCGAGTTCTCAAAGGAGACCGTCGTATTCCTTGGTCAGCGAGTAGGGAAGCACGGTATCCAAGTGGATCCCCGCAAAGTGTCCGCCATAAGGGACATGAAGATACCGACCGATGTTAAGGAGTTGAGAAGATTCATGGGAATGGTAAATCACATGGGAAAGTACATTCCCCAATTGGCTAGCATCAGTAAACCCCTTCGAGATCTACTCAGTGAGAAAAGTACTTGGTTGTGGGATGTTGCTCAACAGGAAGCCTTCGAAAAAATCAAAAATGCCCTTAGTTCAGCACCGTCACTGGCGATTTACGACCTGTCAAGAGATACCACAGTGTCAGCAGATGCTTCATCCTATGGACATGGAGCAGTTCTCACACAAAAACAAGAAGATGGAGAAAGTAAGGCAGTTGCATACATATCAAGATCTCTGACACCGGTCGAATGCAGATATGCCCAAGTGGAAAAAGAGGCTCTTGCTGTCGCCTGGGCCTGTGAGAGACTTTCTGATTATTTGATTGGAAAGCCTTTTCACATAGAAACTGACCATAAACCCTTAGTATCATTGCTAGGTTCCAAAAGTTTGGATGAGATGCCACCGAGTATTCAACGTTTGCGAATGAGGTTAATGAAATTTGATTATGGCATCTCACACGTCCCAGGAAAGCAGCTCGTCACCGCAGATGCATTGTCACGGGCTCCAGTCGAGTCACCATCTAATGGGAATCTTCAGGAAGAAATAAACTTGTATGTTGATAGTGTGCTCGCCCAACTGCCAGCGTCAGACGTTCGTCTACGAGAAATCAGAGAGCGTCAAGAAGAAGAAGACGAAGTCTGTCAGCAGATAGCACTTTATTCCAGAGAGGGTTGGCCGGATAAACACAGAGTGCCAAGTGCTATTAAACCATATTGGTCAGCGAGAGGTGAAATTACAGTTACTCATGGATTACTCTTGAAGTCGTCACGAATCATCATACCTTCCAGCCTGAGACTGGAAATGTTAGATTGCATCCATGAGGGTCATCAAGGAGTTACCAAGTGTCGTCAACGAGCAAAGTCTTCTATCTGGTGGCCGGGCCTGAGCCGACAATTGGAGGATATGGTTCAGTCGTGTCGCAAGTGTGTCGAGCAAAGGGTTCAGCGACCGGAACCACTAATTTCAGCAATCGTGCCGGATCGACCATGGCAAGTTCTGGGCGCTGACTTGTTCACTCTGAAAGGTCGTACTTACCTTTTGGTAGTTGATTACCGATCCCGATATGTAGAAGTGTCAGCTATTTTGTCTTCGCAGACATCATGTGAGATCATTCGTGGTTTGAAGTCGATATTTGCACGACATGGAGTACCCGAGGTGGTTCGCTCCGATAACGGACCACAATTTGATTCTGCCGAGTTCGCAAAATTTGCCAAGGAATGGAGATTTGAACATGTGACGAGCAGTCCAAGATATGCCCAGTCAAATGGCGAAGTAGAAAGAAGCGTTCAGACTATTAAAACTCTTCTTAAAAAGGGAGATGATCCTGCGAAAGTGTTGATGGCGTATCGTTCAACTCCTTTGGAGTGTGGCTATAGCCCTGCTCAATTGCTCTTTGGACGGAGATTACGCACTATTGTTCCCACTATTCCAGAGGAACTTGCTCCTAAGTGGCCAGATTTAACAAAGCTAAAGACGCACAAGAAGAGAGGAAACAGGCACAGACCGACTATGTCAACAGTCGCCATCGTACCCGCCCATTAAAAGAGTTGGTGTCAGGACAACAAGTGTGGGTTCGGGACATGAAAGAACCTGCCATCACAGTTCAGAAGACACCTCTACCGCGATCCTACATTGTTGAGACAGAGGCAGGTACGTTGTTGAGAAGAAATCGTCGGGACCTGATTCCTATCACACCCACAACAGCAAGAGAAACAAACCCACCGGAAACCAGTACCTCCACTTCACGAAGGCTGGTACACCCACCACGCTCTGAGTTGGTAGAGGCACCTACAAGCCAAAGACCAGTTATCGTTACCCGTTCTGGCCGGCACGTTAGACCACCAACAAAATTAAATTTGTAAAAGGAAAAGAACACAAAAAGAATACTGCATATTTGTACGGGATTTTGGGGGGTTGTTTTTTTTCTTCTCCCCCCTCATAGATATTTTTCTATATAGATGTCTGACATTACTGATTACTATAGTATTATGTAAAAAAAAGTTTGAGACATTAGTTTGTTTTGTTTTGTTTTTTTCCAAGGGAAGATGTTGCATAATAATGATTATGTTAATAAGATGTTGTATAATAATGATTACGTTAATTACTGGATGTATATAAATATGGGGCCGTTTATGCCTTCGACAGAGAGAGATAAATAAATACGTATCGTAATACAACAGTCTTCATTAAAAAACCGACGACTTTATCAAAAAGCAATTTTAATGTTCAAAATAGCAAATGGGTTGGCTCCTGACTATATGAAAGAGATTTTCCAATCTAATTTTGGTTCCAAAACATATTATTTGAGAAAGTCAAACAAAGATCTCAATCATCCTCAAAACAAAACCAACTACTACAAAAACAGCTTCGCTTATACCGGGGCTAAACTTTGGAATTCTCTTCCTGCACATTTGAAAGAGACCCAACCCAGTCTCTCAAAACATTTAAAAGAAAGTTTAAATCTATCGATCTGCATCAGCTGCTTTAATGAATGCTAACTAATATTTATGTATCTATGTATATATAGTTTCACATGTATTATAATTCTGTAAAATAATTTTAAAAAATCTGTAAATATAGTTTATTTTATTGTATGTACACGGCTTACAGGTAGAACAGTACTGTACTTTTTATGTTGTATAAGTAACTGATGTAACTACCGTGTTTAAATAAAGTTTTCGTATCGTATCGTATCGTATCGTATCGCATCGCATCGCATCGCATCGTATCCATCCATCCATCCATCCATCCATCCATCCATCCATCCATCCATCCATCCATCCATCCATCCATCCATCCATCCATCCATCCATCCATCCATCCATCCATCCATCCATCCATCTATTCTCGGTCCTTTACTTTTTTTAATGTATATTAATGACCTCACAACATACGTTGAATTTTGCAGAGATAGAATGTATGCTGATGATACAAATCTAACATTCTCCTCATGCAGTTTAAAAGATTTTGAGAGTGAAATGAATAACGATCTCAAATGCATCTCGACTTGGCTATTGACGAATAAATTAACATTGAATATTGTGAAATCCGAATACATGATTATTGGATCTAAGCAAAGAATGTCAACATCATATGGTCATGTTGTGATTTGTCAGCAAATGGTATATTACTTTCCAAGGTTGATAAAGCTAAATGCCTTGGGCTATTGATTGACAAACATTTAACATGGGAAGTTCACATCAATAGTATTATAAAAAAGGTAGTGTACTCTCTTTCAATACTTAAGAAAATCAGAAAAACTCTAAAACAAGAAAACCTTTGTAATTTATACAAAGCAACTATCGAATCATATTTTGACTATTGTTGTGTTGTTTGGGATAGTATTCGCATCGAAATAACGAAAAAATTACAGACTGCAAAATAGAGCTGCTCGTATTATAAGGGGAACTCCTTACACGACCAGCTCCAATGTAGTCTTAGACACCTTAAAATAGTCTTCATTAAAAATCCGACGACTTTATCAAAAAGCAATATTAATGTTCAAAATAGCGAATGGGTTAGGTCCTGACTACATGAAAGAAATTTTCCAATCTAATTTTGGTTCCAAAACATATTATTTGAGAAAGTCAAACAAAGATTTCAATCTTCATCAAAACAAAACCAACTATTACAAAAACAGCTTCGCTTATATGGGGGATAAACTTTGGAATTCTCTTCCTGCATATTTGAAAGACACCCAGTCACTCACAACAATCAAAAGAAATCTTAAATCTATCAATCTGCATCAGCTACTTTAAGCTATTTAAGAAATGCTAATTAATATTTATGTACTTATGTATATAGTTTAATATATATTATAATCCTATGAAGAAAAAAATTCTGTAAATATAGTTTATTTTATTGTATATACACGGCTTACATGAGAACAGTACTGTATTTTTATGCACGTATAAGTAACTGATGTAACTACCTTGTTTAAATAAAGTTTTCGCATCGTATCGTATCGTATCCATCCAACTCCTGTCCATCCATCCATCCATCCATCCATCCATCCATCCATCCATCCATCCATCCATCCATCCATCCATCCATCCATCCAAACATCCATCCATCCATCCATCCATCCATCCATCCATCCATCCATCCATCCATCCATCCATCCATCCATCCATCCATCCATCCATCCATCCATCCATCCATCCCTTCATCTACCCATTCAACTCCTTTCCATTCATTCATTCACCCACCCATTTCAGCTCCCATCTATTCATTCAAATTTCATCCATCCGTTAATCCACCCATCTATTCATCCAGCCACTCATTCAACTCCTAACCATCCACCCACCCACCCATTCAACTCCTATCCACCCATCTAATCATCCACCCATCCATCACCCATTCAACTCCCATCCGTCCACCCACCCATTCAACTCCCGTCCATTCAGTATCCAACTGGGTAAATGCAAATTTATTGTCTTTAAATTGCAAAAAGAGCAAAAGCATGAAAATATTGTATATATAATAACGCAACTGCATCACCTCGGAAAAGATTCTTGTTAAACTAAACGGCGAAGTAATTGACAAGTAAAAAAATAGACACACGATGTGTGCATGTGTCCACTGACGTATTTGAGAAACTCAGGACCGGACTAGATAAAGCACTTAGCACTACATCATTAGTAGAAGCAGTCACTAGAATTGAAGTGTCTGGAAACGCAACTAAACTCTTCGTTCTATGTTTTTGTTAACGTTTATGCAAATGCATCTGTCAATGCCAAAACAGAAATATAGCCTGCACTTCAGGCTCTAAACAGAGACACCAAATCATGAAATGACTACAATTTTTGTCAAAATCAAATACTAAGCAAAATTACTGTTATAAAAATATACGATCCAATTGTTGTCAAACAGTCGTAATAAATGTTGGATAAGTTGTTTGAATATTAATTCTTTGAAAGTTTTCATGGCAATACTGTAATATAAATACGTTTTGTGGAAACACCACGTAAAATATTTCTTTGTTAAATATTGTTTAAATATGTTGTTTTAATATTGTTTAAATATTGTCTAACTATTGTTTGAATATGTTATCGTACAAATCAATAATGAACTAGTACTCGAAACAAAGACCTCTCGTTTTAATTTCTTGATAGAGGTTTGTTTTACCTTGAATCTTGAAGAAAACGATATAAAGAATCACACCACTGATCACTTAAAAACACATGTGCCCGATTCGTAAATAGTCGCCACAACATCGGTTCGATTTCGTAACTGTGACGTCATCGGTAACAAACTCAGACCCAAAGGTCGGCGTTAGCTTAGTGTGCCACGTGACCTTATAAGGTCAGTGGACACAAAAATTCAAGCTACTTGGCGGTACATTTTGAAAGTGTACTCCAATTGGGATAAACACATAGCAAACATACCTCAAACTTTAAATAAACGACTTTTTCTACTAAAACAAATATGAAAAAATGACCTCATCACTCACGCATCCTGTTTTAATGAGGTTACGCAATAACCAAGGTTAACAGCTAGATAACCGCGCGTGTGTTGCTAAAAATGGGGTACTACGGTGCTGCCCACTGCTCTCTACGAGTATTGCTAAAAATGGCGTACTACGGTGCTGCCCACTGCTCTCTACGAGTATTGCTAAAAATGGCGTACTACGGTGCTGCCCACTGCTCGCTACGAGTGTTGCTAAAAATGGCGTACTACGGTGCAGCCCACAGCTCTATACGAGTATTGCTAAAAATGGCGTACTACGGTGCTGCCCACTGCTCTATACGAGTGTTGCTAAAAACGACGTACTGTGCAGCCCACTGCTCTATACGAGTGTTGCTAAAAACGACGTACTGTGCAGCCCACTGCTCTATACGAGTGTTGCTAAAAACGACGTACTGTGCAGCCCACTGCTCTATACGAGTGTTGCTAAAAACGACGTACTACGGTGCTGCCCACTGCTCTATACGAGTGTTGCTAAAAATGGCGTACTACGGTGCTGCCCACAGCTCTATACGAGTGTTGCTAAAAATGGCGTACTACGGTGCTGCCCACTGCTCGCTATGAGTGTTGCTAAATGGCGTACTACGGAGCTGCCCACTACTCGCTACGAGTGTTGCTAAAATGGCGTACTACGGTGCAGCCCACTGCTCTATACGAGTGTTGCCAAAAATGACGTACTACGGTGCAGCCCACAGCTCTATAGGAGTGTTGCTAAAAACGACGTACTGTGCAGCCCACTGCTCTATACGAGTGTTGCTAAAAACGACGTACTGTGCAGCCCACTGCTCTATACGAGTGTTGCTAAAAATGGCGTACTACGGTGCTGCCTACTGCTCGCTACGAGTGTTGCTAAAAACGACGTACTACGGTGCTGCCCACTGCTCTATACGAGTGTTGCTAAAAATGGCGTACTACGGTGCTGCCCACTGCTCTATACGAGTGTTGCTAAAAATGGCGTACTACGGTGCTGCCCACTGCTCTATACGAGTGTTGCTAAAAACGACGTACTGTGCAGCCCACTGCTCTATACGAGTGTTGCTAAAAATGGCGTACTACGGTGCTGCCCACTGCTCTATACGAGTGTTGCTAAAAACGACGTACTGTGCAGCCCACTGCTCTATACGAGTGTTGCTAAAAATGGCGTACTACGGTGCTGCCTACTGCTCGCTACGAGTGTTGCTAAAAACGACGTACTACGGTGCAGCCCACTGCTCTATACGAGTGTTGCTAAAAATGGCGTACTACGGTGCTGCCCACTGCTCTATACGAGTGTTGCTAAAAATGGCGTACTACGATGCTGCCCACTGCTCTATACGAGTGTTGCTAAAAACGACGTACTACGGTGCTGCCCACTGCTCTATACGAGTGTTGCTAAAAACGACGTACTACGGTGCTGCCCACTGCTCTATACGAGTGTTGCTAAAAATGGCGTACTACGGTGCTGCCCACTGCTCTATACGAGTGTTGCTAAAAACGACGTACTACGGTGCTGCCCACTGCTCTATACGAGCGTTGCTAAAAATGGCGTACTACGGTGCTGCCCACTGCTCGCTACGAGTGTTGCTAGAAATGGCGAACATAGGTGCAATTTGTCTGCGCATGCGCCAGATTGAACGCTAAGCCCCGCCTCTTTTCAAAAAATAACAAACGGTCGGCATGTAAATGCCGTGAAAATCCATGTTTTTAAAACAAGATGGCGGAGAGAAAGTGATTTTTGAGAAATGCGTTGATAAAATGTGCTGTTTTCCTGCTTATTTTTGCGAACAGATGTTTTCCACAGTGGAAAGGGGTGCTGTATATGGCAGAAAAGACGGCAAGAAAGAACAAAGTTTTATTTATTTATATATCAATTTGGCAAAAATACAAGAAATAATACCAAACAACAGGGAAACCCCCAATAACAGTGAAAATTTCGAGTTGTTCTTTGCGACGGTTTTTGTTGTCATGCACAAAGTGAGAAATCCTTGGACACCAAAACAATGCAAAATAGCTCGAATTGGGATAAAACACGGCATGGGCAAAATAAATACAGAAGATACTAGTCTCCTAACACAAGTAAAGACTTGCTACCAGAAAACCCAAACTCTAAACCCTCTAAACTCTACTCTAACCCCTACAGCTATCCAAAACTCTAACCAACCCAAAACTGCAAATATTGAGAAGAAGAAAATAGTAGAAATGGAACAAAGATAGAAGAATTAAAACAAAGTCAGTTGTGACAAAAAAAGAGTACAAGGATGCATTATAAATTATTATTGTAACAATAGATCATTTGATCATACATTATAAGAATACTGTTATATTTTGGGGTTTTAGGAACTGATTTGAAAGATTAAATCAAGCGCCTTAGCTATAAGATGCATCACAAACTTAGAGTTGACAACCAGTATTTATTTAAATGTCTTACATTTAAACAATTTTGCATTTTTTCAGGAGCAACAACAATATTTGACAACATCTTTGCCTTTATCACCAAACCCAGAAGATCTATAAAAAAATAAACCAAATAAAAAAGAACAGTTAATTTAATATTATATATTACGAACAGTTAATTTAATATAATATAATATATATACATACATATATATATATATATATATATAAAATATATATATATATATATATATATATATATATATATATATACATATATATACATATATACACACACATATATATATATATATATATATATATACATATACATATACATATACATATACATATACATATACATATACATATACATATACATATACATATACATATACATATACATATACATATACATATACATATACATATACATATACATATACATATACATATACATATACATATACATATACATATATATATATATATATATATATATATATATATATATATATATATATATATATATATATATATAATGTTCTAAGGATTTGGTGAAGGATTTTGGGTGAAGGAATTTTCCTTCACCCAAAATCCTTAGAACATCCTATGTAATCGAGTGAAATGCCCAATATTACTTATATATATATATATATATATATATATATATATATATATATATATATATATAAAAGTTAAAATAATTTCGTTACTACTCCGAGTTTCACGCCTATAGCGATCTTCAGGTAACTGTGAGAGTTCTGACTTGGATTTCATTCATGTTGCAAAGTTCGTCATGGTGCGTGGGAGGCTTGGTGGCATCTCACTTTCTTCTTCACGCGGCAAGTGTTTGAAATGATGATTTCAAACACTTGCCGCGTGAAGAAGAAAGTGAGATGCCACCAAGCCTCCCACGCACCATGACGAACTTTGCAACATGACTGAAATCCAAGTCAGTACTCTCACACTTACCTGAAGATCGCTATAGGCGTGAAACTCGGAGTAGTAACGAAATTATTTTAACTTTTATTTATATATATATATATATATATATATATATATATATATATATATATATATATATATATACAAGCTAATAAAATCAAGCATGGCGTCAAGTCGTGTTTTGCTTGTTCGGTGTCTCTGGATTAATTTGGTCTATTTACTACAAAATAATCCTATAAATAATGCGAGAGAAAGACTTTTTAGTGGTAAAAGAGTCCTATACTATAAAGTCAAGAGTTCCTTATCAAACATCAACCCAGATAGAAATGGATTGCATTGGTGCTATAGTCGAGATCGTACCTTGAGGAGCCATTTTGGACTCAAAGTTATGAATATCTGCAGTCTTAAGTTCGAGAAAAACTCGAATTCTACTCTATGTATTACTCTTCTAATACCATGACCACCTCGGATTCTATTGTTCCGAGCGGGCATTAAAATCTCTAAATTCTCTCTGAGCGGGCAATTTACTAAATCGCCCGCTCGACCGGGCGATTTATTCTAAATCGCCCGGTCGAGCGGGCGATTTAGTAAATTGCCCGCTTGCATATATTTTCCATCATCAACATGCACGAGAAAATTAGATGCAACTTCTCTGTTCAACCGTGTAAATTTTCTGGCGGTAAGATTCTCAAAGTTTTCCTCGGCGATCATAATATTACAAACTGATAACATGACTTGTCTGGAAATTAGCGATTAAATTGCCCTTCGCCTCGGGAAGATTTGTAAAAGTCCGAGGGCGAAACTTTCACAAATCTTCCCTCGGCGGCGGGCAATTTAATCGCTAATTTCCCTCAAGTCATGTTATTACTTATAATTACTATTGCGGGAGATGTGGCCGTTAATCCAGGCCCAATTCGAACAAGAACTACAGAAGGTAATCGACCTGGTCGGATGTGTCATGGAGCTCGGAAACTATCTGTTATGTATGCAAATGCTCGAAGTATAGTAAACAAGATTGACCAATTAACTGCGTGTGGAAATTCTTAGTGGGCAACTTGATATTGTTGTTCTAACTGAAACTCATCTCAATGATAGTGTAGCTGATTCAGAAATTTTCCCATCAAATTTCACAGTATTTAGACGTGACCGTCAACATCGCGGCCGCAATGGTGGAGGCGTCTTAATTGCTGTTCGAGATATATTCAAATTTCATCACAGAGACGATATTGTTAGCGAAATGGAGTTACTGTGATCACCATTGGTGTTTTTTACCGACCACCAAATAGAGATCTACAACCCTTAGAAGATTTACAGAAAGTTCTTAATGAAATGCCGGCAACAGAACTAATACTGATTGGAGATTTTAATATAAGCGGGACTGACTGGAACACAATTAGATCAGAATACGATTCTCCGCCAAACAGCCTATTAATCGACACTGTTCATGATAATTTTCTTACTCAGGTCGTGAGTCAACCAACAAGGGGCCAAAATATTCTAGATCTAATATTAACGTCATCTGATTACGTAGAAGACCTATCAGTACGAGAACCTTTTTCAGATCATAACTTAATTACTTTTAAAATAAATTGCAATCCGTAGATTGGTGGATTGGTGTAAATTAAAACAACTTCTTCAGTATGCACCTTGGCATTGTGTAATGACAGACGACGACATTAACAACAACTGGTCGGAGTGGAGAGATCTATTATTAGCTGCAATGGATGACTGCATACCAAAAGTAAGGCAAAGAAAAAGCAGGACACATGGTTAAAAAGAATTGCAACTCGGCCTCATTACCAGAAATTTGGGACAAGATGGTGGCGCGCGTGCGTATTAAGGACCATAATAATGGAGATTCTCAACAGTAAATAATAAGGAGAGCACATAATAATTCAAATTTTGCTCAAACGGTGACATATTTCTTCTTTGCCCGACTCCATTTGACTTCAGCATGACTCACGCATGACTCACGCACCATGACTCACGCATGACTCACGCCTGTGACATGATTGGGCAAGACTAGGATAATTATAGTATACATGAAGCTATATAAGCTTGGTGATTTCGTATAGTTTGCTACTTTTCCTAAAGTGTTTTACTTCTGGAGTTTACTGTCTGCGATATAGCGTTTTCTTGGGAGATATTTTCGAAGTGTTCTTGTCTGATTTTAAGGTAAGATATTTTGCACTTATTCGTTTTATAATGCCTGACGACGTTCACTGTGTATTTTATCAGAGTTTAATATACGTTTTGTTTCATTGACAGCAATGGATCTTATCGATGTAATCAAAGGTTGTACAACCGTCGAAGAAATTGAGGCGCTGGAATGGCTCTTTGATTTCGAGGAGAGGCATAAGGAAGCAGCCTTGTTTCAACGTATCATTATATTGTCGAATGCCTTGGAGCGTGATTTGGAGAACGAACGTTGTGGGATTTCTACGGTGTTAATGGATGGTCAAACGAGCAACGCGAATCCTTCAAGCGAGATTGGAACGAAGATTCGTTTATGGCCGAGATGGGCGATATCCCCGGCGGTCAGGCCCCCGAACCGGCGATACCCTCGTTAATGGATGGCTGGTCGAACGAGCAGCACGAATCCTTCAGCAAGGATTGGAACGATGATTCATTTATGGCCGAACTAGAGGATATTTTTGATGTCTCTGGTGAACCGTCGATACCCGAGGTATCTATCCGGAGAAGGAAGCCGAAAACGAGCCACTAAACCAAGTACGGAATCAATACCAAGTAAGAGATCTAAAACTGTTCCGTTATTTACGATAAAATCTGTTAAGCAAGTACGTGTTAAAAAATTTAAGACCACGGGTCTTGATTATCGCGTTCAGTTTGGCGATTTACAAGTTCAAGGTTGCCTGATGTCCTGAGGCAGTTACATGATGTGTTTGAAAGTCTACTCGATCGCGTAACCGATGGTATTGCTATGCATGATCAAGTCCGGTTTATTATGCATTCTCCCCAACTCGAGTATCCCATTTCATTAGCATTTATGCCTCGTGAGAGATTAACCGTCGAGAGAATCTTAGCCGAGATCGAAAGAGTAATTCAGTCGAACGATTCGTTTAAGTTAGATGATTCGATTACCGTCAATGTAATCCAGTTGAAATGCCACACGGTGGAACGGGAAGAAAGCGAAAGATTGCTAACCTAGAAAAACATCTTATCAACAAAAGAGCCATCGTCCGAATTCAGAACAAGGACGATCTTTGTCTTAGTCGTGCCATTGTCGTAGCCAAAGCCAAAGTTGACAACGATGAACGATACCCCTACATAAGCGAGTCTCGAAGGCCATTGCAAGGTGAACTTGCTCACGAATTGCGTGAAAATGCCGGCGTGCCACTCGGACAGTGCGATATCGAAGAAGTGAAAAAGTTTCAAGTCTATTTGACCGATTACCAGTTAAACATTGTCTCGAAAGAACATCTGAATGCTCTTATTTACTCGGGTCCTGAGGCACTGAAGCGTATTTATCTCTACGCCCACGATAACCACTATAACGTAATTACAAGCATGCCAGCTTTCCTCGCGCGTAAGAAGTACTGTCATACGTGTAAGAGGGGATATGATAAAGTGGAAGACCACCTCTGCGGCGATACGTGCAAGTTATGCTACACGCAAAACTGTCCGATTACAAGCTGGGTATTTTGCAACGATTGCGCTCGATTTTTCAAGAGGCAAGAGTGCTTTGACAGGCACAAAGCATCCGTGGGCGAAAAGCGTTCAATTTGTGCATCTGTCATAAGGTGTCAACACTGCAAGCAGGTGGTGAAACGAGCTAATCAACACCCTCAGAGGCATCGCTGCGGTCTTGTTCGGTGTACAGTTTGTCAACAGTACGTGGTCCCTGAAGACCACCAGTGCTATATTCAACCGGCAAAGAAAAGAAAAACCACTCGCGAAGCGCAATCGGACACGAATGATTTAGTAGATGATGAGGCGGACGTAGGGGAAGAAGCCAGCGACAACGAAGGCGAAGAAGGTGGTTATAACCAATTATTTTTCTTCGATTTTGAATGCGTGCAAGAAGGCGGCGAACACGTACCGAATTTATGCGTTGTTCACGACGAAAGCGGGCAAGAGTGGGTGTTTAGCGGTGAAAATACACGGGACGAATTTTGTGAATGGTTATTTCAAGACCATAATTCGAACAGTCTAGTGATGGCTCATAATTTCCAGGGATATGACGGGTATTTCACCCTACAATATCTCCATAAGAATGGTTTGGTACCGGAAGTTATTATGAACGGTGCAAAGATATTAACACTAAACGTTCCAGAATTAGACATTAAGTTTATCGATTCGCTATGCTTTATCCCAATGAAGCTCGCGAGCTTTCCGAAAACGTTTGGTCTGAACGAACTTGCCAAGGGTTATTTCCCACATCACTTCAACACCGAAACCAACAAAAACTACAGGTCCTATAACCGACGCAAGCTTCTATGATCCAGACGGAATGCCTGCCGATGATCGTGACAAGTTTTACCAATGGTATAATAGTCAGAGAGCCAATAATTACGTTTTCGACTTTCAAGAGGAAATTCTGAAGTATTGCCGATCGGACGTCGACATCCGTCGACGTTGTTGCCTAGAATTTCGCGAACTGTTTCGTTCTGTTATAGATATCGACCCGTTTAAAGATTGTCTCACAATTGCCTCGGCATGCAACTTAGTCTTTCGAAAGAACTTTCTTCGTGAAAAAACAATTGCCGTTATTCCACCGCATGGTTATAGACCTCATGATAAGCAATCGGTTATTGCCCTAAAATGGTTAGCGTATACCGCGCAATGCAACGATATTTCCATTCGGCACTCTCGCAATTTTGGCGAGCAACGTATCGGACAGTACCGTGTTGATGGGTATCATGCAGAGTCAAACACCGTCTACGAGCTCCATGGATGTTTCTGGCACGGCTGCGTCTCTTGTTACGCCAGAGACACCGTTAACCCCGTCAGTCAGCAAACCATGCAAGATTTACATCAGCGCACGCTCGAGAAAACACGTTTTCTAAAACGTCAAGGTTACAACGTGATTGAAATGTGGGAGTGCGACTTGAAACGTCAACTCGAAGCAAACTCGGACATGAAAACGTATTTCGATAATTTTGAAATTTCCGAGCCTCTCGAACCCAGACACGGACTGCACGGAGGGGGCACGAACGCGGCGAAGTTGTTTCATCAATGCCAAGACGAGCAGATTCATTATGTGGACTTTACAAGTTTGTATCCATGGACGAATAAGTACAGTTCATATCCAGTGGGCCATCCTGAGATTATCACCGAGAACTTTGGCGATATCACAGAGTATTTCGGTTTGGTTAAATGTACCGTTCTCCCCCCACGTGGTCTTTACCATCCGGTTCTACCGTATCCTGCTCACGGAAAGCTTATGTTCCCGCTGTGCCAAACTTGTGCTGACGGATTGAACCAAGAGCCATGCAATCATACAGACCAGGAACGTGCAATTCAGGGTACTTGGATCACCAATGAATTAGAGAAAGCGTTGGAGAAGGGTTATCGTTTGGTTAACGTTCACGAAGTATGGCATTTCCCTAGACAGAGCAACGAGCTCTTCAGCGAGTACATCGATACATTCCTGAAGATTAAGCAAGAATCCAGTGGTTTCCCAGAGGGTTGCGACACCGATGAGAAAAAGCAGCAGTATATCGACGAGTACTATCAACGCGAAGGCATCCTGATGGATCGGAACAAGATCGAGAAAAACCCTGGCCTACGTGCACTGGCGAAGTTGATGTTAAACTCGTTCTGGGGTAAGTGTAACAACTTAGTGGTAAAAAAGGGGGAAGTAAGTTAAATTTAACAGAATATTGATACGGTTATCTTTTTTTTGTTTTTGCAGGAAAATTTGCGCAGAGAACCAACATGACCCAAGTAAAACTTATTACAGATCCGCAAGTGTATTTCGACATGTTGACATCCGATGAGATTGAGGTGACGGACGCCTCGTTTGTGAGTGACGACGTCGTAGAACTACGATATGAGTACAAAGATAACTTCATCCAGCCGAATGCCAAGACCAATGTGGTGATTGCTGCATTCACAACTGCCCACGCTCGGCTAAAGCTTTACAATACGTTGGAACAACTGGGAGAAAGAGTTCTGTATTACGACACGGACTCAGTGATTTACCTAAGTAGACCGGGAGAGCCAGAACCGGAGACCGGCGTTTATTTGGGCGAATTGACGGACGAGCTAGATGGTGGTCACATCACGACTTTCGTTTCTGGGGGTCCTAAGAATTACGCGTATGAAATGAACAATGGTAAAACGTGTTGTAAGATACGAGGTATAACTTTAAATTTCCAAACATTGGAGAAAATTAATTTTAATGTTATGTGTGATCTCGTGTATCTAAATATCCTGTGTGATATGGAAAGCACAGGTGCACCGAAAGTTGCTGTAGATATACCGTTCAAAATTACTAGGGACACTCGCACAAAGCAAGTTATCACAAAACAGCAACACAAGGATTATAGGATAGTGTACAATAAACGAATAATTGTAGATAATTTCAACACCATTCCGTACGGTTACTAATTTTTGCACATGAGATCTGTAAATAAGTGTAAATAGTTTAGAGATTTTAACTTTGTGTGCTGATAATTAATAATTTTAACTTTGTGTGCCTGTAAATAGGAAATTTAATAATATATCTTTTATTAACACTACCAGTTGTCTTATTTTGAAGAAAAATCATTGCCAGGTGTGGGATTCGAACCCACGTCTTCTGGGACTTTAAACCCAGCGCCTTAACTATTCGGCCACCCTCGCGCTTACATTCAAAGGTTCTATATTTTCTCTTTATAAAAAAATCGGATTATAGGCTCCTGGGGGATCAGAGAGGGCACATGTTGTATTATTCAAACGGGACTAATTATCAAATAAAAGTCCTTCCGGGACACATAAGTCCTTGAGAATCTAACGTAATTTAAGTTGTCGCTAAAAGTCTAAACGTTTAGTCATAGTCAATCGAGATATGGTCTGGAAACTCGGCAAACTTCAAAGCGCCTATAATGAGCTGTGATTTTATGTTGAACCGTACCTTACACCGTGCACATCCTTTGTTTTAGGTTTATTAATATTTAAGTAACACGGTTGAGTGATTGAACTGAAACGTTGCTATTGGACAATTCGTTCATTATTTAACAATTAGTCACCGAAGTCGAGGTGACTATCGGTGAATATTTACCGAGCCGCGAAGCGGCGAGGTAAATACACCGACAGTCACCGAGACTGAGGTGACTAATTGTTTTAGTATAATTTCAGAGGTTGATAAAAAACCAATAACGTTGAAACAAAAACTTTTAATTAAACAACGGCTTTCATTTTAACAGTGGTGATTCTGTTTATTCACAAACGATGTTAGCAAGCCACAGTCTTTGTCAGTAAATAATTTCAAAAAAAAAGTGAACAACATCCTGCTTTGGAATTGAACTTGTACATACATTCAAATATATGCTAAAAAGACTTTTATTCTGGTGTTTTGGATCGTGTGTTACGGCTTTTTTGCACTTAATTCATGTTCAATATGTTCTTCACTCATGACGATCAGTTTTCGAAAACATCACTACGACCAAAACCTAGCCAAAACATACAAAAAATACGAAGAACTATAGAAAATATACTTCCTTACCTTTATAAAGTTTTGTTTTTACGATATTTGATATGTACAACATCTCAGTGATAAATAATTTCAGTATTATGCTCTTTTGTTTGTCTCAAAAAGTACAAACCCCATTTTGAAAAAAAATCAACAGTTCAATGAATCGACAAATTCTAAAATCTCATACTTCAAAATGACAACTCCGAGGGGGAGACTGAAACGAGTAAAGTCAGTACAGTGTTGAATAAGTACCAGTCTGTTTTCCAAAACTACTTTTGAAGAACAATTTCTTGTGATGCAATAGTCACCGCGCTGGGCGGTGACTATTACCTCAGATTCACCGCTGAGCGGACCAATCAGAAAGCTGGAAAGCCGCTTTTCCACTATGAAATTATACTAAACTAAAATACAATGTGTTCAGTGACCGTGCACCGTGCACAAAAATGCATAAAGGCGAACAAAAAGATAGACCAAAGACTTTAGCTCAGTTTCCAGACCATATGTCGATTGACTATGGTTTAGTGTACATCATGCCTCGGAAGCGTAAGGACTGCCCCATCTGCGGAAAGAAAAGTTTACTCAAATTGTCCAACCATTTGGCTGACTTCCATCAATTGTCCTCAAAAGAAAGACAATCTCATTTGATTCGAGCTAAAGCTTCTCCTATAGATTTAGAAACTTTGTTAAACGAATTACACAGACTTATCCGAAATACTAAGTACACAAAACGGGTACAATGTACGAAGCGGCCAAAATGATATAAATAAGATTTCACAAGCGTTCTGTTCAGTTTAACTATGTACTCCATACAGTTAACACATCCTTTCGGGCTCATGCATGGTCTCTGGGGGGACCAAGACAGGAAAAACAACATTTGTGAAACAATTGTTAGCCAACGTTCAAATCATGATAGATCCCGTTCCAGAGAACATTAAATATTTCTATTCCGAGTATCAAGATACATTTGCTGAAATAGAATTAGTCGTGCCTGGTATTCAGTTTGTCCAAGGTTTGCCCCAATCGATGTTGGATAGCATTAACCCCCAAACAAGAAATCTATTTATAATTGATGATATGATGGAAGAAAAAGACGCTGAAATTGCTAAAATTTTTACGAAAAAATCGCACCATGGGAATCTCAGTGTAATTTATATCGTGCAAAACTTATTTCATCAAAGCAAAGATCATCGGACCATTTCCCTTAACGCCAGTTATTTATGTCTGACGAAAAACGTTCGAGATGCTAGTCAAGTGACTCATCTTGCTAAACAGTTGTATCCTAGCAACACCAAATTTTTTCAACAAGCCTATCAGATGGCGACTAAAGAGCCGTATTCCTACTTGTTTGTCGATCTCACACCGACCTGTCCCGATGAAATCCGAGTAAGATCCGGGATCTTTCCGACTGACACCCACTACGTGTACCAGCCCAGAGTATAAAAGGGGCTGTTCAGTGACAATGCGATCATTTGACCATGTCTGCTTGTATAAGAAGGAACTGTGATGTTTTAAAAGTATTGGCAAAGTGTAATCATCAAATGCGAAACGCAATTATAAAAGCTGCCGACGACGATATATTAGAAGCTATAAGACAGTGTCTTTTAAACGTGTGGTGTGAAACAATTAAGATTACTCCGAAAACAGCAAGGACACTAGCCCCTTATAACGATCATATCAAGTTTGTCGCTGATAAACGTAATCCAGTAACAAAAAGAAAGAAAGTTATTCTACAAGAAGGTGAAGGTTTTCTACCGTTTCTCCTAGCTCCTGTACTTGAACAACTGGCGAGTTTTTTAACCAAATAATGGAACACGTCAGGAGATTGGTGTTAGTTCCAGAACATATGACAGACCGAAAGAAACCCTTGGTCACTCCTTTAACAGCGCAGGTGAATGAACTAGATTCAGAAATGCAAAATCTTCTTAAACGTCAAGATATAACACAAGACGAGAAAGTGAAAATGTACGATCAGTCGCTTCAACGTTATCTGAATTATTACGATAAACGAATGAGTAGACCAGTACGTGTAAACGTCATACCGCCTACGACACCCGCTCCTGAAGAACCAGTGAATATAGAAGAGGCTGCTGAAACAGAACCTTCTGAGCTCCCGGGAGAGATAGAAACCGACATTTTAGAAAGTGTACTGTAACAATGAAATCAAGAGCTCGACAGTTGGTTAAGAAACTTAAAGCGAATAAAGACCTCATAGGATGGACTGACCAAGGACAAATGGTATTTAAAGGACGACCCATTCCGGGTACGAATGTTGTTGACTTGGTCAACGATTCTCTACGTCAACGAAAGAATTTCAACCCTGCTGGATGGCAGCTTTTCGCAAAAGCATTAGGAAATATGAATGTTCCCGAAGGCATTATCAGAAACGAAAATCGTTTGAGTGTGTTAAGAGAATATAAGACCAAAGATATTTCAGACACCTCCCCCCTGACGTCACAGGTAGCCCCAGCCATATCAAAAAGAACAAAAGAAAAACAGAAACGAAGAGACAAAAACTTACATCCATATAAATGGGTTAAATAAATTTATTCCTTGTAAAGCTTTGATATTACAATAAAGAATTGTTTACAACATTAATTGTCTTGTATTTATTACACGCAATAATATTTACGCATAAAGTCCCGAACTAGCGTGTCATTCCATTCTTTATTATCAGTAAACATGCCAACAATTGTTGACATGGGTATATTTCTACATCGATGTAAAGCATAAAACAAACAATATTGTCCACACACGCGAGACCCTAATGACTGTAAAGTCTGTTCATTCCAAGTAAAACTGCTAGCATGATCTCGTAAAAACGTTTCAAAAGTTTTGCTATAAAATCCGGGTTCTTGTCCGTACGAGTCCATGAACTCCCCTTGTCCATCTGAAGTGAGATAAATTGCTACCCAATGCGTACCAGATCCATTACTAGAATCCACATTCAAAATAAAACCTCTGGGTCTTTCCAATATCTGACTTGGTAGACGATCCGATGGTAACACATCTTTAAATACGGTCTTGGTAAATGGATCACCTTTCAAGACGTTCAGGATTTGTAGAGTGTTCATCTTAACTGCTAAAGTCGCATAGAACCTTTCGGTTGGCGTCAATTTCGATAAGACTTTGAAATTCTCCAAGCACCACGATATTTATAGCTGCTGTCAGAGCCGTTCCAAATTGACATTCTATCGATACATTTCCATTTTTAATCGGTTGAATATGATCGCTCAGACACAGATCAGCTGTCAGATCAAACACGAATAGAGTGTACCCATTGGCATACTCATCTCGTGTAATACCATTGCCATCATTTTGAAATAACTTGTTAGTACCAGCATACAAGGTTTGGAAAGCGGACACGTAGTTACTTCCTCTCGCAGCTGCAAATTTCAGTTGTAGGGCTTTTCCAGGCAAATGCTCTCCATTTACAGTTAGACCAAGAGAAGTGATGTCGTAGTTTTTGAAATTGAAAGGATTTTTGGTATAGGTACCATTATAAGCATCTGCATCCACCATTCCGATAACCACTCGATTAGGTATAGGGCCTTGAAATATATTTGGTTGATTGCCTGACATATTTCCTCTCGGTACAGAAACCACTTTACAGCTGACACGATTGATAGGGTACTTGGCCGTGACACGTTGAAGGGCATGGGTATGAGCCATCATAACGGTAGAAGAGACGTTGACACGACGAGCGCGAAATACACATTCTTCCAAAACCACTTTAAAGTCAGGATGATCTGCTGACGATACCAGTGAAAATGGGTTTCTCGAACGCACTAGTTTGAGTTTGACTGGTACCGCACCAAGAATATAACGGTCTTGTGCAAACAGGTCTGAATGGATTCTTCCTTCCATAGCCACAGACTTGCTTTGGCTTGCATGAACATACCGCAGTTTCAAACCCTTGTTTGCATCGGCATCTACTGCCACGGGGTTGACGATATCCATTCGACCAGCTTGATCTTTATAGAACAACGCTGAGGTTAGATGAGATGATTTTTGCGTCTTTGCTAAAGTTCAGTACAGTCTCCATATATGATCGGTAGGGATAAGCAGTGCTCGACGGTGTGACAAGCTTGTTGTTCAGGTAAACTTCCACTTGAGAAAATAAAGCATGCATCCACAGATTTACAGGCCCAACTTGAACATCTTCATCGAGATCAGATCCGTCGTTGTTGGTTATTTTTGCTTTCACGTGTAGGTAACTGTTTGCTAAATCGGTATACACATCAGAATTTGCAGCACACAGAAACTCGATGGTGTCTGAAGCTCCAATGCTCGATACTGGATCTATATCTTCCCAAAATCCTTTATTCATTTCTACTTGTGTAGCAGGCATTACAAATAAATCTAATTCTGATTTTCCACACTCGCACGAATCTTTATGTAGGGCACTAAAAGCTTGACTCATGATTTATATTTCATAAACGGTCCAATCTTTGCTCCGTAGGCACAGATGTTTTCTTCTTCACAGTTTGTGAACGACTGATGGTTTTACGTCTTGTGTTGCCTTTTATAGGAGAATTCACCCGTTTGCGTTTACGACCGGCTCCTGATTGGTTTGTAATCTGACGGACCCCTTTTTGAGCAAGATCGTTCACGGCTTCAGAACCACGCCCTTTTATCGCTTGCTTTACATTCTTCCCTGCCAGAACATCTTGACCAACGTCTTTTACAGCTTGCAGAGCTCTTCTTCCAATAGCTTTAGCTCCTCGTTTTACCAGAGGTATTGCAAAGCGTGCAATACTTTTAAAAAAACTTCCAATGCCGTAACCTTTCTGAATACGTGCACCTCGGAAACCAGGTAGACTTCCGCCTTGTTGTTTTCTCAAATAATGTTGTTGAAACTGCTTTACGTCTGGAATAATTGTATGTCTCATTTTTAAATGAAATACGAAGATCTCCGCTGTCTAAAGTGAAGTGTCACGATCGACTTCCCGAAGCTAAATGACACGTTTTCGTCTTTGTCGACCTTTATATTCACTTCAATTGTTTCGAAGGACTTCACCTTGACAGGAATATATTGTAGGTTACGGAGACTGACGTTCAAGTTTTCTCCATAACTTCCTTGAGTATTGACAATTCTGAGTAGGGGCACTTTGACATCACCGACAAACTGTGCATCCACGATATCGGTGTACACATACATGGCTGAAAATCCTCCGTTAACGTCTGCTACGTAAGGGCTTAGGGTTTTTTTCTTAATTACGGTGTCTTGTTGAAACCCTAATGTTGTAGCAATATCACCAGATATCCACACGAGTCCACCTTTAGGCACATCAATCATGACTTTGTGTTTACTTGCAACGTAAGAAAACTTTATCTTGGTTCGTGCCTCTTTGTTCATGCTACGGTTTAAAGCCCCCACGAGATCAGCAATGGTGTTATAGTAGCCATTTGGGATAAGACCCGTATCGTCATATTTTGTTCCAGCGTTATAGAGAAACGTTTGTTGATTACCTTTTCGAATCGTGCTCCATGTATGGGGATAATATAACTCTGATAAAGCTACTTCCCAGTCACCTGTCAGTTGTATAGTTTCAGCAAGCTTCACTTTAAAATTTGCTACAGTATTATCTGGAAAATATTCCATAGAGCTATTGCTTGGAAGCGTTAAATAAAACTGTGTTGCCATGTCGAAGAACAGTACACAAATGAACACAAATTGTAAGGTACACACATTTTTATTTCGTTATATCTTTTACATTATCGGCTGATACCCAAGAATTAAAATCTTCTGGATAGCCTAACCATTTTACAAGATATTCTCTACGCTTACCACGCATGCGTGACTTAATTACTCTTTCTATTCTATAAAAGTCACTATCTGTCTTTGTAACTCTTTGCAATTCCTGTTCGTAAAATGTTCCTTGTAACTCTTCTCCGTGATAATCAGCAATCTTGTACACTGGCGGTCGTCTGGGTACTCGCTTCGTGATGGTGAACACCTCTTCGGTCCAGTTAGGTAAGTAGCCTTTCTTGAATGTACGTCTTGCTTTGCTAATCCGGACTTGGTCACTAATGTTAAATTTATATTTGATGGGTTTGCTGGACTCATCACCATACAGTTTTTGCCATACAGTACTCTCGTTTTCTCTATTGACATCAGCCGGTCTCATCCCAATACTGCGGTGTCTCGAATGGTTGTAGGAATATACTAATTTTTGTAGTACATCGGTATATTTCAACGTATTCTTTGCTATAAAATATTTCCACATTTTCCCCTTTAACGTTCGGTTAAATCGTTCAACGATGGACGCCTTGGTATCGTTGTGTGTTGTAAAAAATTGAATATGTTTGTCCTTCAATAACTTTTGAAAGCATTTGTTGGTAAATTCAGTTCCTTTATCGGTATGAAGTGTTTCGGGCTTCCTTCCTTTCTTTAGTATCTTTTCAAAGGCTTTAACCAAACTCTCTGCAGTCTTTGTTTTTAATGGTTCCACCCACGCAAATTTGGACAGTACATCAATAACAGTCAAAACGTATTTATAACCATTATTTGTTTTACTAAGCGAATCCATAATTACTAGATCGGCCTCCCACTCCTCGTCCATCGCTCCAACAATAACACGATTTCGCTTAAAATTATGTCGTATGGGTTTATGCAAAGTATAGGGGAGCACGGATGGCGTGTGCTGTTAGGGCGCTGCCTCTCACCAATAGTTAAGCCCGGTTGGACGGGGTTAGTACTTGGATGGGTGACCATCTGGGACAGCCCCGTTCTCGAGCTTGGGCTCACGTGAGTAGAGTTTAGTTGGTCTCTACTGTGCTCCGAGGGTTTTTCGCCGGGTTCTCCGGTTTTCCTCCCTCCGTAAAATCAACACCTAGGGCTTAGTTGGGATCCGTATGGTGGAGAATAACCTTGTAAGGGACCTAGAGTCCTATTGTTACTTCTCCTGTTACCGCCAGGTACAAATGTTGATAAAAAAAAAAAAAAAAAAAAAGGTATCTTGCTGTCTAAGCCATGTTTTTATCTTGTTTCGGGATATCTGAAATTTACCATCACTTTTTACGACACGGTATAAGGCATCTACGCCGCAAAAACTTGCCGGACTTTTTGGGTTGTAGTACAGGTCGTGAAGATACTGTTCCGCCATCTAATTCGGATGCCTGTATCACAATTTTTCCCCCACAGCACGCCGAGATGCAGCGAATCTTTGGAAAAATATTACGAAGGGCTATTTGTGGTAAATCGCCACAGCAAGTCATGTTCACACGATTAAGGTCGGAGATAAATGAATGAAAAAGGGCAAGGACGCAACATATATATACACTCAGGCGATATATTCATATATTAATTTCAGGAACAGTTGACCAAGCAATCGTAACGAATTACGCCTCTTGTAGTGTGATAAATCTAAGTTGTGGAAATCGTTCACCGTTCGTCGAACGGCCTCTCGAACCGTTTGGTTATCGTAAGAATCGTTAACTCTGTACACGAAAGCGAGATAAGCGACTATTCTTCCAAAATTATTTGGATCCATTTCTTCATAGATGTGATGAAGGTTCACACGATCTAATTGATCGCTAAAACTATCAAACAGGTGTCGATGATCTTCAAGACATGTCTGAATATAAAATGATAACGTATCTTTATCGATATCAACGTTATGTTGTTTCAACTCATCAAAAATTGTATCCATAGCGTATGCGTATTAGTCTATAACAATTCGTGTTCACACGACAAAAGTTGGAGAGAAATGAATCACAAAAAAGTCAGGTATAAACATATATTTATTAGATAGATAATTAGAATACAAAATTATACATGTTCAGCAAATTTTCAGTTTTTCCAAGTCTATAGTCAAGTCATCTACCGACTTTTGAAAAAGGTACTTTTCGTAGGCTTTCTTATGATCAGTTTCATGGCTCGTGAATGTCTCTCCAGTCCTTCTGACTGTATATCTGTACGATGGTGGCATACTGAACAGAACCGTGGAGAATGGTTCAAGGGGATCTTCTTCCGGTTTCCATTCGAAAAAGTCACAGCAGTTTTCTCTCTTGTTGGGACACGCGTAAAACAGACGACCTTGGTTATCACCATCTTTCTTGACTTTCCTAGTACGACAAATCAGACCATGTCGACACATTGGTTTGATACCCTCGAAGACATCAGCCCATTGCCAAAACGAACAGGGATTTCCACGTTCGGAGCAGACAAAGTATGGTCTTCCATAACTCTGCTTCATTTTATCTTTAACCATTCGCATCTGTGCTAGTCGTCCATGGCCATAGCACCTTGGATGTATACATCCACTTTCATGGAAGGAGACTACGGCTTTTCCAAACATATAGCAATCTTCTTCTGGGCAAAAGAACTCGCAACTAGGTTTCTGTCCACAGAACCAAAACGTACCCTTCTCTGTAATTGTCGAAGATGCAGGTTCACCGTGTAAACATTCCATTGTGCGACGGTTTCTAATGCTTTCAACAAAATCCTTCTCTAAAGTCTCGAACAAGTGTAGATTACTCCAACAAAGTTAGCTGACCAGACCAGGTGTAATGCTGACATCGTAATGTCCGAGCTTATATAGCTTCATGTATACTATAATTATTCCAATCTTGTGCAATCATGTCACAGGCGTGAGTCATGCGTGAGTCATGCGTGAGTCACGGTGCGTGAGTCACGCTGAATATTAATGAGGCGGCATCCCTTTGGACGGTATATGGGGGGGGGGGGGGGGGTTGGTTATCTACTCATATGTTCGCGGACGAAACGACAATATACTACATAGGCAAGGAAGCAGAAGACATTTTAAACGCGCTGAATCTCATGATGAAAAATTTCCATACTTGGTGTTTTAGGAATAAACTGACCGTACACGTGGGAAAGACGGAAGCCATGCCCTATGAGGCCTCTCAAGTTTGGCGAATTCAATACACATTTCAAGACAATGTCATCATGTTTGGGTGTTGTAATTGATTACAAATTAAACTAGAAGTTGCAGATAGACAACCTGTGTACGAAATTTGGTAGGAAACTAAAATTCTTGAAAAAAATGGGAAATCTTCCAACGCATGTTTTGGAAGAAATCTATTAATAACTTCTTATTAACCGAACGCGAGGTCTTTACAGAGAAATATCGGACCGAGGTCTTTTTGCTACAGACCGAGCCCGTAGGGCGAGGTTTGTACACAAAGACCGAGGTCTGATATTTCTCTGTAAAGACCGAGCAAGCGAGGTTAATAAAAAGTTTATTATATGGCATTTTGAAACAACAAACCTTACATTTATACCTTGTCATGATACGTACTTTAGTCAGTTTAGTGTGACCTCGAGCGTGTGACATAAACTCATCGTTTTCAATGTTGTTGCTTTTGTTGTCATCGCTTTCGGACTCCTAAACTCGCTTCCAGATTGCTCTCGTCCCAATCATACATAATTTAGTCCTCAGGTTGTTGAACTCACAAAATTCTTGCGGTTTTCTTTCGTTGTTTAGTTGCCAACAACATGGCTGACAATATCCGTAATCGACCGGTCGATTACGGAAAATAATCGAATCGACCGGCACGTGACACGTCTCGGCCAATGAGAACACACGATTTCAACGGAAGTAACTTGTACCATATAATAAAAAGGTATAATTCCAAGCATTACGTACCGTATTGCAGTCTGGGGAACTTGTTCTGTCTCCCTATTCAATAGTTTAGAATATCTGCATATTAAAGCAGCCAGACGTAATATGTAAAGGACTCCAATTCGGACTAGACAGGGTTTTCAAATATGAGGAATTCGTTCCAGTCCGAGGCGAATTTCAAGTCCAAGGACTTGAAATATTATTTCCAGTCCTTGGACTGTTAATAATATTTCAAGTCCTCTGCCCAGTACTTCCCTGGCATTTAAAGTCCTTTCACATGGTGCAATTCAGCGCTTCTGATTGATTGATTATCTCATGAATTATTAATGAGTTTGAGAATTATATATCGAATACCAAGTGAAACACCAGACTTAGACGTACTATTCTCACTGGGACCTGCGCCGCATCATGCCACGCGAGGTGGATTAAATTACTGTAGTAATTAACCCGCATTCCTGTAAGGCCCAAGGGAATACTAGCTAGTATATAGGCAACCGAAAAGCCGTGCTTTTCACCATCACTTGCCGATTTGCCACGAAGATAGACACACCAGGATTGATAATTTGCGGACCACCCACCTCCCCTCGGCTGCGACACACCCACTAGGCTTCGCCACATTCTGCCTTTGGCTGAAAATTATTTCTCCCCAATCTTAATCCCACCTTCAGTCAAAGGCATTGTGTGGCGAGGGGAGCAGTGAGGATATATTACTTTCCAAACCTTTCTCCTCTTAAACTAACTTCATAGACAAGTACATATATTTTATAATTGCACAATATTATTTTGGCTGAAAAGGAACGTTCGCAACTTATTTCAAATATATTAAATCCACATAACTGTTAATCATAGTGTAAATGATAACATATACAAAAATTACGAGGTTTCCAGGAACAGTTTTTGAGAAAAATGAATTTTTATAGAGTGAATAATATTTCTGATATTTAACATGTGAAAAAGGTAACATTGCATTTTATCAATGTTATGTAGCACATTTATAAAACTTATCAATAATTTTAAAGAAAATAGATCACTAATTGCATTTCAGCTTAATTAGTTATAGAATAGCTACAGTTTGCCTTAAAATATTTGTGTTTAGAGCAGTCACTGAAGCAATCTCAACAGATAGTCTGAGAGGCCAGATAATTTTGAATTAATTAATAGCATACCACTGCAACTTTTTACTGGCTTTTTGATAGAACCAGAATAAAGTTTATAGCCACAGGGCAGGGGCTCGAGAAAGAATAGTTGGTTTCTAGGAGCCCATTTTGAGATTTTGCTCATAATAGAAGTGTAACTGCTGGTCTACGATTTTATCGATTTGGCAGGAAGTACCCAACACAATATTTACAGCCTGTGTATTGACAATTTAACAATAAACTGTAACACAGAAGACCAAATTAGTCTTACCTCTTTGATATCCAGATAGGCGAAGATATACCAGATCCAAAACGACATCGTTAAATCCATTTGAATTCAGGAACACAACATTTCCTTCGAAATCCGCCATTGCTTGCCTTCGCAAGTGACTAACACATGCGCAGACAAATTGCACATATGTTGAAATGGCGTACTACGGTGCTGCCCACTGCTCGTTATGAGTGTTGCTAAAAATGGCGTACTACGGTGCTACCCACTGCTCGCTATGAGTGTTGCTAAAAATGGCGCACTACGGTGCTGCCCACTGCTCTATACGAGTGCTGCTAGGAATGACGTACTACGGTGCACTATACGAGTATTGCGTCTATTTGGATGATTCCGACTGGTGTGGGTCCAGAGATGGTACTTGGAAGTGTGACATCCTGGCTCTGTCGGTTCCAGTATATTACTTATGGTGGTCAGCTCAAGATTCTGCATGGATGTATCTTAACCTGGATCCAAGTACCGCTATTCGCCCCAACCAACCTTCCAGACGGGTAAGTAAAAAGGTGAACGAGGATGTTGATGAGTCGTTAATCTACCCTCATCTACTAAACTGTTGAAAGCCTACATGATCTATTAAAATTACAAAAAAGGCGGTACAAGCGGCACGTATTATACTAGGAGCAACGACAGACGATCCGTCGATCGAACTTTTCAAAAAGCTCAACTGGATTCCAGTACATCATTTAATTAAATAAAGAAAACTTTTTTTAATTTGGTGTTCTGTATACTGAAGAACAAAGAAAAACTGGATTCCAGTACACCATTTAATTAAATTAAGAAAACTTATTTTAATTTGGTGTTCTGTATACTGAAGAACAAAGCCCCATCTACCTTGTACGACCTATTTCAATTCGTCTAGGAAACACATAGTCTTAACGCAATATTGTCATCAAGAAAACCGAAAGTTCCCAAAGTCTTGGGTGAGCTTGCAAACACAAAAATTTTGTACAGTGGAGCTATGTTGTTTAACTCTCTGCCGGTTATCTAAAATACTCTAAAAACACCATCATATCTACATTTAAAAAATGTGGTGCGCTTGGGAGATCTTGCATGCCCACATTGTAAATATAAACTAACCTGTAATTCTATTACATATTAATTGACTTACACCTTCAAACGAAGGCCATCTGGCGTAATACATATTTGTAATAGATGTCCATACCTTCATTAAATAAAGTTTACTAGTGGTTACCCGTGAAAAGTTCACGGTCTTGAAAAAGAAATGTTTTTAGGAAGGTGTCTTTGTTTAGAGACACAGGTAGCGGCAAGATCAACATAGGATTGTTGAAGTTACTGGATCGGGCTCCCTGTGACCATATAGAGTTAAGAGTCATGCACTCATGTGGGCCGTGTGGCACAGCTTCGGGTTTGATTCGCTTATTTTGTATATCCTTCCTTTCAAAATTAACATAGGAAACGTTATTACAACTTCTTCTGTCATGTTTCATGGTAACATTACCTTTTTCCGCTCTGCAAAAGCAAAGGCGATGGTTGTGAGTATTGGGCTACTGTGGTCATAATCCAAAATGGCCGCCAAGTTAGCGATGGGTGAACGTCTTCGTTGTTTCGAAAGCGAAAACGCTAATCTTTTCAAAAGCCATACACCCATTGCACACTGTCGAACTTTAGGCTTAGTTTTGGTAGTGGTTTAGTTTGAATGGGCCCGGTGGTTTTCTATCTTTTCCACGGACGGACAGACGGACGGACAGACGGACGGACGGACGGACGGACGGACGGACGGACGGACGGACGGACGGACGGACGGATAGACGGACGGATAGACGGACAGACAGACAGACAGACAGACAGACAGACAGACAGACAGACAGACAGACAGACAGACAGACAGACAGACAGACAGACAGACAGACAGACAGACAGACAGACAGACAGACAGACAGACAGACAGACAGACACGGCTATTAATATATAGATTATTATTATCCATTCTTTCATCCATCTACCCAACCACCCACTGCACTCTCATCCATCCACCTACCAATTAAACTCCCATCCATCCATTCATCTATCCATTCGCCCATTCAACTCCAATCTATTCATCTCCCATGAATCAATCCATCTATCCGTTCATCTATTCATCTATCTACCTAGTAATTCAATCAATCAACTCTCATCCATCCATCCATCAGCCCATATTCAACTCCCATAACATCCATCTATTCACCTCCCAATAATCAATCCATCTATCCATTCATCTATCTACCCACCCATTCAATCAACTCCCATCCATCCATCCATCCATCCATCCATCCATCCATCCATCCATCCATCCATCCATCCATCCATCCATCCATCCATCCATCCATCCATCCATCCATCCATCCATCCATCTCCATCCATCCATCCATCCATCCAAGAAATGCGGCTTCTTAGGCGTGCAAATTAAAAAGAATTACCTGGGTTAAATGAATGACAAAGATTAACAACAAAATAAGTCAATTCTTCTCGCTGCGTGTGGAATAACTTCAGTTCATCAAGACGTTGTTTAAAGGATGTACGAATCGGTGTTCTACTGATACCCTTTTCCTTATCCGTCTTGGATTGATTGGCCTCAATTATTTCCCCCAAAGTTAAAAACTGGGTAGAATGCTTTTCTAGAACTTCCAGTGTATCAACTGTTATTGATGCGGTTTGGACGGAGAGTATTAGATGATCGACGCACGATTCTGCCCTGATTATCATGTTCTGGGCATCGCTAGTTAGAACAGTAGTATTCTCACTTGAACGATTACCTACAAAATGCATATAAATACGTTGAAACCTCTATTAAGTGGACCCTCAATTAACCCTTTCATGTATGGCTTTCCGAGACGTCTCCCCTTGATGAGTAAAATGGTCTGGCGTTAGACAGAATAAAAGGATAAACCTTAGATAAAATTTGTGGGATTACACCTTGTTGTTTTAAAATATTTAATTTCTGTGCTTTCAGTCCGTGTACGATAAAGTTGTTTTACAACAATGCCAATCAAAAGGTTAATCAACAGTTTGTTTAAGGTCTTCGTTAAGGTTTGCAGGGTCATTTCTGTAAAGCGCTCGCAATTCGTCAGAATTTATGCCACAAAAATAAAATAGATATCGTTAGAAAGCTATGAATTTGTAGAATACAATGGTGTCTTTGGTTTCGCGATGAACACAAACCGTTAATAGCTGTGAATTTTTTAATTAAAACCAGAGGGCTTCACTAGGGACGACTTAAGAACAAAGCGTTTCATTTTGTTCAAAAATGTTTTTCGCAGTTCGATTCCGAGATAAATGTCCAGCAAAACGGTGTCAGCGTGTTTTTTTTTTATTTATTGCCTGGTTTCGAATTTATGACTTATTTTGTCCGAATGTTGGTCGAAAAACAGCATTTTTAACTTTTGTCGTCAATAAAATCGGCAAAACTTGACATATCAAAAAACGCTGACACCGTTTTGCTTGAAATTTATCTCGGAATCAAAGTACAGAAAAAAGATTTTGAACAAAATAAAACGCTTTTTACTCGAGTCGCCCGAGTGAAGCCCTCTGGTTTTAATTTAAAAATTCACAACTATTAACGGTTTGTTCATCGCGAAGCCAAAGACACCATTGTATTCTAAAAAATTCATAGCTTTCTAACGATATCTATTTTATTTTTGTGGCATAAATTCTGACGAATTGAGAGCGCTTTACAGAAATGACTCTGCAAACCTTAATGAAGACCTTAACAGTTTTTGTTACTTTGCCAGAATTTGTTGGTTTCTTAAGAACTTTCACATATAGCGCCATTAATTTTACTGTCATTGTAACTGTTATGTAAAAACAGATAACAGACAGTATTGAAATATATTTTTGGAAGCCGCCTTAACAAAGCACGTGCCTCACATGCTCATACACGCTCACAATATTGTGTAAGCGCAAAACAGTGTTTGCAAGAAGTCTAGTAGGTAACCCCCCTCCATATACCGTCAAACGAAATGCCGCTGCGTTAAATATGCGGTGAACCTAATTACAAACGGAGGTAATTAGCGAACATAAAGTCAGTGTAGCGAATTGTCAACGTCGCGTTGCTTTATTCGATATTTACGTCGCGTTGCTTTATTCGATGCTGTCTCTTCCAGCGACGATGCCACTTATGCATCAACTCCAAGAAATATTGCTGAGTTGTTTAATAATTACTTCATTTCCGTGTTTAGCTGTGATAGTGGTCCAGTGCCGCCTTTCCCATCAGTGTCGGCCCTTGACCTTGCTTTGACAGACATCTGTCTGACATCTGACGAAGTGTTACACACTCTCCAGGCTCTTGACATCAATAAGGCTTCTGGACCGGACGGAATTCCACCTCGTCTACTTAAAGAGACAGCCCAGCAGATAGCCCCTTCGCTAACTCTGCTTTTCAACAAATCTCTTGCCTGCAGCGTCGCACCAGCGGATTGGAAGTTAGCAAATATCATACCCATTCATAAGAAAGGAGAGAAAGAACACGTCATAAATTATAGACCCATCTCCTTACTCTCGATTGTATCCAAAGTGCTTGAACGCTGTGTGTTCGGTAGAATACGCGATCATTTGTCGAAACTCCTTAACCATGCACAACACGGCTTTATTTCAGGAAAATCGTGCACCACCCAACTGGTTGAAGTACTTGATTATATCGGTTCGCAACTGGACGCTGGAAAGCAGACGGACGTGATCTATTTAGACATGTCCAAGGCATTTGACAAAGGGAATCATTCCGCCCTTATCGGCAAGCTACGTCGCTTTAACATCTCTGGAAACCTACTTGAGCGGTTCAGCTCTTTTCTTCAAGGCCGCAGACAACGAGTGACTGTTCTTGGTGCCACCTCTTTGGAAAAGCCAGTCACTTCAGGCGTCCCGCAAGGGTCAATCCTGGGACCAATTCTTTTTATTTTATATGTCAATGACATACCTGATGTAATCGAGTCATCGAAAGTCTCACTGTTCGCAGATGACATCAAGGTCTACAAGTGGGTTGACTCTTCCTCTGATGCTATCTCTTTACAAAGAGACTTGTTTTGCATAAACAGTTGGTCAGCGGCCTCTGGCCTCATATTCAACCAAACTAAGTGCAAGTGCCAACGGATAACTAGAAAGAAAACCGCTGTCGAGTTCCCTTATAACATCAAAGACGAGGTCTCGGAAGTCATGAAGGAGGAAAAGGACCTTGGTGTATGGGTTTCCAGTGACTTAACATGGAAAAAGCAAGTTCTGGATTGTTGCGCAAAGGCCAACAAAACACTTGGTTTCTTGCGTAGATGTGCAGCAGAGATTAAGAGCTCAAGGACTCGTCGCACCCTGTACCTGGCGGTAGTTCGTCCCCATCTTGGGTACGCCACCCAAATATGTTCTCCTCAGTCGATCGAGCTAATAAAACGTGCTGAAAGAGTTCAACGGCGTGCATCTAAGCTTATACTGAACCTTCCACTCATGTGTGAGGAGGAGTATAAAGACAGACTGATCTCCGCAAATCTAATGCCAATTTCATATTGGCATGCACGAATACCTGGATCTGACTTTTTTGTACAAGGCCATTAATGGTCAAGTCACCATCTCCAGCGAAGTTTTGCCAGAACTTATGGTGTCCCGCAGGTTGACCAGATCAACTAGTAATCCTGATGTAATTTCGTTCCGCTCCCGTAAATGCAAAACAGTAACTTTTCAGCGCTCATTTTTTAATAGGACTACTAAGATTTGGAATTCACTACCAGAGAGTTTTAGGCACAAATCCTTAACTTTTAATCAATTTAAGAATTTGCTATTAGCATACTATAATAGTGCTTTACTCACCTGCTTTGATATTGATAACCCCCGCACTTGGAAATCCATTTGCCTCAAGTGCAACGACTAAAAGCAATCTGAACTAATATTATTATATGTATTAAGAGAGCATTGTCGAGTGATTCCAAAGCTAAAATGCTTCTTAAGTTACTGTAATTGAATTACTTGTGTGTAATAAACGTGTTAAAAATATCAATTGAAGTTGTTCGTTTATAATAACGTACATATGAATATCTTTCAGCACGACATATAGACGACCGGCCAAGGCTTCAAAATATTACTTTTGATGGCATTTTTTGTTTTTTGGGGGGTTACCAGTCGTAATTATTGATCTATATTCTAAAATTTGGAGATTTTTGGTGCAACACAGCCCGAAATCTAACTAGTGCAATGTCATGTTGTCAATAGATAATTTTAGAATTTTTTAAACCTTTTACACATTACTTTGTGGCCCACAGTAATTGGTGCAAACTGTTGTGGTGTCCTTGCCTTGTAATATTTTTATATGGCGAAGCTTATTAAATTAAATCAAATACTGTTTGTTGTTGAAATAAGATCGCAGAGATGGAGTGTTTACATGAAAAATTGTTTTCAATGTTTGAGGCTATCTACAATGAGGCTTTGGGGCAAGAATTTTCGAAACTTTGTCGTGAAAAGTGCAACGGTTGTAGAACTGACCATCCCAGTCTGAAACAGCACAGTTGTCTAACAGCTGGTGAAAAATGGTGATCGTACTGCGAATATACCACGACAAACGTCGATGAGTGAGCGAATCTGGAAGGAGTTCAACAAAGCGACGCTGGCGTTAAAATTACGAAACCAAACACACAGTTTAAATAAATGCTCTCAAGAAACTTCAGAGACAGTGGTTGAGCCGTTGGAAATTAGTTCGGACAACTCGCCAAGTATTCGTTCTGTATATATCTGTTCTGTTTAGCAGTCCATTAAAGTATCTGTACGAAGTAGAAGACGCTGGTGAAACGTTTACAAGTAATAGATAAAGCATGAGCGGCGATCTGTATATGATTTACAAGTTGAGCTGCAAGCGATCCGTAGTAAATCAGATACAGATCGGCTGCGAATCTTGCGTACTTATCAAATGGACGCATCTAAATAGCCATGTTTTCAAACTATTTTTCAAGATGGAGTGATTTTAGCTTAGTAAATTGAGGGGGAAAATTTATGTAAATCAGGACGAATCTGTATGCGATTTACAGATATTGATTAAATATTCATTTCTTTTGAATTTTCTTCATGAATTTTTAATGAATTTGATAAGTAAGATGAAGGCTTACGAGGAGTGCCTTCTTGAAAAGTCTGGAAAATTAACGACTAAAAGCAATCTGAACTAATATTATATGTATTAAGAGAGCATTGTCGAGTGATTCCAAAGCTAAAATGCTTCTTACGTTACATGTAATTGAATTACTTGTGTGTAATAAACGTGTTAAAAATATGAATTGAAGTTGTTTATAATAACGTACATATGAATATCTTTTCGCACGACATATAGACGACCGGCCAAGGCTAATTCAAAATATTACTTTTGATGGCATTTTTTGTTTTTTTGGGGGTTACCAGTCGTAATTATTGATCTATATTCTAAAATTTGGAGATTTTTGGAAGCACAATGTGATGAATGGGATATCTGTAAAGTGCTGCCTAATACGTTTGTGTTTTATTTGGATTGGCTAAATTCAGAATGCTATCCAATCAGCGTGGTTGAGGTTCTGATTATCCCAATTTGCAAAACTCACAATCATAAACAAACAAGAAACATGGCGCAAATTCACCTATATATAACACTTGGAAGAACAGCCACAACAAGCAGCCAACTTTTCGTTACAAACAGGTAACCACCATAGAAATGTAGTTTAAACATTAATCATAATGACTAGGCCGGTTACCGTCCGTGTATCACAAGATAGCACTGTTGAGCCGGTGAGTTAAAGTGCTGAAGATATCATGAGCAACACTGTACTGCATATAGTACAAAAGCTCAGCTTTAACATTAAGTACATGGCGGTATATTGTTATTTTATTGTTATATAGTTATTTTATTGTTATATAGTTATTTTATTGTAACATTGTTATTTTATTGTTATATAGTTATTTTATTGTTATATTGTTATTTTATTGTTATATTGTTATTTTATTGTTATATTGTTATTTTATTGTTATATTGTTATTTTATTGTTATATTGTTATTTTATTGTTATATTGTTATTTTATTGTTATATAGTTATTTTATTGTTATATTGTTATTTTATTGTTATATTGTTATTTTATTGTTATATTGTTATTTTATTGTTATATAGTTATTTTATTGTTATACTGTTATTTTATTGTTATATTGTTATTTTATTGTTATATTGTTATTTTATTGTTATATTGTTATTTTATTGTTATATTGTTATTTTATTGTTATATAGTTATTTTATTGTTATATTGTTATTTTATTGTTATATAGCTATTTTATTGTTATATTGTTATTTTATTGTTATATTGTTATTTTATTGTTATATTGTTATTTTATTGTTATATAGTTATTTTATTGTTATACTGTTATTTTATTGTTATATTGTTATTTTATTGTTATATTGTTATTTTATTGTTATATTGTTATTTTATTGTTATATTGTTATTTTATTGTTATATTGTTATTTTATTGTTATATTATTGTTATATTGTTATTTTATTGTTATATTGTTATTTTATTGTTATATTGTTATTTTATTGTTATATTGTTATTTTATTGTTATTTTATTGTTATATTGTTATTTTATTGTTATATAGTTATTTTATTGTTATATTGTTATTTTATTGTTATATTGTTATTTTATTGTTATATTGTTATTTTATCGTTATATTGTTATTTTATTGTTATATTGTTATTTTATTGTTATATTGTTATTTTATTGTTATTTTATTGTTATTTTATTGTTATACTGCTATACTGCTATACTGCTATACTGCTATACTGCTATACTGCTATACTGTTATACTGTTATACTGTTATACTGTTATACTGTTATATTGTTATATTGTTATATTGGTATTGGTATTGTTATTGTTATTGTTATTTTACTCATTATCGATTTGTTATTGTTATTTTGCTTTGATTGTCTAATTTTTCATATCTCATTAATTTGTTATTGTTATTTTTATCTGAGTGGCTTATTTTTGGTCACATGATTATCTTTCTTATATAAGCTCATTGTTTGTTTCTCTGACGAAGGGCCTTCGTTCGAAACGTTAGACCCCTACGTTCTCTGTTTCGGCAGTACATCTAACCTTACTATATTTTGAATGTGAAAAAGATAAGGGAGATAAAGTTACATAATATACATTGATTGTTATCCTGTTAGAAGTATTAACATCGTGAGTAAAGCTTAACAGCCACGAGGGGCCGTAACCATCCTATCCCATGACAAACCCAAAATTACATGAGAAGACAATAGCTGATTGAAAGCAAGGTTAAAACACATTTCTGATAAAAGATAAAATGCTTTGTTTCAGTGAATGTTCATTGTGAATGAAAGCCATTTCTGTTTAAATTAGCAGTGTTAATCTCATTTGTATGCATAGCGTGATAAGTAGTTATCCGAGTGGGATAACTAGTTATCCCCCACTAGTTATCGCATACCAATGAGCATTTTCTTGGAAATTGAGGGCAATATCCCTCTCTTCAAAACCCTGCCCACTTGACGTCGTTTAAGACAGTTGGATAAAGGATTTAACGCGTCTCTTGGAACAATGAATCTTGGGCGTGTCATGGGATAAGCAAAATTGAAGCACATCTTGAAATTGAAACATTATACAGGCTATTATAGTACTTACGTCCAAATTTAAATTTAATGACTTTTTAAAGGAAGCTAAAGTAGGAAGTCTCCGCATTTCTATATCTAAGCTATTCCAAAGCCTAATCGCAGAAAGAACCATACCTTAGTGATGACCCAGTTCTTTCACCGACTGTTTGAGGTAGTAACTCGTGGAAATAATCAGGCGTATAATTATTGATTATCTTATACATTTGAGCTAGTTCGTGCATTTGTCTCCTTGATTTTAGATCTTCCCTACCTAATTCATTTAATAGACTAATTCTACTTGTTCAAAGCCCCAGTTACTATTCCAGCAGCTTGATATTGTACATCTTCCGAAAGATCACTCTCTGCTGAAGTGCATCCATCGCAAACAATATCAGCATACCCCATAGTAGGTCAAATGTGGCTTTTATAAAGAACAATTATAGAGTTGATCTATTACTGAAATCGCTGTAATAAATTTAAACGCTTGGAAGCTTTCTGGTGAATGCTTAATATGTAATCTCTCCAAGAAAGCGTGCTTGTTATTGTTAATCCTAAATGTATATGATTTTCAACCTCTTTTACAATTTCGTTACCAAGCTTAAGTGGTGAATGTATTGATTTATTTTTCTTGGAACTAACAATTAGACTTCGAGTATTAAAATAATTCATAGTAAACAGCCACTTCCGTGCCCAATCAGTTATATTGTCTAGATCGGCTGTCAAAGTTACAGCCGTTTGCTGCGGAGTACTTTCAACCGTTTTGAGCAACGAAGTATTTGACGTTTTCATACATTCACTGTACTGTACAGTATGCATATTTATGATTTATTATAAATTCATCAATTGGAGTAATGCCTAGCTATTCCTCCCTGGAATGTCAGGCATAATTTTCAAACTTTTTATGCCCGGGAGTGGGGCATTTATCTACAGTACTGTTCGAGGTAGTGTTTACCTAAAGCTAAAAAATTTCTGGTTGCTAATTTAGTCACATATATACTTGCTTTGGTATAGCTGTGGTATAATAAGCCAATTAAACAGCAATACAACTGGGTTGTCAAAATATTGTATTTTGTGCAAAAAGACAATATAATTTGTACTGGTGTGCTACACTGGGAGGTACGGGACTCCCATATATTGACTATACAGGGGTGTGCCACTGGAAAGGGAATGGTTCTCATTTTTAGTTTGGAACAGGGTACCGGTGTAATAATTATCACACTTTTGATCTGGTGCAAGGTCTGTTCTTATATGCTGGCAATCATTTACTCCTTTCTTTCAGTTTGGAACAGGGTACCATTTTTAGCCATTTTGTGTGAAGCCAATTCCTTTGTCTGGAGTAACCAACATAATTTAAGGGTTCAGTGATACGCCCCTGGGATTGAAGGCAGAGTGCGTTAATAATAATAAACAATGAACACGAGGGGTTTGCATTAATGTATTTCTAGTATGTATATGTTTGAATCAAAAACAAATCTGTGTTTTATTTTAATATACGTGTCCACTTTTGTCTGTTGTAAGCCTTTAATCACCCTTAATCGCCCATACGCTATTGTTTATAATCAGACGAATTCAGGCGTGTCTTAATTTATTCATATTGCTTCGTTGCGAAGCGCTTTGCTATCTTTGTCAAAATATTCGCAAATTTTTCAACGCTTCTTTATAAAATAACATGTATACAACAAGCAATCTGATTGGTTTACCCGTGCAGGATGAGAGCATCCTGCACGGAAATTTTAAGGCCATAGCGCGGGGTTTTTAAAATGTCGGACAATACAAATTTTTCGAGGTTTGAATTTGACAATAATATCATAAATGAGAGCGAAATTAATGAAAACAACCCACGGAGATTCGCCCTAACTACAGAGGAAGACGTTGACGAGTTGGTTTCAAATGCACAAGCACAAAGCACAAAATACAAGAGAATTTACGCTGTCAACACTTTTAAAGGTAAGTTTGTTTACACGATAGACTGTATATTAAATAACAACATTCCCAATTCACAAGCGAAATAATAAAATTTACACAAATAAATACATTAATATTAAGACTTTTAATGAGACATTGGATAGCCATTTAGGATTGTTTTACGCCGAAGTAAGAAACCTGGCTGGGGAGGACTACAGCAAGTCAACCCTACTCGGTTTAAGGTATGGTTTGGAGAGATATCTCAACTCCCCACCACACAACAAAGGTGTCACAATATCCAACATTGTCCTCAACGCGAAGCCTAAATCCCTCAAAAAGGACGGTAAAGAAAACGTAAAGCACAAACCTCCCCTCAAGCCCGAAGACTTGGAAAAGCTGAAGACAAGTAGTGTATTTGATTCCTCAAATCCCCACGGACTGCAGCGAAATGTCTGGTTCCACACGGTGTTGTTTTGGTGTCGTCGCGGTCGCGAAGGTCAAAGAAATTTGACAAAAGAGAGCTTCATCTTCGCACAAGATCCGACTGGTGAGGAATACGCAACAATGACACATTGCGAAGCATCCAAAAATCACCCAGGAGGAATAAAGGATACAGAGAGTTTCCAACATACGGGTCGAATGTACAGGAAAAAGGAGGAAAACGACGGGTACACAGCGTTAAAGCTCTACATCAGCAAGTTAAATCCGGCATGCGAAGCTTTCTTTCAGTACCCGAAGCGTAAATGGAGGCCAACTGATGCAACCTGGTACGAAAATCGTCCTCTTGGCGTTAACAAACTCGGCGATATGATGAAGAATAGAAGTGCAGCTGCTGGTTTGTCCACGATCTACACAAACCACTGTGTAAGAGCCACTTCAATTAACCTTTGGTCAAACGCTGGCTTAACCATTCGACACAAAATGTCAATTCGGGCCATCGAAATGAGCAGTCCCTGCATCACTACAACCGTAGACCATCAACATCACAGTTTAAGCGCTGTAGTCAAGTTCTGTCAAAAGCTCTTGGCGATGAAAGAAGTGATTCCGATCAGCATCGAGCAGTCCAGCGAAGGCGTATCGTTGACAGTCTTAATATCAACCCAAGGTCAAATGCCTCAGCCATGACAACAACCTTCACTTCTCACTCTCAGTCTTCCAGCGTTCAGATCGGAAATCTTCCGAACTTTGATTCTATGTTTAGCGGTTGTTCCATCGGGAATGTAAATGTTAACTTCAGTCTGCAATAGTGAATTTGAACTGAACTCTTGTTATATTTTGAAACGTTGTACAACCTTGCTCTATATTTGCGATCATATATCAGTAATTCAGTTTCTGTCGAAGGACAATCGTGGGGAGTAGGGATGTACTCTTTTTTGATTGGTAGTTGAGAAATATTGTGAGAATTGCATACTTCATCAATTATTTAAATAAAGTTTACCGTTGTTTCACTGTCGTTATTTTATAAAACAAATACCAAATGTTTTCCGTGCAGGATAGTGTGATCCAAACACTTGGGGATGTTGCTCAACTTTTGAAAAGCTAAAAAACACTCGCCTTGGCGGCTCATGTTTTTTTACGCTTTTCGAAAGCCTCGCAACATCCCGCGTGTTTGGATCACACTATCCTGCACGGAAAACCATTTGGTATTCCTTAAATCGTACGTTTTCTTTCACGGTTTTCCAAACTGATTCTACAAACTAGGATTTAGTAAACGATAACTCAACGTACACTAGAAATACATCAATGCAACAGCCTCTCGAACACTTTTATATGCTTGTTTGAAGTACCCCCCACACCACCACCACTCACCACCCCCGATTAAAATAAGCACCCCTTTTACACAACAAAATCAAACGATAATCCTGGGGATAGTTAGAGAATTTATGGATTAGGATGAGTAAACTGATGTAATGACAGTTGAACATAGCAAAGCAAAACTTAGATTTCATTTTAAACTCTGGTTGTACAAATATATTGTTTTTAGCGATTTAGGAGGTTTCCAGAGGAAATATCCCCGAGCCCGATGAGGGTGCTAATCTCGGTATGCGTGGAAAATCTCGGTATATTTAACAATTATTCACCGAAGTGGAGGTGAATAGTGCTGGATACTCACCGAGCCGCTTTGGCGAGGTGAATATCCACACTATTCACCGACACTCAGGTGAATAATTGTTTTAGCATATACCTCATAAATGAAATAACAAGTTTAACTTTCTTATATTTTTCGGTATTTTTATACAAGCGTATAAACAAGACACGGCCGTCGCCGACGGCCGCTAGCAACTCGACGTACTCGATTATTTGTCGACAAAACAGTTTTTACAGCTTTTGAACACATTAATGGCTAGAAAATTGTAAAGAAACATACCTGTGGACACTCTTCTACTTAATTTTGTTGACTTTTCTCGTTATTCTACTACATCATCCTTGTTTATCAACAAAATCTCCTGCCTCGGTATACAAAGCAAAACTGGCCGCCATCTTGTTTTGCCCGCAGGTGAATAGTGAAGGATATCCCAGCTAGAGGAACCAATCAGATTGCGCGAAAAGCACTATTCACCTGCGGATTATATGCTAAATATATATATGTTATTTACCGGCTGGGAGGTCCGTATAGAGAAATATTTCCCGAGGTCTCAAAAACTGCCCGAGGCCGCAGGCCGAGGGTTGTTTTTGAGACCGAGGGAAATATTTCTCAATACGGACCGACCAAAACGGTAAATAACATATTTATTTTTTTTGTTAATCGTACGATTTATAATTTACATAATTAGATAAATTAACATAATTAAATTGCGTAATCGAGATGACATTCACGTGATATTCAAAAGTCCAAAGTTTATCGTTCGACAGTAAACAACTGTCGACATGCAGTCTGACCGGGAAGCTTGGAACGTCTTTTGTGATTGAAAAACAGTCAAAACTTGAAGATCTAGTGTTTTTAAAGTTTAATTGATAAAGATTCTTCGTCGTTCTTCTTCGTCGCTTGCTCGTTTTTGGCTGTTCGCTTTGAAAATCGTTTTCAATACTCGGCTGACTGCATGGAAATTGAAAGTGGGTCGTTCGAGTTTGAAGACGAAAATGCTTGTAAGAAGCCATTTGAAACTATTTTCAAAGACATGACACGATGAGGTTGGCATGTGGAAAATATTTGACTAAAGGGTAAAGACTTGTAGCGGTTTTGTTGAGTATCGTTGGACAACAGAACAATGACAGTTTAGTATCAAAAGGTTTCAGCTTTTCTGTCCGCTCATGGTATGTTTTTTTTTAATATATACTTCCATATAGTTTCATTTAGTGATTCAAAATACTGTGTTCACAAGTTTATGTATGTTTTGCCTATTGTTTTAAACTGTTTTCATACGTCGTTGAGCAATAAATAATACTTTAAAACTTTATAAATGTCGCTCGCTGAAATTTTGCTTTTTCACAGCATTCTCGCTTTCTTTTAAAATTCGCTGTTTTCACACGAAGTTGTCAAAGCCATTTGGATAATAAAACTCATTTGTATCCCCGTAGCTCTCTGTTGAATATATGTTTCTGTGGCAAGCGAAATAGTTATGAAAATCGAATCAATTTTACGGCCTATAAGACACATTAAAAAATTATCTCGAGCGGTCCGTACGGGCTCATACGGACCGCTCGTTAACCAATCAGAAAGCAGGATTTGGTAGGATACGGACCGAAAAAAAATAAATATATATATATATATATATATATATATATATATATATATATATATATATATATATATATATATATTATATTTAAGTAGGCTTACCTCAAAATGTTGAGTGGTGCAACTGTCAGTTTCACGCGGGGAAACTGACAGTTGCAACACTCAACATTTTGAGGTAAACCTACTTAAACTATATATATATATATATATATATATATATATATATATATATATATATATATATATATATATATAGTTTCACGCGGGGAAACTGAGAGTTGCAACACTCAACATTTTGAGGTAAGCCTACTTAAACTATACTATATTCGCTCTACCTTTATGGTATTGAGCACTTTCCGACATTTCGTGAACAAAATCACACGTGCTCGTTTGAATATATATATATATATATATATATATATATATATATATATATATATATATATATATATATATTTAACAAATCCACTACTTGCGCAGGGTACATAACAGGGTACTGGTAACTAACATGTTAAAATATTCAAATTATTAAAATTTACGTGAGCAAATTATAATTTATAAGTTCGGTTGGATTACGAAATAACTTTTCAACGATCATGACGAAAGAAATCTTTGCCAGAAAAAAAGGGTTTCAGCTAAAATGTACATTAACATTTATATTATGGGAGAAAAAAAACCAAAGAAAGAAGGCTAAGAAGAGATGTGACAGCGAGAAGAGGCAACAATATATACGACTTAAAAGTTAAAACCACTGAAAGCCTAAAAATTACGAAAAAGACCGGAAACGATGCCGACCAAAATGTAACTGAAAGAACAAGGGTGTGTCCTGAAACTGTTCAAAAACCTATATAAAGACCGGTAAAGAATTTTGCTTTGGTGTATTCTACTTAACTCGAGAGAGAACGACCAAGAAATTTTTAAACAAACGGCTTTTTAGATCATGAAGAGGACTGAATGATGCCTTGTCATATTTTGTTGTTGACACAACGAAAAAAGTAAGAAACCGCGAACGAGAAAAACAATCCGAAAAGAGTAGACTGAATTGGCAGTCTTTGTGGTGACAAAAGCAGAAGAAAGTTTAACGGTAGGAGATTCGCATTTACCATTTTAGCTGAGTTAAAATGGAAGAAATCTTGAAAAGGAAAATCAATGTGACTAATATCTTGTTGAATGAAAATTTTTCATTTGGTTCATCTCGTTGGGTTTTTTAATATTGACTTTGTATGTTCTTTCGGTGTGTCAATACCTGACTATATACAGATGAACTTTGCTAATTAATTTTCTGGGCTGTTTCCTGCAAAATAAATAAATACAAATCCCCTACCGTTAACTTTAAAATGATTTTGAGACCACTGAGTGACCACAAACACTGCGATTCAGATCGAGTTTTTGTTTACCATACGACGTTTGGTTTCTTCAGGTTTTTTGGTTTCTCTTCAAGATATATTAAACCGCCTGTTAGACCTGCTTTTCTCCGTATAGTTCTGCTTTACTCAATTAGGTAGAGCCGGCTTCATGATCGTTTCGTCAATAAACGAAACCATTTTGTTTCGCAAAATATGGAGATTTAGCTTTCTTCATTGCCCGGTCACCAGTGCCCAACTATTCTTACCGCGTGAACAAACATATACATATCATACACATACGCACACGCACACGTACACGCATACGCATACGCATACGCATACGCATACGCATACGCATACGCATACGCATACGCATACGCATACGCATACGCATACGCATACGCATACGCATACACATACCCATATATATATTTATTATATAGCATGCTATCGGATATGAGCTTTTGCGTAATCTGATTGGTTCCCTACTACCAGGCTATCAGCTCATACCCTGCTACACGCGTAAAAACGCACAACTTGTTCACGGTTGTTGACAGACGTGAACAAGTTGTTCTCGACAGCCGTGAACAATGTTGTGCTGCTCGCCGTGAACATGTTGTCAACAAGTTGTTCACCATATGTTCCAACATGCTTGTTCACGCCTGATGAACCAACATTGTGAACAAGTTGTTCCAACATGATGTTACATGCATGGTACAACAGCATTGTTCCAGCATGATAAATTAACATTTGTGAGCAAGTTGTTAAAACAACATGTTACAATATGATATCTATCCGTTAAATTCTCGTTTTTTTGTGCACCCCTCGGTTGTCTCGCTTATTAATTTTCTTATAAAATCACAAAAAATATTAATATCACTATTATTGAAGACGAAGATATCACGCAAACACATCCATGAATTTTTAAAAACGTTTATTGAAGTTATAATTTTAATACAAAGTCTCACGTATCCTCCAGTTTTCCCCGGTTCTCTGGCGGCGCTTTCAGTTCTTCTCCATTTCCATTTTCATTGATATTATTTAACTCCCACAACTATAGTTTATGCATAAAAAAATTTAAGAAGAAAAACAAAGGTTTAGGTTAATAACTTTCTGCTATGAAATAGTGTAAACAAAAATTCTTTCACCTTTGCCTCAACAAAGCCAAGAGATCAGCATTCCGACTAATTTCGCGGATGGAAGAAAACAAAACGTAAACATATTTTTAGTAAACATTTTTGAGGCTTTTTAACACATCTTACCTTTTTGTAAATAAGCTAATATACTCCAGTTCACATGTACTTTCTAAAAAAAATAACGAGGAACAATAAACTATATTTGACAGAAGAACATTAATATTCCAAAGTATAAAGTGTCTTTTCTCGTTTTGACAGTTAAATTTGCAGTTGTGTATCGTATAAAAATTTACTGTTTCTACTGACAGTATTGAACAGCGCGAACAAATAAACTTACCTAAAATTCTTTGCTTTCTCTTGGGTTTTAAGCTGGAAACAAAATGAGAGAAGGGACATGTATTAATTAATGATAGCATTTATAGCAATGCCAACGAGCTAAAATAACATTGAAGTTATTTAATATAATGTATTTATATTCTTACCTCTTTGAGATGGATAAATTTAGTGTACGCCAGTCTAATCTTGACAAAGTTTTACCAAGTGATTTGTTCACACAGAAGACTATTCCTCAGTCCATTGGCAGTGCAGCAAAGGGAAAATAAAACGAGGGAAAAACCAGTGGGAAAACCCGTTTCAACACATGAAAACATCGTTTCAACGATGCACGCTGTTGTTCCGTCAAGGAGCAAAGTTCAAATGAACTATGCTCACGTGAGATTACGCGTGATCTTCACGTGACCGTGGTCCATAGTCTCCTCGCGTGTTTGTTCACGAACAGTGACAATGCTGTAACAAGTTGTTGAAGGAACAACTTGTTCACGCCTGTTGGAACACCGAAAAAACAACTTGTTGATTCGACAACGTTGTTCATGCATGATGGAACATGTTGTTATGGCATGATGAAATAACAACGATGAACAACATTGTTACAACAATGGTGAACATGGTTGATGTATCAACACGTTCTTCGGTTGTTGCAACATGCGTGAACAACGGTTGTTGTTTCATCAAGCTGTAACAACTTGTTGAAACAATGATGAACAATGTTGTTCATGTATCAATGTTGTTCACATATGATAACAAGTTGTTACAGCATTGTTCAGGCAACAATGCTGTAACAACTTGTGAGATTTTTACGCGTGTAGTAGAGGAAAAACAAGATGGCGGCATGTTTTTTTAAACTGCCGAAAAGAGTTGAAATTGACGGATTTTTATACAGAAAAATATCAACGCCCTCAAACCAATGTACAAACAAAAAACATTGTGTAAAAATACATTAACAAATACACAATTTAGCATGTTAAATGGTAAAATTCACCTAACATTACGTCTTTTTCTTCAAAAAGCCGACTAAATTAACAGGTTGATATTAATTTGTTGCCAAACAAAGAAACTCACGGTTAAAATCAAGCTTACAACACACATTTCGTAGGAGATCACCTGTAAAGAGACTTTTTTGATTTAGATAAGCATTTGGAGTAGTAAAAAGCATGTTCTTTTTCAAAAACAACCAACTAAGTAATTAAGTTTCACTGCCCAAAGGTGTTTCAGTTTCATTTTTGCATGACATCAAAACCTTTTTCGCGACAGCAACGCTAATATAAACAACTGACCCGCCTTTTGACTTCATAAAGGTACCTTTTAATCTTTTTTGTTGATCTGCTTAACACATTTTTTGCCTCTCGAGCAACATTTATACGACATTTTTCGACGCTGTTTACGGAACAGCTCAGCGAGAAACTCTATGTGGATACATCATTACGAATGGCGGAAGTATTAGTTGCCTATGCCGGAAGTTTGTTGTTTCAAACATTTCGCTGTAATGGTGTCTCTTGTACAGTGCTTGGCTATATAATAAAACAGTTATACCATTCGCTCTCGTTGTATACGAACTAATATACAACTCGAGCTCATGGTATAACTGTTAAATATATATATTATATATATATATATTATATATATATTATATATATATATATATATATATATATATATATATATATATATATATATATATATATATATATATATATATATATATATATATATATATATATATATATATATATATATATATATATATATATAACAAAGAAGACAAACTTGAGTCACTTCATTTAAACATTTATTCACTACAAATTTGTTTCGTATGGCAAGCAAAGCTTGCCACACTCATCAGGTGAAATCGCGTTTGATGTTATGCCTAGGAAACTTGAGATATTATATATACATGTTTGACGTCATAGAAATTATATGTTGGTTTATATTTACAGAGTTATATTACATAGGTTAGCTATTGGTTGCATAGCAGGAAGTTTTTTCTGTGTCTACAGGCTGACAATAGTTCGTTTCTAGAGTTCAAGGAACTGAGATGCGGGTAATAAATTATTATAAACTTTTCATGCAAGCATAGGTTACATCGCTTAGTTTTGTTCGAGTAGCTCTTACATTTTTTGATGACTTTCCACTTAATTTCGTGTTGTACCTCCGATTCCTTCAAAAGCCAAACGTATTTACTCAATGCGGTAGAATGTTTATGCTTAAGGTTTCGGAATGAATTGGTGTGATTATTGTATCGCGTCTTAAATTGGCCCCCCGTATGTCCGATGTATGTCTTCACTTCAGCGGTGTCTTCTCTCGTTACAGTCGCCTGGTACACTATGCTCTCTGTCAGGTATTTGCCAGAGAGTGGGCACGAAACTTTCTGGCGGCAATTGCATAATTTTTTGTTTGCATCGGTGGTGTTGGTCTGGGGCTGTTTCGCGAGTATAGCTTTGTTGTGGGCCGAGATAACGTTCTGCATATTTGGCATGCAGCTATAACTTAGCTTCAACGTGTTGCGGTTAAGAATCTTATGCAAGGGGTGGCTTTGCGGGAAGCATTCGTCGATGATTTGGAGAAATTTGTGTCCAATGTTCGTTGCGACATTAGCGCTATAGGGTGGGTTGAACCATACAACGTTTCTCCTTCTAGAGCGCTTTGGTTTTGGAGGTTGAGGGTATTTTAGCGCTAAAATACAACCCTCAACCTCCAAAACCAAAGCGCTCTAGAAGGAGAAACGTTGTATGGTTCAACCCACCCTATAGCGCTAATGTCGCAACGAACATTGGACACAAATTTCTCCAAATCATCGACGAATGCTTCCCGCAAAGCCACCCCTTGCATAAGATTCTTAACCGCAACACGTTGAAGCTAAGTTATAGCTGCATGCCAAACATGCAGAACGTTATCTCGGCCCACAACAAAGCTATACTCGCGAAACAGCCCCAGACCAACACCACCGATGCAAACAAAAAATTATGCAATTGCCGCCAGAAAGTTTCGTGCCCACTCTCTGGCAAATACCTGACAGAGAGCATAGTGTACCAGGCGACTGTAACGAGAGAAGACACCGCTGAAGTGAAGACATACATCGGACATACGGGGGGCCAATTTAAGACGCGATACAATAATCACACCAATTCATTCCGAAACCTTAAGCATAAACATTCTACCGCATTGAGTAAATACGTTTGGCTTTTGAAGGAATCGGAGGTACAACACGAAATTAAGTGGAAAGTCATCAAAAAATGTAAGAGCTACTCGAACAAAACTAAGCGATGTAACCTATGCTTGCATGAAAAGTTTATAATAATTTATTACCCGCATCTCAGTTCCTTGAACTCTAGAAACGAACTATTGTCAGCCTGTAGACACAGAAAAAACTTC